>PPME03000005.1:0-530706 GCA_003706695.3 Limtongella incommunis
CCGGCCCCGCCTGCCGCGCCGGCGCCGCCGGCCGCCGCCGACGCGAGCGAGATGCCCGCGGACGCGGCGTACTTCTGGGCAACGTCGTCAAAGAAGGCCTTGGCGTCGGCCTCGGAGCCGAAGCGGTCCTTGGGCTCAAGCGTGATGGCAATCAGAAAGACCGAGTCCTGGCGGCCGGGGCCCAGGCCCCAGCGCTCGCCCAGGTACTTGCGCGCAGCGGTGATGGAGAAGCCGCCGGGCATCTTGGACGAGATGAAGCGCGACACCAGCGACGAGGAGACCTTGCCGAGCTGGCCCGTGAAGGTGTCCTGGAACTGCTCGGCGAGCTCCGAGAGCGGCGTCTCCTCGGGCTTCTCGGGGGTCGCGCCAAACTCCTTGCCGAGGTCGCCCAGAATCTCGTTCTGGATCGTGGACTTGCCGTTCGACAGGTCCTTGATCGACTTGGTGAGCGGGATCTGGTCGAGCGTTTTCTTGAGCTTCTGCGCCACCAGCGCGTGCAGCACCTGGAGCGCCGTCGCCGGCGTGTCTGGCGTCTCAGCCACCGGGCCGGCCGCGGCCGGCGCTGCTGGCGCTGCTGCTGCTGGTGCAACAGCTGCTGGAGCGGCCGGTGCAGAAGCAGCGGGAGCCTCTGGCGCGGCCTCCTCGGGCGCGGCCGGCGGGTCGGGGGTGTAGTAAATCTCCTTTGTGTCCTTGGAGTAGCAGAGCACCTGGCGGTTCAGCGAGAGCGCGGCGTCGTACGACTCGTACTTGGCCTTGAGGGTGCGCTGGGCCATGCCGGCGAGCGTGGGCGAGGGCCCGATTTCGACAATTCGCTCGGCGTTGTAGCCGGAGAGAATGACGTCTTGGGTCTCGATCCATCTCACGGGGGAGGCAAACTGGTAGGCCAGCAGCTCTGTCAACAGAACGTGGGCCAATTCTTGCTCAACTTCAGCTTTCATTGCGGTTCAGCGTGGGCAACAAGTTCGCGGGCGTGCCTTTTTGTACAAATTCCGACGGGGCGTATGTTGAGTGTTGGGGCGAAAAAAGACATTTGTCTGTTGAGTGTTGGGATGTCAGACCGCACGACAAAGGCAGAGCCCTGCAGCGATTGGGTCATGCCCGATTATTGGCTCATGCTGGGCTATTAGCATGCCGGAGCTATTGCCATGCCGGAGCTATTGGGCTTGAGCGAGGTCGCCAAGTCAATCCAACTGCCGGCTGCCTGCTGCTCAAGGATTGACTGGTTCGCGACTGTCAAACCACACATCTGACAGCGTCCTTCATTTATACATATTTCTACAGCTCACTCTGTTCACTCTGTTCACTCTGTTCACTCTGTTCACTCTGTCCACTCTGTCCACTCTGTCCACTCTGTCCACTCTGTCCACTCTGTCCACTCTCTCACTCTGTCACTCTGTCACTCTGTCACTCTGGTGATGCGCCTGGTATGGCTGCCCCACGATAAGAATCTCTTATCAGCGATAAGCGTGCATACACAGAAGGGTTCAGCACTAGCGCGCTCATGTATGCCGCGGTTTCTGGCTGGCTAGAGCAAAACCGTCTCTGTAACGGCGATAAATAAGCTGCGACTCGCCACGCATACACTCGCACAGCATCGCTGACCGCTCTTTGATATTCACTACATCTCTGCTGCTGCGCACATCACGCCTCCCACTAGACCCCAGACGCTCAGGCAAAACAAGCTGGATTTTCTCGCAGAGGGCCACACGCTGCCGGATGGCAGCAAGCGTGCCACGCACAGGCACGCAGCTGAAGCCGGTGTCCACTTTTCAAACGCGCTGGCACCCATGCTCTGTCGTAGCCAGCGCTTTTTACACCTTCCTCTTTGGGACAATTATTTCGCGCACTCCCCAGGCTCGCCCCGCTGGATCTCGCTGCACATTGCAATCTGTCGCGCTAAAAATCCCCTCCTCTTCACACACATCAAATACAGCCCACCTTTCAACAAGGAGCACTCTGATCTACCGCATCCGCAATGTTTAGGAGCCCCTCAGCGACAACCCTCTCTGCAACAATACTTCAACAGAACATGCTGCACGATGAGAACGACAGCGAGTTCACCGATAACGACAAGTACAAACTGGTGTCATGCAAACTGAACGCTTCGCAGGGCGCTCTCGCCGTGGAGAGAATCCCCATCGACACACCCAAGTTCATTCAAGAGTATCGCGAAACCGAAGCCGCAGATCTGCACTTCCTTCAATGGGTGTTTTCCGGATGCTTTGACAACCTGTCCCACATACTCGCAGACAAGTTCCCTGGATACCGCGTGCTGCGAGCAGAGTGCGAGCCAGGCATCTCGTGGGAGGACTATCGATCCGACAGAAGAAACCTGCTGCTATGGCTGATTCGGATTCCACAGCCAGACGCCCACACCATCTACGCACAAATGTACAACAGGGAGGAAAACGACCTCAGCTCGGCTCAGCCATCCATGCCGTCGTTGGCCGGCGACGCCCAGCTGGCGCTTTCTCTCATCGCCCAGCAGATGGCCAAGCGCAAACTAAACATTCGCCAATTCTACAAATCGCTGGAACTTTCGGAGGCCCGGCTCGACGCAATGTGGTCGTCGCTGCACCACATGTTGTCTCTCTCCCCAGAAACCCAGATGCCTGCTAGCACCACCAACGCCGGCTCTGCAACCACGGCCAACCCTTTTGACTACCCAACGCCAACTGAAAATCGGG
Source organism: Limtongella incommunis (assembly GCA_003706695.3). Lineage (NCBI taxonomy): Eukaryota > Fungi > Ascomycota > Dipodascomycetes > Dipodascales > Trichomonascaceae > Limtongella > Limtongella incommunis. Next base: position 2,688 of record PPME03000005.1, read on the forward strand.
ATGGCTCCGAGTGGTCGGTGGTGGAAGACGAAGACGAAGATGCCGACGATGTAGTTCCACAAAGTGCCAGTGAAGAATATGAGTCGGACTAGCCGTCTCAGTGGTGGAGGATTAATATGTATTTTTTATAATTGAATTGATTGGATTTGAATATCATGACGTCACACATCTTCCGCCAGCGCTGCCATCGCAGCGATAACGTGATAAATTTAGCTTCATTATCACTGGATATCACCTGACGCCATCCAAGTCTCGGTTTTTCTTGGCCAACTTCGTTTTTGTTCGCGGGGGCGTCACAGGCGTCCGCATGAGGACGTACTCCACAACAGTCGACATTGCAGGGCCCTTCCATCTGACAGACTACACACCAACAACCAGTCAACCAAGGACCGGAACATAATGGCAGAGAGCATCCCGCTTTCTGCCATGCCATTTTTTCACCCCCGCTTCGTCGTTGACTAAGGTTTTGCCGGATTCAAGCAACCAAAAAAATTAAGCCTTCAAAGCTCTGCACAAATCTTGTCCTTCTTGGCAGTCTCGGCACGGGTGCTGCTGACGGAGAGATCTTGCTCACCAACTTGCCGGTTGCTGCCACGAAACCGCAAGCTAGAAAGCAACGGGAACTGTATGATTTTCAACCGTAGCTCGTTTCTAAGAGCGCTCTGTTGTTGTCGCTTTCGCGATCCACCCCCGTGGATACCTTTCGCTATCTATTTCTCCGGCTCGCCTCACACATATGGTACCCTCGATACCGCTTGCGCCTCGTTCTCTCCCTCTCCCGGACACCCTTTCCCGGCCAGCTCCTATCGCGACCACGGTCTCCCACCATCTCATCGCACGCCTCGAGTTGAACGATAGCCCTCGAAAACAGGAACCGCTCTGCAAAACACATCCAGAAAGCTAACGGGAACAATTGACATGCTGCTTGGCTTCTCCCATTATTTTTCTTGATTGCCCCTATCGGCGACCGTATCTGAATGCTTCTCCGTAATTGCTACAAATGCCCAGCCTTGCCTAGAACTTCATCTTGGCATTGTGAACAACGCCAAGACAAATCCTACACATAAGATTTTTGGCATACATGCGCTTAGCGCTTCGCTTTTTCGCAATGCAGCCTCTTGTCTGCCAATATAAATAGCGCCTCTGTTCCCCTTTCTTCTCGCGCCAAAACAGAAATGGATCGAACTCAAACTGACGGATCCAAAACTCTATCTCCAACTTCTTTTGCGCCATGGTCAGTATCTGCGTCAGACAACATATCCTATCTTGAGTCCAACCTTGACGCTGGTTTGACAGAGGCAAAGGCACAACAACTGCGCAGCGCGTACGGTGAAAACAAGCTTTCAGAAGAAAAAGGAATCTCCATCGCTCAAATTCTCATCCACCACATTTGCAATGCTATGGTTCTAGTTCTTTTGATTTCCATGGCTATATCTTTTGGAATCAAGGATTACATCGCCGGCGGTGTCATTTGTGGTGTGTTTGTCATTAACGTCGCTGTCGGTGCTATTCAAGAGTTTCAGGCAGAAAAAACCATGAACTCTCTAAAACAAATGGCTTCTCCCACCGCTCATGTGCTCCGTGACGGAAAAGACACAACCATGCACTCCAAAGAACTCGTGCCTGGCGATATTGTGTTTGTCAAGGTCGGAGATACTGTTCCAGCAGATTGCCGAATTATCACAGGCGCAAATTTTGAGTGTGACGAAGCAATGCTTACTGGCGAATCTGTGCCAATCGCTAAAGATGCCCATATGACTTTTCCCTCTGACTGCCCGGTAGGCGATCGACTCAACATGATGTATGCTACTTCCACAGTCTCCAAAGGTAGGGCAACTGCAGTGGTCACTGCAACTGGAATGAATACTGAGATTGGTCAAATTGCTCAATCTCTCAACGACGCCGGAAAGTCAAAAATTGTTCGTCAAGTCAAGAGAGATGAGAATGGCAATGCCAAAAAGAGAGACTATGTCAAGGCACTTTCTCTCACACTTTATGACATGATTGCTTCATTTCTTGGCGTCAATGAAGGCACCCCACTACACAGGTTGCTGGCCAGGTTGGCAATTTACCTATTCATAGTGGCTGTTGTCCTAGCTATTGTTGTTATGGCAGCACAGAAATTTGCCGTCGACAAGGAAGTTGCGATTTATGCTATTGCTGTTGCTATCTCGATGATTCCAGCATCTTTAGTAGTGGTTCTCACAATCACTATGGCCATGGGTGCAAAGGCAATGTCCGAGAGAAATGTCATTGTTAGAAAACTTGATTCTTTGGAGGCATTAGGCTCTGTTACAAACATCTGCTCTGATAAAACGGGCACCCTCACTCAGGGAAAAATGATTGTCAAAAGTTGTTGGATACCAAATTTCGGAACCATCGCAGTATCAAATACATCTGAGCCTTTTAATCCTACAATCGGTACAATTGAATACACTGAAGCCTCTCCCGCTGATACTGCATCAAGTCCTCCTCAAGCTAGGTCAACTCAATTCCTTTCCTTGGAGCACGATGATTCTGCGGAAAGTACGCAAGTTCCTTCGAGGGCTCCCACGGATACGTCTCTTAAACCATCTTTTGAGAAGCCTAAATACGGCGAATTTAGATTCAAGGAACAGGACTTTCCTGAGGAGTTTGTAGAGTGGCTAGATATTGCTTCTACCGCGAATATTGCAAATGTTGTGAAGGAGAATGACACATGGAAGGCAAATGGTGATCCGACAGAAATTGCTATTCAAGTTCTTGTGTCAAGGTTTAACTGGCAAAGGTCTAGATGGGTTGCTGGAGAAGATGATGTGTTTGAAAACACAGACAAAAAGTACCAAAGAATTGCGGAATTCCCGTTTGATTCCTCAGTCAAGAGAATGAGCGTTATCTACAAAACAAAGGAAGACAAACACTTTGTGTTCACTAAAGGTGCCGTTGACCGTCTTTTGCCCATCTGCGATGGAGTTTCAAAATCTCAGTCTGACTTGATTATGCAGAACGTTGACGTGATGTCTTCAGAAGGCTTGCGCGTTTTGGCATTTGCGTCGAAAGAAATGGAACATGTTCCTTCCAAAGGCATTCAACGTGAGGAAGTTGAAACCAGACTAAGTTTTAAAGGTCTGGTAGGTATCTATGATCCTCCCAGACCTGAGTCAAAACCAGCTGTTGTGAAATGTCATAATGCTGGTATTGACGTTCACATGCTCACGGGTGACCACATAGGCACAGCTCAAGCAATTGCACAACAAGTTGCAATTCTTCCACATGATTTCAACCGTCTTCCCCCTAGAGTATCACAATCTATGGTCATGACTGCAGGAGAGTTTGATAAGCTTACAGACGATGAAATTGATCGCCTTCCTCTTCTTCCACTCGTTATTGCACGATGTGCTCCCACTACCAAAGTAAGAATGATCGACGCTCTTCATAGGCGCAAAAAGTTTACTGCCATGACAGGTGACGGTGTGAATGATTCGCCGTCTCTTAAACGCGCTGATGTGGGTATTGCCATGGGTATGAATGGTTCAGACGTGGCTAAGGATGCCTCTGATATTGTATTGTCAGATGACAACTTTGCTTCCATTCTCAACGCTGTTGAGGAGGGTCGCAGAATGACGGAAAACATTCAGAAATTTGTTCTCCACTTATTGGCTGGTAATATTTCGCAGGCTATTTTCCTCATGATTGGTTTAGCCTTCAAAGATGACTCTGGCGTTTCAGTATTTCCTCTTTCACCCGTTGAAATTCTCTGGATCATTATGATCACTTCATCATTCCCTGCTATGGGTCTCGGCATGGAAAAGGCTTCAGTTGACATTATGGAAAAAAAGCCTAAAGACCCCAAATCTGCTGTTTTCACATGGGAGTTGATTACAGATATGATTGCAGTTGGTGTTATCATGGCTATTCTCTGTGTTGTCCTTTTTGTTGGGCTCGTTTATGGAGAAGAAGCTCATCTTGGATACTCTTGTAATCAAGAGTATTCTGAGTCTTGTGAGTGGGTCTTTAGAGGTCGCTCTTCTGGATTTGTGATGATGACTTGGGGCTTATTAGTACTTGCATGGGAGGTGATGGATATGAGAAGATCATTTTTTTATATGCACCCTGATACTAAAACTCCTTGGACGCAACCAATCAAAGACATTTGGGCAAACCAATTTCTTTTCTGGTCCATCGTTATTGGATTCATCTCTACAGTCCCGGTCGTTCTTATTCCAGTTATCAATAAGACAGTGTTCAAGCATGCTCCAATATCATGGGAGTGGGCCATTGCGTTTGCTGGTTTGGTTGTTTTTGTAGCATGCTTAGAGGGATACAAATGGATGAAGCGCATTTTCTACAGGGATGAAATGAAAAAGAAAGACGTTTTGGCTGACGGTCGCAGTGGTACATTTTCAAAGTATGTATCCATTGAGGAAAAGGAGGTCGTATAATGGGTTCGAGATAATTTTATTTATGGTATTATATAATAGATTGATAAATTTGCTAAAGCTAATGTGCAGATACCTCTGCAATTTGCTTCTTGAAGCGTAAAACCGTTGGATATCCATCTAAAAGTGCAGTTGCATACCACAAAAGCTTGTCATGAGTTGGGGTGCGATATTTGTACAGTAGTGGTTTAACAAAAAAATATGACTCGGCAACGTGAATCAAGAGAGTGGCTATCGCAACACTTCTGCCATACCGGACACCAATTGACGACAGGACGGAGCTGATTGGCTCCAAACGCTTCCATAAAGATGGAAATACACCAGCCACCAAAATAAATGCGCACAAAGCAGCAAAAGGAACATCTTTCAGAGCAAATTTTTGAGACTTGACAGTGTATGGAGACTTTCCTAAGCCGGAGGCTGCTTCGTGGGCCATATCCACTAATTTAGATCTCGATTCGGTAAACGATTCCATTGGCTTGTCAAATTTAATAGTCGTTGTTTCTTTGGAATTGCCTCCTTTTGAAGCAATTTCAAGCTCAATTGTATCAAGTGTGATATCTGTCATGGTCACAATTTTACCATCGATGTTTATTTTATTGTAGAATACTGCATAGTCTTCAAGAGAAGCACTATGGTCTTTATTCATATGGCTTATGATTCTTTCTTTACTCATTATTGTTCAATGTAGGACGGATGTTCCCTGCGAGGTGCCGAGGATCAATTACCCGAGGGTGAGTATACTAAGGTGGGGAAGTCAACGACTGTTACTAGTGTGAAGATGTAAGATCAGGATTTTTCAAGTTTGAAGATGGGATTCACAATAATTAGATGTTTTTGTCGCATAATGATGGACATTAAAGCTTTGATTCCTCTATCCGCTTCGTATCCGCAATCGGTTATGCTGCGTGTAGGAGCAAGTCCATCCATCCGATATCAGCCAAGAAAAGCATACCTACCTCATTACCCTTTGCATTTGAGCAATAGTGGTGTCACATTGTGATGCAATGAATCTTGACATCTATCGGCCCATCCCTTTAATCCAAATCAAAGATTTTGTCAGTGTAGGACGTAATTTCATGACTGTATAAATCGTTTTATATCAATTTACGAAGTTGAGTGTTCCGTAGCCTGGCCTTCTTGATCACTTTTTAAATAATTCTCATAATACCATTTCAGCTCCTCGATAGATTCCAAAATATCAGAACGTGCAGTATGAGAATGCTTCTTAGCAGGCTTTTGTTTGAGCAGTCTTGGATTATGGCGATATGCAATTTCTGTCAATGTTGAGACATCAAGTTGACGATAATGTAAATAGTCAATTACTTTGGGGAACTCATTAACAAGAAATAGACGATCCTGATGAATTGAATTGCCAGCTAAAACGCCTTTGTTTGCTAGCGGAATATACTTTTTCAAATACGTCAGAAGGTCATTTTCAACATCTTCTAGCTTATTGGACGATTCAATAACTCTCTTTGTCAACCCACTTGCACCATGGTGATCAACACACCATTGGCTCATTCTATCCATTACTTCTTTGGGGCAGTGAATTACGGACTCGAATCCGTCAGGTTCAATTAGATTGAGATTAGAATCTGTTAGCAAACAACATATCTCAATTATTCGATCTTTCTTGGAGTCTAGCCCGGTCATTTCACAGTCTATCCAAACTAGTGGTGCCGGATTTGTTTTGTCTGACATTTTTTTGTATGGGGATCCCGCTGGTTTGTAACGATTGAAACGACTATAGTGATTGTAGACTGATCTATTTAGTGTATTTAAATGTTTAGATACAGTCATTAGTCGATGGGAGAGCTGAGATTTTGACGAGGTTGAGGATAGGCGGGCCGTGGGCTCATGTGTGAGAGATAGTTGAAACCAGACAGATTGCAAGTAGCTCTATAGAGAAAAAAAATGACAATATGCCACTAGTGTATTAAATATTTCATTGGAAATTTGCTATTTGGCCATCGCATTCCAACAGACAAAAAATTTACGGTCAGCGTTTTCCTTCAATCTCCAGAACCCTCGCACAAAATTCTTCGACCAGAGAGTTCTCCTCTTCTCCAAACCTCAAAGATCGCAGCTTTTTCACAGCCACTGCTCTTCTGCCTTGAGCAGTGTCTTCCCCAGAAATTTTTGGATCAGTTAAGGTTTGGTACACTGAAGCTAGATGGTGTCGTAGAGCAGGATATTTTAAAAGCGACAAAATCACAGGATCATTGAGAGATCCGGTGGACCCGGTATTTTTGATCTCATTGGCAATTTGATATGGCTGTTTCTGTATTGCGGTGCTTTCTTGACCGAGATCTGCGCTATCTGTACTACATCTTTCCTTGTGGAGCTTGAAGCATGCCAAAGAACAATACTGAATCGAACATTTAGGACATCTGTATTTAACTTGCTCTTTGTCACAAATGCTGCAAATGGTCATCAACGATCTGGACAATAAAAACTCCAACCTGTCCCTGTTCGCATAGAAAAAGTGTGGAAACAAAATTACCAGTTTCAGAAAGCGTTTTCAACTTCCCAATGTGTTGCGTAAATAGCAGCCATAATCTTTTGGTTTGCCACTTTTCTCTCCCAAGATGATAATTACTACCATGCCGGCAACCTTTGGCCGGACAACGGTTAGGAGTCTAAGTAGTAGCGTTCGTTCTTTGAACCGTATAAAACTATGCCCTGACCCTGCCTATGATACTGGCTGTACATACTGCGAAAGCCCAACTCAAGATGCAATTGACAGAGACAAGAACCTTCCTCCACCAGCAGGTCACGTGCGACAACTAATCATCCATACTGGTCATTCTGATTGGGCAAAGGACATCAAGAGTGATACGATTGTCAGGCCTCTAGCGGCGTTGAGAAACTCCTCGTTATGGCCACGATATCCTACACTTCTTACTGCTTGTGACCTCCCTAAACCACTTGCAGGTGACAGATTATCTCTGAGTGTGTTTCCTGATCGCACACACTTTCCAGATTTACCAGTAAGTTCACTTGCAAGCTTTTTGAAGGACATTTTGGGAGGTAATGAACCAATTGATCCATCTCAAGCATCAAACAAAGGCTTATTTGGTCCTTGCGAGCTGATCCGTACACCAACTATCCTTATCTGCGGACACACATCACGTGACCAGAGATGTGGCGACTTGGCACCATTGCTTAAGAATGAATTCGAGGCCGTTTTGGAGCGCGAAGGTATTAAAGCTACTATTTCAACTTGCTCTCACATCGGAGGTCACGCATTTGCTGGAAACGTTATTTTGCATCTCGGTGAAGATACGGTATGGTACGGCAGAGTGCTACCGAAGCATGTCCAGGGGATAGTTGAGGAGACTATTAAAAAGGGTAATTTGATCAGCGAATTGTTGAGGGGAATGCCGTTCAAATCGCTAGGCGATGTCAAAGTGGTTCGATGATAAGGATTGAGACGGTTGATTGTCGGTGGACTCGATGATAAGGGATTGAGACGGCTGATTGTCGGTGGGCTAAGGAGATTTGTGGTTTGGAGTTTGAAGGGAACAGTTAAAAGTAAACGATACGGTGTCTAAGAGTGCTAAATGCCATAGCCACACTAGAAACCCTTGCAATATAGAAGCTTTTGAATAAATATACTGTTGACTTCAAGTAGACGTTTTGTATATCAAACCCCGTGTAAGATTTCTGACCGTGATCTCTCTTATCTGCTGTTGCTTTACGCTTTGCCGTCGGATAACCGAGTGCCGGTCATGCATGCAAGCTATGTTAGACTGTCGAGGAAAAGGGACTGAGGGGATCCTCTCGACTCAGTGGATGCAATCTTAGATAGATTTATGTGCATTTATTTCATGCGCGACTAGGGTTTAGATGATGGACAATAGTCAATAGGTGTTTTCACATTCATATCTAAACAGCTGTGATAAGCGAAACGTGACTCAAGCTCAAATGAGGCCCCACTCGACCATGGGATATGGTTCAAAAAAATTCAGGTGAACCATTTCATTTGTATTCTCACCTTTATGGTTGCTTCTTGAGATTTTGCAAAAGTCCGTCTTTTCTTCCGTTTTTTTCATTTCACTCCTTCTCTTACTTGCCAGTCCGTGCTGACCTAAGTATCCTACTCTATTGCACAAGAGACACAAACCCAAAAGGCACCCCACTCCACGCAGCACTGAAATTTCAGTGCGCAGATCGTCTGTGACCCTAGTCCAACTGCAGATTTTGACAAACCAAGTCGATTTAGGTTAATACCAGAACCTCTTGTCACTAGTTTCAAGGAAATTTCATACTGTAAACTACAGATAAAGTAGAATTGACGAAATATTTTAGTTCAGCAACAGCAAGGTAACAAAATTGCTGACATATCAGCTACATCGGCCAGGGTAGATTTTTGGAGCGAATAAGAAGACCAGAGACACTTCAATACAGAGAGCCCGGCCAATAACGTTGAGCTAGCCGGAGACCAGCATTAAAACATATGGCAACTCGAAATGAGCGCCCACGGTGGCCTAATATCATCTCCTACATCTGAATGGAGTGACTTTCTGGACTCGTTAGAGACAGAATTAAAATGGTCCAATCCAGTTGTTATGTCGTGCGGATGTATAGTAGAAGAAGAGGATTCAAACTCTTCAACCTGTCCTTCTTGCAAGCGCCAAGCTACAAAGATTTCGAGTCTCCCCATATTGCAGAAACTAAAAAGTAAAATCGAAGCCAAACGAAGCTCATTAGTTGTGCGTCCATTTGAATCACTAACTCGAACGTTTGAACCACTAACTCGCACAAAATCGTCCGGTGCGCCTTCTCACATTTCTGTGGCTGATTATGACTCTTCTGTTGATAATGCAACTACAAACATTGACTTATCTTTGATACGTTCAGACTCAGAATCTCCGCTTTCCTTGTCACCCTCAAAGCGATTATCAAAACTTAGCCGTGCAATAGCCGCTCGTCCTCAACAACAAAGAATTGGTATATTAGAACTTTTTAGAGATGCCACCAATGAATTGGCGTCTTTGAAATATTCCTCGCAAATGTCATCCATGATTCCGACAACAATTACAACTTCTCACAGAATGGCCAGTCCTGGAACTACTGCCACAAATTTCAGTACTGGCACCCCAAACGTTGCGGCAGCTTTCCCTGATGGCTTTGCTATGTCACCTTCTAGAAACTTGTCATTATCTCCTGCATTGCAACAAATTGTCATTGCTCAGAGAGAGGTGTTTTTTTCAAAATGTTTTCCTACATATCGCAAACAATTTGAACACATGACTCAACAGCGACAACTCCTATCGTTTGCGCGAAGCCCATCTTTCTTGACTTCAATATCGCCAGATTCTTCTAAGTTCGTTTTAGTAGGATCTTCCTCTTTGGTGGTTTATTCAACCCCCATTGACTATAATGATCCTCCTCAAATTATCGTAAAATCGCCAGCAGATCCTGAGTTCGAACGTCTAACGTATTTGTCAATGAGTGACACGCTTGTTTGTACAGTTTCTTCATTCGGTGTTTTACGGGTATATTCATTCATTGGCCAATCCCTCAATTTGATATACCAGCATAATTCACAATTTCCAGTGTTATGCATGGAAGTTTCTCCGAAGTCGTCTCTTGTAGCGTGTGCTGTACTCACGAAGGGTGAACAGCCTATGATTGTGGTGCACTTGCTTCAAACTCAACAGAGCGTTACTATGAAATCTCCTTACAAAGACATGATCACAAGTTTAGCATTTTCAGCCGACGAATCATTGCTCGCTTGCACGACCCGACACAGGTTGATTGCAATTTCAATCCAGCAACCCACCGCGCCACGACTTGTGATGAAGACAGCTCGTAGAATTGACGATTCCCCTGAATCTGAAGGTATTACTGCATGTTCCTTTTTCCCTCTTACTTCCAATAGAATGGTTGTGACGTCAGTAGCTTTGGATTCTTCTCCAATTGTGCTTGAGACTCGTGAAGATCCAAATATGGCTGTTGCACAGGCTTCTCTAAAACTGAGAATACATAAGGTTGGGTCGGCAATTCATTCAGCTGCCGTATCACCGCGTGAAGATGCGATAGCATTTCTTGATAAATGTGGACTTGTGTATATGATGCAGTGTGAACCGGGACTAATCAACATCAGAAAGATTGTTGTAGTCACATCTGTCGCTGATGCTGGCTCAGCAAGAGAGGCAGCTTCATTGCGTTTCTCGCCTTCTGGACAAACCCTGTTTATTGTTGACAGAAAGGGCGTTTTGCATATTCAGGACTTTGCATCTGGCATGCCATCGCAAGCGGGTATTACCAAGTGTCGAATTTTGGCATGACATCTTCAAATGACTAAGTCTGCGAGTGATTTTATGTCACATATTGCAGCGGGTACCACTTAATTAATTGAAGGAAAGATGTTGAATTATTACTTAATATTTTTTTACTCATAATGACACCTTAATGGCCACTGACACCTGATAGCAAGAAACAATGGCCCATCAAAACATATTTTGTATATTACTAGAAATATATGGCGGAATGAAAACCGCCTACTGCTATTGTACAATGTTGAGTATTGAGTACAAATACTCCTTTTTCGATAAATCAACCAACATTTTTAACCCTCATATCAGTAATCCTTCTCGAAACCTCGTTCACAGACTTGCCCAGCTTCATTGCAATTGTCCTTTTTGTTTCATTGCTTAATTTTTTGAAGATCTCACAAAAATCACCATCAATTGTACACTTGCTCGGAGCATAGAGTCCGCGATATACGAAGTGGTCACGACCAGTTAGTTTTGGTACGTGCTTTCTTAGTTCATCAACCAACTTTTCAAAAAAAACGAAATCCTTCCTGCTGGAAAAAGGTATCATAGCACCTATGGTGCCTTGTAATCCAGTCCATAACGCTACTTCCAGTGCTCCCGATACCAGCTCTGCTGTGAAAATTCCCGTGGGCATATCTTGTACAAAGAAATGTGTAGAAAGCTGCAATTTTGTGTCACTGACTTCTATTGAGCCAGGGTCATGATGTTCGCTATTCGTGGCCTCAGAAGGATATCTGAGAGTGAAAATATTACCAAATCTATCACCGGCAATGGTTTGGTTATAGTCCAAAACACAGGTGCTTGTTATATGTCTTGCAAGGATATCGTTAGCAACAAGTGACAGTGCGAGTTCTTCTGGCGAATATGACAAATATGATAGAGACTGATGAATATCTGAGACGATGATACGGTCACGTTCACATTTAAGAGAAGTGATACGAGTGCTATTCGGGAGTTTGTACTGCGCTTTTCGCAATAATTGCTTTCGCCCAATGGAATAAACTTTGACAGTGTCATCCATTGCCATTACAACATTCCCGCCCTCTGATACATCTATTGCGGCCACCAACCCTTCTACTGGAGTGTCGAACATAAAAAACAAAGAGCCATCTGCATTGGCCACACCATAAGTTTTGACAACTGAGCTCGATGATGCCGCACTTGTTTCTGAACGTGGGGAAGTAGAAGAGGTACCAACCATGACGTATGTAAGTTCCAAGGTTTGCACAGTACATATAGAGAAAGCCTGTCTTTCAAGATCAATTTTTTGAACAACCGTATTGCTGTTTATCACTTCAAGTACAGAGTCAGACCTTTGAACTTGACTGGAAATAGCATAGGTAACTTTTTCAAAAACTGCCATTCTTCTTGGGGAGGCAGAAAGTGCAACAATCTTTTGCTGCATAACTTTTTCCAGCTCCACAGGACTGAAGATATGAAGCTGCCCCTTTTTGAACGCCACAATACTATCAGGGCACTGAGGGCTTGAAAACCCTGACAATCCATCTATCAATGGGTACATCAGTGGCGAAATTGTGAAATCTGCGTCAGAGCCATTATGAAACCAACCGACCCAGAGTTTCGTCGATCTTACTACGACTACGCGCCTCGATTCTACGAAGACAGAAGATATTGTCAAAGGTTCTGGCCCGATAAACCTACTACGGGGCGAAATGAATTCACCTGAAAATGGATCAAGCGCAGAGCTGATAAAAACACCGTTATCAAGGCCTATACAGATGAACAGCTTGCCATCTTCATTTGTCAAGATTTTGACATCGTTAGCAGGCGCGGACAAGGCCTGAACATTGACAACTTCCAATAAGGATTTTTTATCGAGAGATAAAACTCGTATTGTATCATCAGCACAGCCTATCGCTACTAAAGGAGATCGCACACGACCAGTTGGAACCTCACCAATATCAAGACTACGCACCAATCCTGATATCTTCTTGCGTTCTTGGTATTCCACAAGGCATTCTTCTGAGTTCAACTCAAAGTACGCTACTTCATTGCTAGAAAGAATCAACACCAATTGGTATCTGTTAGCAACTGCGAATTTAACCCCCAGACCAGCTGGAACTTCCCAGTCTACTTTACGTGGACTTTCTCCGCCGACAAATTGGAAAACAGAAAATCCATCAGGGTGAACTTGAACAATCGACTTACTTCCAATTTGTTGTACTAGTAAAGTTGTGACATTTGCCAATAACCCTGACGTTTGTGTTTCCTCAATAGACTCTCCAACCTTCAGTACAAGCGTTCTATTCAAGAATGCAAAAACAACATAATCATCATAATCGGAGCTGGCTTGTAGTCGCAAACTCCAGACGGCTAGCGGCGTTGACGGAAGAAGATCAGCGCTGACGAACACTTCCACCGCGATACCTTTTGATATAGAAGACCATGTGTTATCTCCACCGAGAACAGCAAGATTACCTGACTCTTGATCCATATAGCCAGAGATTATTGGTGATAATGATTGGTCAGAGTCCACAAGCACTAGATTTTGAGGGTCCTTCCGGAATGAGAATTTCGTACCAGAGGCATCAAAGTCATCACCAAGACCAATGAATTGAAATAGCTGATTAGGTCCTGATTCTGCTGCAACAAAAAGGTACCCACTTTTCAAGACTACCATCCTTTTGGCTGGTTTAATGGTATCAAAATAAGAGATTTTGAATATAATAGACGATTTGTCTTCACCCCTCTCCAAGGTTAACTTGAGCAGGTCACCATAACCATTTTGCAAAAGATAAAAAAACGACTTGTGGAGTTTAACAAGTACATGCGTGCATATCGCAGAATAAGTGTTGATACTCAAATTGCGTACACCATCAAGTTTTTGGCCATTTGGACCATCACTACCTGGGGTTAATTCACTGTCAAGAGAATTTATGGAAGATTTTCTTATAGGTACAGTCAAAGGTGGAAAATTCTGGGTTTTCTTTCCCCCTTGCACATACAATATATTTCCACCATAACAGACTAAAACACCACCATATGGTCTCGGAACTTGCATCAATTTGTTTGCTTTGATATCAACCTGCTTAGACCATTTTCTGATTACACTATTAAGGCCCAGATCGAGTTCGTAGTAATTGAGATACTTGACTGAAGGTGAGTTGTAGAGAGATTCCAAAGCGGCAAAACCAGGATTATCGTAGCCTGTATCGACAGCAACAATATCGAATGTTACAGAGTTTGACGATGAAGCCTCTAGTGGGGAGGCAATGTTGACATTAGAATCACTAGGAGTTGACTCAGGGTTGGAGTCACCACTATTTACAACGTAAACAAGCTTGTTTTTCTCGACTGAGGACAAAAGAATAGCTCTACCCTTTGGGTCGGCCGTCAAGTATTCACCTGGAACAAGTCGCCTTATCCCCGATTTACCAAACGGATGATATGCCACCCTAGACCATTGACCATTTGCAAAGGCTAGCAGGCAAAAACAACCTGAATCGGATGTCACTGCAAGTACCTCCTTTTTTGAACCGTCAACTCTCACGGCTTCAATGCATTTGATAACAGAAAATGTATTTGTAGAGGCGATTAAATTCAATTTTGATGATACAACGGAATACAATTCCAAAAATGAGCCTTTGGCAACAACTAGGTCCTGATCTTTTTCACCCGTAAAAAAACCTACTGCAGTGCTTTGAATAGCACCGGGAGTTTGAAGTGTCAAGCTGTAAAAACATAATGACATTTCACCAGTCCGTCAGTAATGCGAAGACAAAAGCTGCTGTTAAGTAGTTAAGTGGCTATTAACAGTGTGAAGAGTTGTGACATTTTTTTTTATCGACAAGATCACAGAACACATGGATAGTGCACTCACTCGGTATCAAAGAATGTTCAAAAAACTCTGTGTTCTATTCAGAAAATTTGAAATTTGCGAGCTCTATCTCAACGTCGCAGTGTCTTCAGATTCTGATCTTGACTAAGCACTAGTGAATTATCCGGGTCACCTGATGGGACTATTTAGCAAGGAAGCTGCCGGAATTTGAGAGGACAGTTGGAAAGCGAGTTTGACCTTGTGGCAGAGACTTGCGTTAGATCGAACACGATGTTTGCCTTGCCACATCTTTCTCCGTTAAAAAATTAATCCGGGCTTGGATGCGGGGTATTAAATCCGGTGATTCCCGCATCCTTGAGAAATAGGAGTGCCACATGATAGCGCATACAAGAGGGATGGTAAGCGACGACAAGGATGTTGTGTATATACAACTTGTAAAATTCAAAGTGAGTCTGATTGTGGCCATTGCACTACGCGATCTTCTTACAATTTACGCCAGACTGCGCTCACAGAACCTTCGAGAAGGGCTGTCATTTCTCCTCACAGTAAAGTCTGTGCATACCCCACAGTTAACCCTGATTAGGTGATTTTGAAAATCTGTTGTATTTCAGGTGCACTAGCAAGAGTATATAAAGTCCATGCAGCGGCAGTCAATTTTTCATTTTAAGACTCGAATTCATTTACGTCTCTAATCAATTTACGAATATCTTAGATTTTGACCACTCTGATAGGTTAAGAGATCCACGGAAGACTACCAGCTGGTGAAACAGCACATTTTTTACTTTTGAGCAATTTTTTAAACAGCTCTGCTCTTGTACGACTAGTTAGGCATTCACGTTGAGCTTTGCAAATCTCCAACTTTTTTGAGTCTCTTTTTTCTAGCAACCACCTGCAGTGTTAGTTCGGTTTCCTCTCCTGATTGTGATTCTCCGTTAGTATTTCACCCAACCCACCACATCATTATTTGATCTAGCCTCCTTGACAAATGACGGACGCTACGCAGCCAGTTAGTACTGGAACTAAGGGCACAACTCCGGCTCAGCATAAAGTTGACACCGAAAATCTTCACGGAGATGACCTAATGGATATTTATATTCGTTTTTCTGCTGACTATGAGAAGGATTATTGCTTTTCTGTGGCAAGAACCGCGAAGGTGGAGTCACTGATGGCTATTTTCAAGACTCTTCCCATGGTGCTGTCTCCGTCCTACTTCTATGACCCTCAGCCTATTGGATTTGGACTCTCCGTTCAACCAGGCTTCTTGACTAGTGAGGGAGCGCTTCTTTTCCACGCTGATGCACATGAAGACAAGTTTGTCAAGAAAATCGACCAGCAGGCCGAAATTGGTCAGGTGGCATTTGAGGGACAGCTTTTTGTTCCTATCTGGGCTTGGAACCAATCTAGATTTTTGACAATGTCATCAATTTTCTTGGTTTGGCTCTACCTAGATCTCCCGGATTGTATCTCTCCAACTCCGGAACATCAACCCACAGTTTTAC
The DNA here is from genome assembly GCA_003706695.3 of Limtongella incommunis. Taxonomy (NCBI): domain Eukaryota; kingdom Fungi; phylum Ascomycota; class Dipodascomycetes; order Dipodascales; family Trichomonascaceae; genus Limtongella; species Limtongella incommunis. The sequence continues at coordinate 18,694 of PPME03000005.1, forward strand.
TGACTAAGTTGGCTGAAAAATTGATTCCTTCACTTGCTGGCCAATCACTTGTAAGTGAAGATGCCCCGTTCGGCAACATATACTGGCAGTGGGGATTCTTTGCTTTCCATGTGCTTAAATGCGCACTCCTTTTCACTTTTCTTTACATTGGTGGAGTGAATCCTTTTTCATTCAATCCAATTGCGTCCCGTCGCTTGGCCGCTCGTCGCAAGGAAATAACTCGCCAAGACTTACTTGACATTGGCTGGACTAGTGTTCGTCGTGCTACTCCACAGGAGTGGAAAGAAGAAAACAGAAAGCACAAAATCGAAGCTTATGGAGGTATTATGAAGGCATATCAGGCTGGTATTCTTTCTTCATTGCCTTCTGCTGGTCTTTATCTGCACAAAGGTGAGGGATGGGATTCTGCACCCGGTGCGAAACCTGCAGATGACAAGTACGTGGTAGACAAAGCTTATTTTGCCGAATTGTACAAGTTTGCCAGTACGCATTGTTCCAAATTGAAAGATGAAGAGGCCCTAGCTTATTTCAAAGCATTTCGAAGAAGCGGTCCGTTGGATGGACCCGAGGATCTTGTCGCTAGGTACAAGGTGAGAAAGAGTTTCGATCCGGAAGAGAGAGAAAAGAGGGCAAAGGAAGAGAAGGAAAAGAAACGGCAAGAAGAAGCAGCTGCTAAGCTGAAGGAGAAAGAAGATGTGAAGAAGTAAATTAAGCGAGGTCGTTAATAGTAATGAGTATGAATCCATGAAACCGAAGCGCGCCATAAAGTGTGTCAATTATAGTTCGTTACAAAATAAATAGAATAGTTACATCGCTTGGTCAGCAGAACCACCGAATTGCAAAGTCAGCTAAAAAATTCTAATGGCTTGTGATTGTCCTTCCGCTTTGTGCCAAGGCCTCTCTGCGAGCAGAGTCTTCCAACAATGCAGTATCAACAGCGTGTGAAGGAAGATTAACATACCTCACAACAGAGCCTCTAATAAACATGTTGGTTACAGCTGCCAAATGTGGGTAATCAGCCTCTGATAATACAGTGATATTGTCCAGCTTCAAATTAAGATACTGATCAACAGACTTAAGTGTTCCTTTAATAGAAATGTCGTTTTTGAGCTGGGTTAGTAATGTTTTCTTTTCAATCATATTTCAGATCTCCACAAATACCTACTTCAACAACAATCTCTCTATCTACCAGCGTTTTAAAAAATGAGTAAAACAGCATCTTGTTTGCGTATGTTGTGTGGTAGAATAGAGGGGGTTCGAATTTTCAACACTCAAAATCGTGGGGCGGTGCCCTCTTTGATCTTGGCAATCGCACACAGAAAAATCTGGAGAACGACAATAAATTTGTGAATGCATTGCATTTGAGCTAGTATATACTCATCATCACTGGTATTTGCTTTCTCTACAGTGGAGCGAAATATATTTATTTGACTAAGTCCTAGCATTGTACCTATTTCTATACAATAAGTAGCACCAGAGTTTGCCGATTTGAGTCCAACAAAAATACTGTATGAAGAGTCGTAGATCGCCAATCACAGGTCGTTTGAATCGTTTACCTTCATTGATAAAACCTGGGAAATCTAGAAAAATCATCAGGAAACATCATCAGCTACTCAAGCAAAAGGCTTTAACTTCGAATGCGGCAGAGTTGGCATTGATTGAAAGTGAACTGGAAAAAAATGGAGGAATCGATGCCTATCAGCGAGCATCCATTTCTGGGCAATCTAATCAAAGAGGTGGAGATTCTTCAAAGATATTAATGAAGTGGTTAAAAGAGGAAGGCATTAAAGATGTGGACTCTCTTCTTGAGGTTGGGTGTCTTTCAGCATCTAACGCTTGTAGCAAAGCAAACGTCTTTGCAAACATTCAAAGAATTGATCTAAATTCACAAGAGCCTGAGATTGAGCAGCAAGACCTTATGGAAAGGCCTTTGCCGAAATGTGAAAGTGAAAGATTCAGCGTGATCTCCTTATCGTTAGTTCTCAACTATGTTGATACTCCGCAAGGTAGAGGTGAAATGCTTCAAAGAACTACAAAGTTCTTGAAAAAAGATGAGGTCGATTCCACTAAACTTTGTGGTCTATTCTTTGTTCTTCCGTCGCCGTGCGTTTCAAATTCGAGATATTGCACTGAAGAACTGTTGGATCAAATAATGACTTCTCTCGGCTACAAAAAGTGGAAACGGTTAGAGGCTAAAAAAATTATTTACTGGTTTTACAAATGGAATGGTAAATTACAAAAGAAACAAACCTTTCCAAAACAATTAGTCAATGATGGTCCAGCGAGAAATAATTTCGCAATTGTTCTCAAGTGAGTTCGCGACAAATTAAAATGGATATGGGTCTGGCAGTAAAACCCATACAGTGCCTAGAACTGCCAAAATTGAGAAGATGATTAAAAGAAAAATGCAAATTACAGTTTCCCACATTGATACTCGATCAGCATATATCTTGAGATAGAAAATGATAGGAAGAATGAGACAAATGAGAAGTGTTAGAGTGGATCCTGTCAAGGCAATGATTTTATCGAAATCGGGAAACAGAATCCCTAATGCAACAAATGCAAATACAACGCCAACACGAATCAGGACCTTGGCCAAAATTGCAAAGAAATCTTTTCCATGCGGAATTTCGAGAGGGTATTTATCAAGTCCTAATAAAATATCCAGAGTGGAAACAATAGGACGAGCATTCAAGGGAGTTTTAGAGAGAGGGACCACTGCAATCAGACAGGTCACAATAATAGAGATTGAATGAGGGTAGCCAGGCGTAGTGAGAATGTTTTTAGTCACTTCGTCCTCAACCATATTGCCAAACATCAAAAACCCAAGCACTCCCATAGCGGCATCGGTTAGAAAAGTAATCTCATAGATTGTCACTAAGCATTGCTTATACTTATGAGGGTGCCTCATGTCTCTGTATATGTTTGGGAACACGGCATGCCCACCCCAAGGTGCCATGAAAATTCCAATAGCTAAAGGTACTGCGTACCAGTTTTGAGGCATGATCCAAGTCTTAGCGGGTGACCACAATGAACCAGGTGCTTCGCCCTTATACAGACCATCAAAGAGGACGATCAAGACCAAGCCGAAAGTAGCCATGATGCCCAGCATAGAAGAAATAGATAAAATTCGAAGGGGGAGGAAACAAGGAGGGGTTAAAATAGCAAAAGAAATAAGCTTAAAGGTCAGAGCCGAGATAGAAGGCATCAAAGCATGTAAAGAATCAGCAAATAGAACGACCAGTGACACCCCTGAACCCAGAAGCTCGAGAGAAAATAGGGCAGACACCATTAGACGAGCACGCGGGCCGAAAGCAACATAAGAGATGTCTGCATAAGTGACGATTGTAGGATCCGTTTCCATGCATTTGGAGAGAAGCCATGCAGTGTATGAAGTGGCTAGAGCAGAGAAAATAAGCATTATTCCACCAATGAGCCATCCAGCATATTTGAAACCAAGTGGTAGAGTCAACAACCCCACACCGATCAAAACATTGACAGAGTTGAACACAGTTTGAGGAGCTGTTGATTGGCCAGCAACTACCGTTAATACTTTTCCGTCAGCATCCTCCACTGTTCTGATTAGTACAGGTTCAGAGTCATGTGCACCAACAGCTTCTGCTTCATCTAGAACAGTTTGACCATGGTTAGGTTTCGCAGCATAAGACAAGGCACGCTGCCTGAAATTATGTCTACCAGGTGAAGAACCGAAAGGTGAATCACTTATTAAAGAGGCCCGCTCGTTATAGTCATCTTCATCATCATAATGGTCAGTAGTAGCATCACCGTCTTCTGAAATGTCAGAAACAGCGTCGGCATGCTCTGACAGGTAACGAGCTGCAAATGAATGCTGATGCGAAGTGGAAGCATCATCTCTGAAAAATGAGCGTGCTCTGGAAACTTCTCGTGGAGTTTCGATATTAAGAAACGACTGTGCACGCTGGAAAGACTGTGCAAAATGGCCAAGCGAATTGATCTGATTAGGGGAAGCAGCTTGAGATAAGCGTCTACGACGTGGTATTGTTATCGATTGGTAGGAGGACATGATCACTCTTAGTTGTGGCAATTAAATTCAAACTCTCCCTTTTCTCTCTCAAAACTATGTCAGAATGTCAAGCGTCGTAAACAATGTTTGCATCTCCTTGGTGGGCTGCAGACAGCTGCATCTGGCCTTAACCGTAAGGGGTGCATGATAACAAGCTCGACCAATACAAATGTGGTTGGGTTTATGCTGTTGATTGATTAAACAGATTAAATTGCGACTAAAAAAAAAAAAACCTTTAGGTTTTATTTCGTCTCGCATCTGAGCATAAAAACTATTTGTCTCCGTGGTTCCTTTCTTGCCTTGCTCGTACGCAGTGTCTCAAGTCCAACATTCCAATAATGGGTGGCCACTCATAGCTGGTGTTGATAAGATGTTGAGACAAATGGTTCGAAATTGAGATAACAATGATAATCTGCTAAAGCTAGTAGCTACTGGTTAATGGTTGTAGAAACTCAAGTATTGACGTTCTACTTCTGTTTGTTGTAACTCGCGAGCGACAACTTGATTAACTTGTGCTATAGAGCTAATGCGCTTCGGCATTTCTGTTGCGAAACGACCCACTTCGTTTGGTTTCTGTCGACGTCCTCAACTAATGAAGATGAAAGCATATACCACCGAGCCTTGCCAACCTGCAGAGATCCCTGGTAGCTATGAAAACGCCCTCTCTAGTAACACAGAGTTGCTGCAGAAGAGATGCTGAATACTTTGATCGTCCAGAACAAATAGCACCGAACAAGTTAGCGAACTAAATATCGGAACTAATGTCTTCAGTGCGTGTAACAACCTCATCTTCACCTTGTTTACTCCTGCTCAACGCAATATCGTCGCCTTCATGTTCATCGTTGTCCAACCATTCGCCAAATTTCTCTAGCCTTTCTTGTTCGTCCACCCCACCCTTGGTTCTTTGATATGTCACTATCCCATCATAAATTTGGGCTTCCAATTTTCTGCCATCAAATAATCTTCCATTCATTCTATCGACACATTTTAAAGCGTCTTCAACATTTTCGAATTTAACGCTGACGACTCCCTCCGTTTCCAAATCATAAATCACCACCCTTTTAACAGGGCCAATCTCAGAGCACCCTTCTTCAATGTCTAATCGAATATCTTCAATCAAGTCGGAATCTTTGACATCATTTTCATCAAACACATTTTTTAAGATGACTGTGCTAGCCCATCTGTCAGAAACAGTTTTTATTCCTTCATTTTCGTCATCCCAATCTTGAAGCTTTTGATTTAGCAGTTGTCTTCGTTGAGCTAATTTATGCTTTTGCCTGTTTGATAGAGTGGATTTGATAACGGGAATCTTTTCGGCCTGTTCCCTGGTTTCCGTTTCTACTGCAGAATGTGTGTTCTCACTATTGAAGGTTGCAGGACTGACCTCAACTGTAGATTTAACAGTGCCTGACTCAAATTGTCCACCGTCCATTATTTTAACAGCCAATTGAACACTCTCGGGCTTGAAATATGTAATCAGCGCATCGCCCTTCAGGTTCCCCTGCTCATCATGATACAGTTTGATTTTCTTGATTCCATTCACATCTTCAGCAATAATACCGAACCTTGAAAACACATTTTCTAGTTCTTTTATTGTTACTGTGTTTGGTAGAGATGTGATGTAGATGGATTTTGTCGATTGCTTAGTAACATGCTTCTTCTTCCTCGATATCTCATCGATATCAGTCGATAACTTTCGCTTCTCAGCCATTTCACCGGTAGAAGTCAGGAAACTCAGATTTATCCAAGCTATAGCATTAGTGGGCTATTTGGTTCGATTTGCTTTCTCGATTCACACAATTCGAAAAATACCCTCACAAGTTGATATTTTTTTCTTAAGTAATTGTGAATTATTTGGTCGCTGCACGGCTTTGCTCGCTACGTTCCGCCCTTGATAACACGGAATAGAAAGGAAAGGGGATCACGAGCCTGGGGAAAAACTGAAAACTGGTAAATGATGGATAAAAGGTACTTTGCAAATAAATGAATCGTTTACATGCAAATATACGCTAATACAGAACCCGCTCTGAAAAGTGGGAATAAAACGTAATCTGAGCTTACATTGACAACGGCAGCGTTATGTTTGAAGCTAGACAATGGAGAGCACATGCTCGGTAACAGATCTCAAGTATGTGCTAAAAAAGCTTGCCTGCTAATTCATTTGTGTCGGCTACTTCCTGATTATGCAACTTCTGATAGGGCGAACACAAAACAAAGTCGCCTGCGACTTATAACCGAGGCATCTTTTGGAATCATTAAAAGTTGTAACGAGCTAGATAGTTGACTACAAAGAATCAGAAGATAGTTATGTTGACGAGTATAAGTTCGATAGAACTCTAATAAATGCATACCAGTGTCGTTTGTCCGGTATGACGGCGGCTGGGCCACTGTCAAACAAACCCCGCGTGTGATCGGCGGCGTTAGCCACTAGTTCGCTAACGACAGACAAGAATAATTCTCCCTCATCATCGCCATTATCATAAAAGTAATATTGTGTTTGCAAAGATTGGGTGTTTGCAAATTGCTGCGATTTTATGTTCACCTTGTCAGATCTCTTTCTCCACAAAATCTTCCCCACAATAATCAACGTCTAATTATTGCGCGACATCCCACTGCAGCATTTGCTCCCACAGCCAAAAAATATATTTACAGAACGCAGTATTGATACAGATACACCAGCTGTTTAATATTCGACTTCTGTCTGAGCACGTTCAATATTTGACTGTAATTGTACTACCACCCACTGGTACGATATACTACGTTTGTGTTGCTCCAACTGTTGAACTGAGTTAGCACTCTAGCAGCACACCCAACTTTAGGATTTCTGTTTTCTGTTCAATCGAAACTTACACCTTGTTTATTCTGTATCACACACTACACTAGTGTAGGAGATCTACCAGAGCTTCGTATTGACACCAGTTTGTTTACGGCTGCGTTTCCGCATATCCGTCTTTGCCTGTAAACTATCAAATTTCACTCACCGTTGTTGCCGTTTTTACTATCCGGCCGTATTGTCTTGTCGTATCGCTCGCCAACTTCTCTTGCTTCAAAACCTCTGACTTGATAGCTCATGGCTGAAACGAACGGCATGGTAACTCCTCCATCTACACCTAGTCAAACTGACCAGGAGCTGTACAGCCTTTCTGCCGAAGATGCAATTGTACTGTTTGACAATTCTCTAAAACATCTTCTCTATCTCAATAGATTGGGTGAAGACCCCTCGGAATCTCCATTCAAGGAGTCATCTCCTGTTGAGTCTCCATTAGGTCAATCGCCTCCGAGTTCGCCTTTTAGATCATCTGCGTCCTCTCCTCCTGCAAGACATAAATTTTTGAAAGCTGAAAAGAAACCTGGTCTTGTTAGATCTAACTCTTCGCTAGACGTTTTAACAGATGCAACAAAGTTCCTTGTACCTCCAGGAAACGAGACTGATATATCACCTAGCGATGATTCTATTCTAGTTGCAAGAAGAAGGCGAAGGACTACAGACTGTCCTATTCATGTCGGAGATCTTGCACGCGCAGCCAATGTTGGACAACAGCCACATAATGAAGAAGAGAAAGAGATCAAAAACTCCAGCCCCGATTCTGGTTCTTTTCCTGGAAAGCTCACTATTCCAACTGTTACATACTCTTCTTCTCCACCTATAGAAGAACCAACTGAAAATCAAAAACGCAAATTATCTGTGGCTAGACGATTCAATTCCAAAGTCGCGCCGAAAATCACTACTTTGAACTATTTACAACGACTTCACAAGTATTGTCCAATGTCGGTTTCGGTATACCTAGCGGCTTCTTGGTATATCTATAAACTGTCCGTTGACCGAAAAACGTTACATGTTACCTCACTTTCTGTTCATCGTCTAATATCAGCAGCGCTAAGAATAGCAGTGAAGGTGATTGAAGATATCATCCATAAACAGGAGAGATTTTGTAATGTTGCCGGTCTCACCGTCAATGATATGTTTCGCATGGAGATTGCACTGCTTTTTTTAATGGATTTTGATGTTAGTGTGACGGTGAATACCTTGAAAAACCAATTGGTGAATCTACAGAGGCTAGAGCTTAGAGCTGCTACTGCAGAGGCAATTGACGAAGCTAAAGATCCGAGCTAACATGTATAGTAAGCAAGACACTATCAGTCCAAGGCACAGCTTTTATGGCGTATTTTCATGGGATCTATTGGCAACTGTCACAGATATATTGGAATCCAACTGTGGTTCTAACCCGGTTTTGCACTTCACTCCAATAATGCTTCCATACAATTGAAAGTTCAATTAAGCAACTGTTCAATGTTTGCGACTGTGGTCATGAAAGAACCTTTCAGATCTAGCTAAAATTAGATCTCTTGGCATTCTTTTTTTTTTATTTTTTTTGTGCTACCGATCTGACCTGAATATGTCACTTCCTTTGCACTATGATGAAACCGACATCAGTTCTCTTTCTTTTGACGCTGTTGGCCACAGCAGCACTCGCATTTGATAAGGAGTGCAATTTAGATCAGAGAAGTCTCCCGTCCACGTCTATTGGATACAACGGATTCAGGATTCTCAGAACGTACACTTACGGATTTCCAGCTCTTCATCATAACCGACTGGTTTATTGCAAGAAAGGAAAAGTATTGAAAGAATCTTACAAAGTTGTGAGCCAGTCGACATCTGTAAAATGGAACTCCACTTTTTGTTTCGACGATCAAAAGTGTTATCGTCTAGTGAGACGTAAAAAGTATGCGCTCAGATCATTAGATTGGTACTTTCCTGGGGTTTTTATAGGTGGATTGTACTCTTGTCCATATATAGGGGAATGCACAAATGAAAATGCAGAACTCATTGCCCCTATTCAAGCTGACAGAACTTGGTTACAGTTTTTCAGAATATTGCAGTTTCGACGACTGGTACAGCAAGTACCATATGCGTCTACCCCACAATTAACTCAAGTTTTTCCATCTATAGGATGGGTTAAAAGCCTTGACGTCAATGAAGAGTACTCTTTCAGTGGAAAGGAGCTTTACCTACTGACAAAGATGAACAATATAATTATCGGTTGGTTTCGAAGTTTGCTCGATGACCTGCCTCGCGGAGCCTTGGCGTCATCAAGAAGTTCGTTACAGAATTCATTAGCAAGTGATTTTGAATTGTCAACAAGTACACGTTTCGTCAACTCTCTAGGTGGGCATGCCTATTCTCTAATTACCAATCCTTTTGGAAAATTTCGCTGAGTAAATAAACATGCATTTAATATTTCGATAATTTCAATAATTTACACTATTTGCCAGGAACACTGACAAATGGACCGAAGCTACTGACTAAAACGTTCATTAACTTGACGGATTTTGAGATGAGTTCTTGTTTAAGAACTATGTTGAGTCGGACAATGAAACAGGTGTTGATTTTTTGCCTCCACATGCTTCGTCCATAAATCTCTTTTCTAGGGTATCACTCTCGCATTCAACCCAAGTGTATCTAAAACATCGTGAAAGAGTTTGACTTTTTTGGCGAGTCATTCAACTTTGCTTGAGAATCGGCCCTAGAATGGCCACCACCTCCATTAGGAGTCGAGGTGTTGTCAAAAGCTGCCGAGTTTGGAAATGACTCGCTAATAGACGGAAATGAATACGATGAATCAGGTCGCTTTTCAAAACCTCCCGCAAATGGATCATGCAAAACTGAATCTCTATCATGGTCAGCTTTCGCAGCGGCGCCAAGCGCAGTGAATTCTCCAGCAGCGTTTGGTCGTATAGCATTTTCCTGTATAAATGAAGCTCTGTCATCTTTTGCAGGCTTATAGCGAGAATCCGGATTCTTTGTAAATAGTACCAAAGCACATGTCACGAGGGTATAAATAAGCAGTAAGGATGAATATGCGGCATTGACAACAAAGAAAATAACTCCCATGATTGCGCTGACATAGTAAGGAGCTCCAAAAATATTTGAAAAGAACAAGAAGAAGAAGGTGTTCAAAAGAATAATAGACTGTGTAACAATATTGATAATGTTAGTTGGCTTGTCCATAAAAGGTCTCCTCCAAGAAACCACTGCCAAGAAAATAATTTCAATGATGAAGAACACCATAGCTTGAGTTTTACCAGAAGCCTGAGCAAAAGCCATAAAAATGGATTTGAGAAAAATATAAGCAATCATTACCATGGCAAAGTAATAATGATTTGCCTCGAATTGAATATAAAGAAATCCATACTTGTTGAGCACCTCCGAGTCAGAAAACAGTAAATATGCAGGAGTTTGATGGATTTCAATAGATTTCTTACCAATTAACCACACCTTGACAGAATTGAGTATAATCACCCCCAGCGATGTCAAGAGAAACAAGATTGCTAAAACAATCACAGCAGGCGAATCCCGCTCAACAAATTCCCAGAGAGAGAAAATCAAAAGTTGAGGAAGAGCAATAAAGAGAATTCTCAGCAATGTGCCCTTGAGCATTTGCAACCAGGTATGGGCAAAAAATTGAACTTTTGGGGAGTACTTCGATCTTTGAAAGCACAACACAACACCTCTAGCGGTGCAAAACAGAATAGTAACAGCAATGCAGATGAGAACAAAAAAGGTGAATGAAGTGACAACAGCAGACGTATAATCAACGTCAGCTTGATAAGCAACTCTCTTGATTCCTCTTAATACCAACAAAGTGCTTGAGGATTCGGCGACAGAGTTAATACCATCACCCCTCTTTCGCAACGGAGACAACTCGCCCAGCGCCTTCACTGTGTCTCTGAAACTGAATCTGTTGTTGACAAATCCATCTACTGAAACTCCCCTGGTTGACAATCTGTAAATATAGTCCTTTGCTCTGCCATGTAGATGTGCACCAAACTCCTTGATACTATCAAGGGCTTCCAAGGTGAGCGACGGAGCAACATCTCGTTTCTGCGGCATGACAGCAACGGTCGGGTACAAAATGTTGGTTGATGGGGTTCCGCCAGTTGACTGGACATACCACCGGAAAATTTTTTGCATGAATCTAATTGATATCAAACCAACAGACCAACTCAAATTTTGAGCCCAAGATGATGCAATCGGCGGCAACCTTTGAACTGCCATCATGGAAACAATAACAATTGACTGGAAGTAAGAGAAAAGCATGACAGCGTTGGCGGCAATATGCGCAGCAGAGTACGACGAACCCCACGAGGAGAGCACAGCCGAGGTGAGCAAACCAATGCCTGAAATGACGGCAGTGACCCACTTGACAGCAACGTGGTCCACAGTCTTGCCATTAGTGATATCAACACGAATGCAAGCAACCTGGGTTCTGTTTGCAGAATCATAAACTTGGACATACACAGTGGCGTCGATATCTGGAACGGTGAATGCAACCCCAGGTAAGTCACCAACAACGTCGCTTGACACCTGTGAGTTTGACTGGATTGAGAATTGGCCTGGGGAAACTGGACATAGCTGTGTGAGCCCATTTTTACAAGGGTCGTATTCTTTTGAGATGATCTTGATGCCATACGCATAGACGTCAATTTCCGCATACACATAGCCATTGATTTCTAGATTGGCTGTGACATCATACTGCAATGTTCGGTTCGCAGGAGTGAAAATGACATTGAATTGTGATGCAGAAAACATGGAGTTGTCCATACACGTAACTAACGACGACGCCGACAAGGATCGTTCGCAGCATGCCACAGACAGAAAGGACACAAGGAGAAGGTAGAGAGAAAGCATCCTATGGAGATTCGGTTGGTGCAATGCGAACAGCTCAGAGTTTACCTGTCGTGAAAAATAGTGAGAAAAAGGGGAAATGCGCTAAGTTTTGGCAAAAGTTCCTCTGACCGACTTCTCAGGTTATTAGAAACAAGGCTGTCTGAGGTCTGTAATAGTTATATAGAGAAGTCCCCTGGAGCAGATGTGAGCGGTAAGAAATCAGCGTAGCTAATAACTTGGCTAGCTTGGCTATGTTTGGTATTTTTAATTCGGGGGCGGGTAAGGCTGTGATGCATTCCAATGAGTGACTAGGCGAGACAAGATCGAGGGCTAAGCTGATGCATCAGGCGATGAAGGCTTTTGTGTACTGTGTGAACTATATTCTTAACCTTTTGACCTCCAACCATTCAATCTTTCAAGCGTTCTTTCCAAAGCACACACTCACATACGTACCCTCTTTGTGCGGCAGCTCTTCCGTGAACCATGTCCCTGCACTTACCTGCCCTAAGGTCCCAATTCGGCCCCACTGGAACACTCAGGCTGCAGTAACTGCCATGACGACAATGGCCATAACGGGGTGTACTAAAAAAACGTTATGTTTCAATAGGCACACAGGGACGAAGGTCGGCAACTCACTCGGGTTGGATATTACTATGTGTAGGAAAGTTTTTTGCATTTCTTTCAAAAACTTCGCTTAGATATGGTTTTCTCGGTCGATCCTGTTATCTTTTTAATAGTCCAGCCACTATGCAGCGTGAAATTTATTTTTTGCAGGAGTTTTCACGACCGCCAAGTTGACATCTACTGGTCAAAGAAGAGAAGCACATCAATATAAGCAAGCTCTCATGCAGTAATCTTTGACGAAAATTCCAATGCCTTCAGTTTTTGCCCTTAGTTGTGCTGCCCTTGGCTTGGGGCCATCGGACACCCTCCACGCAGACCTTAATCCCATTGGTGTGTGAAATTAGAACGTGCTGCAGGATACAGCATCACGCTTTTCGCTGTCCATGACGTTAAGGCTGAACACTGGGGAAACGATGGGCAGGGACGTTTGCCCTGACGTAATTAATCACTGCACTTTCCTGTAATTCCAATGACAATAATTGACTTTTATACAGTACTATATTTCTAATAAAGAACCAACTGGAACCCACTATCAACTCAAATTCTCCATCGAATATTCAGAGTAGTTGTCGCCATACATGACTAGGTCCACTGCGAATATATCGCTCTCCTTATTTGGAAGCTTTTAGCTCACGACGGGCTCTAACGGCCTTTGCCAAGTCTCTCAAGATAACTTCCGTGGTCTCCCAAGAAACACATCCGTCTGTGATTGAAACACCGTACTTGAGACCCTTCTTTCCTTCCGGTCCCACACTCTGCTTACCTTCATTGATATTTGACTCGATCATTAAGCCAATGATAGCATCTTCTCCTGCGGCAATTTGACGAGCAACCTCAGCGGCAACCTTTGGTTGATTTCGGAAGTCCTTGTTTGAATTTCCATGAGAACAGTCAATCATGATTCCGTTGTTATTTTCAGGAAGCTTGGCCTTGACCTGAGCAATCGATTCAGCGTCATAATTGGTTCCTTTTGTGCCACCGCGAAGAATAATGAAGCAGTTTTCATTGCCCTTCGTAGTTGTGATGGCTGCCAAGCCCTGCTTTGTCACACCCATAAAATGATGAGGGTGAGAGGCCGCGGATACTGCATCAATGGCAACTGCTACACCACCGTCTGTTCCGTTTTTGAAACCAAGTGGGAAAGACAGTCCCGATGCCAACTCACGGTGGAGCTGAGACTCGGTAGTTCTGGCACCGATAGCGCCCAAACTAATCAGATCGGCCAAGAATTGAGGGGAAATGGTGTCGAGCATTTCCGAAGCGATGGGCACACCCATACCAGTCAAATCGGTGTACAACTTTCTGCTGACTCTGAGGCCCTTGTTAATATTGAATGATTCGTCAACGTCTGGATCATTGATGAGGCCCTTCCAGCCAACAGTGGTACGTGGCTTTTCAAGGTAGGCACGCATAATGACAACAATGTCATCTTGAACCTCGGCGGCCAATTTCTTGAGTCTTGCGGCGTAGTCCAGGGCAGCATCGGCATCATGAATAGAGCATGGGCCAACCATGACGACGATTTTGTCTGATTTTCGGCTCAGAACATCGATGACATCCCTTCGTCCCTTGTGCACAGTCTTTTTGGAAACTGCTCCCTGAGGAACGTCCTCCTGCAGTAGGGCAGGGGCCATGAGGGGATCGTAGCCGAGGATTCTAACGTCTTCCTCCGGTCCCTCGGTAGGGGTCGAATTTCTCGAAATTCCGTCTGGTCCAAACATGGGTGAGTGCATTTTGTAATAGGTTAGTCAATAAAACTTCGGGTGTCCCTATGGTTTTTATATGTCAACGTATTAGGCGGGACCTAAATCCGTGGAAATTTTTAAACCTCCTCGAGAAGATGAGCAAATGAGAGCGCCACGTGATAATAGAGTCATAGGGGCCTAGAACACACAGTCGTCATCGGAAAACTTGTGCACGGGGTAGCTCGTAAACCGGCCCTGTTTGAATGAACCGCTTCCAGATGTCGAGAATGACCTTGAGCAGGTCGTCAGAATACTACCTTGCCAGGTGGTTGCGATAAACCGGGGATGGTGTTAGTGCCACGCAGCGTCGACCGGAAATATAACCCAGTAACGGTTGCAATGTTCAAGAAAAACTATTGGAAACGTGATTCGAAGAAACTCATCTCTGGGTCTTGCGAGGTCACTGAGTGCTCCCGCTTGTGCTCATTGTATCGCTCTCGCCCGACAGCGGTGCCTCTGGCATCCACGCATCGGCATATCCGCAGGGTGTCGAACCCATATTCACGACTGCGTCGCAGCAGCATTCTGAGCGGCAGTCTCTCGCAAACAGCTGGCGCATTTACCGCTGGCACTTGGTATGCTCTGATACTCTTGCTTCCCTTTAACGAGTCACTGATCCAGCGCCCACATGAACTCTTGTTCATTTCTTGGTAGCTCATCTTGTTGCATTGGGCCTCCCCCCTGTCGCATCAGCAGTTTGACTGGTTCTAGACACGGGCATTAAGGCCTGGGGTGTCCTGGGGTGTGCTGAGCCTCCTCGAGTGCTGCCCCGAGCGGTGAAAATTCTTTTGTGAGACATTGCCAATAGCAGCGATTTTCTCGCCTGCATCACTTAAGCTCCATTCTAAAGACCCCCTAAACTTCCAAAACCACTATAGCGCCATCACCAAAACCGTGGACCGTGGCGAGCATTTTGCATAAGTAAACGTTGAAAACTCAAAAAAATTACACTTTGGCCCATAGTCTCTTGCGTGTGTTTTGTGGTCACTCTGTCTGGCCCTGCCGTCTGAATCTCTGTCGTCCGTCTCGTCTCACGTCGCGTCCGTTGTTACGCTCCCACTTTACACGACTGCCAGCACCTGCACGACCTACATCTCAGATAAACACAATCCTGCTCCACCACTCCACACACCAACTTGGAAATTCACGATAATAATGGGCCTGCTCAAGCGAAGTAACAAACCAATTGCGCGTAAAATTGTCATTCTGGGCGACGGTGCGTGTGGAAAAACGTCGCTCCTCAACGTCTTCACCAGAGGCTACTTTCCCCAGGTGTACGAGCCGACGGTTTTTGAAAATTATATGCACGACATTTTTGTTGACAACAAGCAAATGCAGCTCTCGCTGCTAGACACTGCCGGTCAGGAAGAGTTTGACCGGCTGCGCTCCCTGTCCTACTCTGACACCCACTGCATCATGCTGTGCTTTTCGGTGGACTCTCGCGACTCGCTGGAAAACGTGCGAAGTAAATGGGTGTCTGAGATTGTCGATAACTGCGAGGGCGTCAAGTTGGTTCTGGTGGCGCTCAAGTGCGATTTGCGATCGAACGAGGACAACTCCGACGCGCTGCCGGCCAACAAGCGTCTCATCTCCTACCAGGAGGGCCTGGCCGTGGCCAAAGAGGTCGGCGCCCTGAGGTACCTCGAGTGCTCGGCCAAAAAGAACAGAGGTGTGAACGAGGCCTTCACCGAGGCTGCGCGCTGTGCATTGGGCGCTAAGCCAAAGGGAAACTCCTCCAACGAGGAGGAAAAGAAGTCAAAGTGTTTGGTAATGTAAGGCTTTGCGCGCTGCCACCTTTCTAATCATGGCAGCGTCGGGCTGTTGGAAATATGTAATTTTTAATAGAAGGGCCGCTAGACGGGCCCGTAAATATAATATTTGACAAACAAGTATCCAGAAAAGTAAAGCAAGCTCTATGCATTCAAAATATTTATTTACATCTAGTATTGAGAAGCGTCATCTAGTATTGAGAAGCATCTAGTACTGGGAAGCATCTAGTATTGCGAAGCGGCCTGCTGGCAGGCCTTGAGCTGCTGCAGATACCAGTCGCAGATTTGCATGTTGCCGCTGTTCTCGTCCAGGCAGCGGGTGAAGTTTCGGGCATCGACCTCGCATGCGCGCGCCGCGGGCTGCTGGTCGACAGCCTGCTGTGTTTGCACGGTCTCCGGGGCGGACGACGAGCCGCCAAAGATGGACGAGACGCCGTTGGCGAGCGTGTGGCCGACGGCCGAGCCAACAGCGACACCGGCAGCTGTGGAAGCCATTTGTGCAAAAAGACCTGGCTGTCTTTGCTGGACAGCGCCGGCCGGAGCGTGGGCCGCGGCGGGGGGCGGTGGTGGTGGAGCAGTTCTTGGGGCTGCCATGGTGTGGGCAGATCGCGTGTGCGATGGTGCTGCGCGGGCGGATCCTCCTCTCGATCTTGGCATTTTGTGTGTTTTTTTGCAAGTGTAGTGTACGGGTGCAGCCCGGGTGCGTGCCCTTTTATATTCGAGAACTCTTCATTGGTGGCGCACCAAGGGCACGTGACGGAATCGGTCCCGAAAATTCGCAGCGCCAGTGCACGCCGCCAGCGTGCCTGAGTGTGGCAATGCTCGATTGGGCAGGTCCAGCGATGCACCCGCCCGCAATATATACGCAGTCTTACAAACACTATGTACGCTTTGCCCGCACGTCAATGTGCTTCTGGACAACGTCCCGCAGACCCTTGATGGTCGCGGCAGGATCGCTGGCCTTGTAGACCGACGTGCCGGCCACAATCACATTGGCCCCGGCCTCCGCGCAAACCTCAATGTTCTCGGGACCAACGCCACCGTCCACCTCAATGTTCTGGTCGGGGAACTGCCCCCGAATGTGCCTCACCTTGGGCATCATGTCCGCCATGAACTTTTGCCCGCCAAAGCCCGGCTCCACCGTCATGACCAAAATCATGTCGACCTTGGCGGCAAACTTCTCCACCACCTCGGCGGGGGTCTTGGGCTTGATCGCCAGCCCCACCTTCATGCCGGACGCGCGGATGGCATCAATCACCTTATCGTGCTCGTCGGTCGACTCGTAGTGAAAGGTGTACTGGGAACCGCCGGCCTCCGCTATCGGCTTGATCCACTGTAGCGGGTTGGACACCATCATGTGGCAGTCAAAAAACGTGTCGGGCACCTTGGCTCGCAGCTGCTTTACAATCATGGGCCCGAAGGAGATGTTGGGCACAAAATGGCCGTCCATAATGTCCACGTGGAGCCAGTTCGGGCCGTTGTGCACCATCTTCTGCGTATCTGCGCCGAGGTTTGCATAGTCGCCTGATAGGATAGACGGAGCAATTAAAGCATGGCAATTGCACATTGTAACCGTTTCTCTTGCTGCTGTTGAGCTGATGGGGAAGCACGGAGGGTGAATATATATCGCTTGCGATTGTGGGGCAGTGACCCAATTATTCCGGATCCCGCGGGGCCATCCAGCCAGCCAGCCGGCGAGACGAGCGTGAAGCAGGCCATTCGCAGACACTTTGCCAGTCGTTCAAACGTTCGCAATGACGCAAATGCAGAATCCAGACAAATTTGCGCCCGCGGCCGCGAGTCAGCAGCAGGTGCATAACGGTACCTTGTGTAGATGATACGCAGCACTCGAGATATTACATTTATTCATTGAAAATTAATAACAGTTTAACTAAATAACCTTTTTCACTAATGCTTCCTAGAGTTTTTCAGTTTGTCTGCAAACACCACAAAAACAATTGGCATCAAAGATAGTGCGACGGCCACACAACCAATCAATGTTCCTGCCCACTGAATTCCCATATTGTTGAACATGGCATCGGTGAAAAGCGGGGTGGCACAGGCAAATGCAGCTCTCAGAAACGCATTGGCAGCTGTAGCAGACGCTGCTACTGCCAAAAAATACTCGACAGTGTAGGTGGTGAGACAAACAAAGATTCCAATGATGGCAAACCCTATAAAAGCTTCACCAATAACAGGAGCAATCCAATGCACACGAGGACCATAGTTTCCTGCCCAAAAGGTCAGAAAAACCCCAATAGGCAGAGCAAACCCAGGGCCAATCATCATGTACAGCTTGAACTCGGGAGCTACCCTTTTTCCAGCAAGAGTCATCCTGCGAATCTTTATTTCACAGAGACTCAGATAGATGTTGCCTATCACAATTCCAATAAACATTCCAATATATGGAAGTTGTGAGATTGTTGGGCTGAAATGATATCTTTCCTGAAAAATGATTGAAAAGCCAGTCAGAGAAAGGTACAAAACACCATACGTAAAGGCGGCATACAAACTGCAAAAGAAGATGATGGGCTCTGTAACAAGAAGAGTGAGTGGCCGTTTAATTGATACCCATAACAAGGTACCAAAATCAACTTCGTGCTGCTCGGCTACAGCATGAACAGCCCAGTTGCCTGTTGTCTTGCGCAGTCGACGAGCCTTGTGAACCAGAATTGATGAAAGATACGTCTCTTCAAAGAAAAAATAAATGACGACCAAAGAAAACCCACCCATAATTCCACAAAGATATTGCGTCCATCTCCAGCCTAGATACGAATAACTGACGAAACCGCCAACAATTGGTGAAATTACCGGTCCGGTTAAAACAATATTCATAAAAAATGTCAATGCCGATCCGCGGTATAGTGGAGGTGTCACATCGGTAATCGCACCAGGAACTACTGCAAATGCAGAACTTCCCATGAATCCCTGGAAAAACCTGCTGATCATTAATGTCTGTGTATCTTTGGCAGATCCAGCCAAAAAGCAAAAACAGGTGAAGGCAAACGCTGATACCAAAAGTGGCATTCTACGACCATAATGCTCAGAAAGCGGTCCCCACATTACTGGCCCGGCAGCGAACCCTACCACATAAAGAGAAACACCAAGGAGCGTCGGTACATTGCCCAGATGGAACTCCTTTCCAACGTGCTCGACAGTGGCAACATATGCCGCTGAGCCAAAAGTGACAGGCAATACCGAGTAGAAAAGAATAAGCAGATGATAAGATCTCTTGAAACTTGACCAATTTACTGGACGTGTCGGGTCATCGGGACCATCAAACTCTACAGCGTAGTCTTCCGCTTCCCCAGGGGTGAATGGCAATTTTTTGTTATGGCCAATAAACACATTGTCCACATTTCCATCCTTTGCATGGGATTGTTCACGAACTGACGGCTCAGAGGAGAGAACACGCTCAAGGTCCTCCTGACGAGCTGCACTTTCAGGGATTTCCGAGAGGCAGACGGTAGCGGTAGTATCGGTTAGTTCAGAAGAGCGACGCTCTGGAGATGGGCTGGACATGGAATAAAATGGTATGAAGCAGTGGAACAGCGGGACCAAATCGAAGGTTTATATTTGAAAACGGCTGCTGGCACCTGCTGACACCTGCTGACTACAGACAAGCCGCTGTTATTAAGCAGTCTCCTCTCCAAGACAAACGCTCCGATGACAGTTGACCTCCATACGGGAATTCCGCCAAACCGCCTGTCGCCCTCTTTTTGCAATAGCAAGGCAACAATTTGGAATGCTTCGCGAAATAGTGTTGCTCCTATTGATCATGAGAACAATTGACCAATAGTGATTCGTTTGTATACAAAAAAAGCTGAGTTGTACTCAGTAAAACGATTCTCAATCTACCTTAGTTGCTTTAGGAAATGACCACCCAGTGATCATCGCATCGGAAATGGTTCTCGCAAATGATGGAAAATCGGAAATGCTCAGCCGAGGTGATACGGATGGCTGTCTTAGTCCTCGTACGCATTTTACCGAAGGGCTGCCGTGAGGAGACAATCATACAGCCAATCGTTTTGCCATGACATTTAGATTTAGTCAGCAATGAACCCGAACCGTGATTGGCAGCAACACACCCGTTGATGCCTTCATCTCATCCACTGTACCAATGACAAGATTATTGGCCCACTGCAGATTTCAGTGGAATCATTTTATGTAGCGTTAACGTGGCACTTGTATCCATCAAATAGTATCTATTTTTCGTTATGCGGCAGTGAACCCAATACTACTAAACAATTTCTATACTAGCGAACATCCAGACAATTGGGCATATGGAATTTGCATCATAGAAAATCGGCCACAATTGGCTTTCGAGAAAAGCAACTGCATACAGAATATCCCGTGACCCGTGAAATATGCCTGAGGTCCATAAATGTATCGTGACATGAAAAAAATGAGAGCTGTGAGGTTCGAACTCACGCGACTTGCGTCACTAGCACCTGAAGCTAGCGCCTTAACCACTCGGCCAAACTCCCGATTATATCTTACTGTTAGAGACGAGGTATATAAACTGCTCAACATCATAGCCAAGTGGAAAATATGTCAAAAATAGTGAAAAAAACCAACTTATAGTAAACTTTGAACTTTTTTAATAGCCTCAAACTTGAAAAACTTCAAAATTACTGATTATTGTTACTTTTGTTCAATACACATTAATAAAAATTTCAAAGTGCTCATGATGTTTTTATCGTTGTTGTTGGAGTGCAAGGACGAACATGCAAGATTTTTGTGAACAGGATGGTTTGATTAAAGTAAAAACAGTCACTGCCATAATTTCCATGGCAATACCAGCACAGCAATCAAACTTAGTACAAGCGAAGGGTTAATGGCGCCGGCAAATTTGGGTAGGTGTGTAGTGCCAAAGATGCTGATCTCATTCTTGCCTTATTCTTTACGGCTTTTATCCATCTACTACTGCTCATGCTAGCTCCAGTAATTTCTCTTCCAAAATAGAGCACTATTGGCGTTTATTGCTGAAGCAGACAAAGACTCGATTGAAAGGTACAGTGGGCTCCAGCTCATGGAAGCTGGATGTGAGAATTATTTAGGTATAGCTGTGTCAAGTTCATTATTTCTCATAGTCTATCTAGAATTTTACCGGAGAGCGGTTTAATGTCAAACACTGCGTGCTCAACCAGATCCATCTTAGCGCGTTCATGGCAGTTGGCCATGCTAAGCAGGAGTTTTGGAATCGTGAAGAATAAAGAATTGCTCAGATTCTACAACCTTCCATTCAAATTTATGAAATTTTGACTTGTACCAAAAGTTGTCTGGCTGAGCACGTGCTTTTGAGGCTAGATGCCGGGGAGCAACTTGACAATTGAAACAACCATGTCTGTAGATTACTTGGAAATTAAAGAAACGCTGGTGGCAATTGCTAAGGAGGCAGGTTCGATTATCAAAGAGAGGTCGGCGAGAGTCGCATTTGATTACAAAAAGAATGCAACGGATCTAGTGACCGAAGTGGATGTTGCGGTTGAACATTTAGTCTCCTCCAAGTTGAGAGCTAAGTATCCAACATACAAGTTCATCGGCGAGGAATCTTTTGCCGGCACCAAGTTAGACAATGATCCAACATTTATTGTTGATCCAATTGACGGGACAACCAACTTCATCCATTTCTTTCCATTTTCCTGTATCTCACTAGGATTCGCTCACAATGGAAAGCCAATGGTAGGAGTTGTCTATTCTCCGTTTTATGATTTGCTATACAGCGCTGTAAAGGGCCACGGTGCTTATCTCGGTGAAGTCAGGTTACCTTTGAGAACAGCCCCTGAATTGACACTACAAGGATCACTCGTTGCCATTGAATGGGGTGCTGATCGTTCTGGAAACAACTTCAAGGTTAAAACAGAGACTTACAAGTCTCTCTTTGCCGATGAGTCGGAGGGCGGAGCAAACTGCCACGGAGGCAGGTCGCTTGGATCGGCTGCAATGAATCTCTGCTCGGTTGCTGCTGGACAGCTTGATTGTTACTGGGAAGGAGGTTGTTGGGCATGGGACGTCTGTGCTGGCTGGATCATTTTGGAGGAGGCAGGTGGTAAGATGTTTAGTGGAAACCCGGGCAAGAAGAGTGTTGAAGTCGAGGACCGAATCTACCTAGCGGTGCGTGGTGCTGCCCCAGACCAACAAGCAGCGTTTGTGGAAAAGTTCTGGAGTCACATCAAAGGACAACTGAAGTACTAAGATATCACTGCGACAGGGCCATTTTCTCGTCTCACGTAACCAATGACTGCTTTCAGTACTTGCGCGTGATTCTGACTAATTAGCCGGGAGGTGGAAATTCTTACTAATGAATAGCGATAATAGCTAGTTAAATTCTATAACGAATGTTTTTGCTCAAGAGCGAGCGTGCTATATAGTGGCAACAATGCTGTCAATTTCACCGTGGTGGTCTTGAGGCAGCATCGCCATAATTCGGCACCGTAAACTGGCGCTACAAAGCAGCTACTAGACAAAGCAGCATTTTCAGGAGGCAAATGCATCATTCGCACAGTCACATCCAACCTAGACAGCAAGTTACGCTGTAACTATGTGACTTTGGAGTCATTTCATGCAGTTTCCTTGCCTCGCAAATAGTGATTTGCCGACACCCCTGAGGAGAAGATAATGAATAATTCAATTCATCACTATAGAATGAGAGGATTTAAATATTTTTATGAATGCGTTGAGTCTGGTACATCTCAGTGAACCTGTGGAGGTCAATAAATAAATCAAACAGCGATTCCGTTGGAATAGCTCATGTTTTGTGGCAAATAGGCGTCCAAATCACTCCTTTCAAAAATCACCTGGATGGTTAGAGAACACGACGGGCAGACGGCCGTATCAGTGGAACCGTCAAGCAAGTCATCGATGCAGACCTCAAAGCGATCACCGCAAGGACAGGGATAGTGGAACAAGTTGAGACGGGGGTCGTAGGTCATGTCCTCGATTTCGATTTGGTCATACCAACTCATGTTTGTGGAAGATGCTTTCGTGGCGTCGCTGCTCACAGAGTTCGACGACTTTCTGGCTGTGCTTGAAGCCGTGGTGGACGGAGAGGGTAACGAGAAGGCCTTGGTGGTGGTGGTTGATGGCGAAGATTTTTTTGGGATAGCAGATGTAAAGTTGGAAGATGGCGCGGCTGTGACAAACTGGTCTGCAGCTGATCTGGTATACAACGCCGCATTTTTGTTCGCGTTGAGCTGCGACGGCGCGGCTGCGTATGGGTCGTAAAGGCCGGCCGA
This sequence comes from Limtongella incommunis, assembly GCA_003706695.3. NCBI lineage: Eukaryota > Fungi > Ascomycota > Dipodascomycetes > Dipodascales > Trichomonascaceae > Limtongella > Limtongella incommunis. The sequence continues at coordinate 41,784 of PPME03000005.1, forward strand.
ATACAGGCCAGATCGAGGAGGACCGCGTTTAGTGGGAAGTGACGCTCTTCTGCTCATGTCGTCGCCGGCTGTGTGGGCTGGCGGAGGTGCTGTAGGCTGATTTTCTTTTGGCTGAGTCGGCCGGGGTTGGGGTTGGGCTTTACTCGCTTTGGAGGTGTTCGCAGCGCTGGCTTTGACTGTGGCGAGCGTGGAGTACTCGAGCGCTAGTTTGGAATTCTTATTGACAAGCAGCTTCGCCGCCGAAATATACAGAGAACTAAAAAGTTTCTTCTTGAGGCTGGTTCCGACGACCACTCCACCGTTGCTGTTACTGGCAGGGGACGACGACGGCGACTTGGCTGACCACGGAGTCTTCAAAGGAATTGTGAGTGGCGCGAATGTACGTAGTTAAACGTACAAAGGCTAAACAAAAATGGGGATATTCGAGTCCAAAATCCGTTCTGAAACCAGCTGAGTACATTGGCACATCCGGCCTTCTTATATACTCTAGGGTCACGATTCCGAAGTGCCTAGTTAGTGGATATCTGTGGGTCGCTAGCTCACTATACTTCTTCTCACTGGGCCACTTACCACCCACCGGGTACAAACGCCTTGAAAACCCTGCCTGTGCGCCCTCAAAAGCGGTGATTGCACAGACGCTTCCGGCAGCATACATTGCGGGCGGATTCAGAGTTTTCTGGAGTTTGGCGCGAGCCACCTTCCAAGTTACTGAACTGTGTTACCAAAGAGAAAGATAGTGACAGAACTAGTACAATAGCACTTTCGGTGCATCGTGTTTTTCAAGCTAGCACAACTATTAGTAAACTCTCATGGGCTGCTTATCTCAACTTATCCCTGCATTTGAACAAGCTGTGCACTTGACGCCTGTTGACAAACTCGGACGCACACAGATTTCGCTCTTCGGTCTGGACTGGTTCAGAGTATAAGGAGGCACAAAATCAACAGTCAATTACCATACCCTGTTTCGCAACTATTGTAACTAGAATGTTGTTAAAACCTTTCGTGCAGTGCTGGGTACTTACGTGATCAGCCGGGTTATTCTATAAACCGATAATTAGCGTGCAGAATAATTACTTTTCCGTCACGCTAGTGCATTGGCTCACTGTTTAACCTGGGACAATGCTTCAGCAGTTGTTGAATCCTCAAGACGTCAGCTCAGTTCAGAGCCACTCAGCGGTCCAGATTTCCAGCTCCTTTGTCTATTCAGCTACATTCAAAGTCTCTAGCTTTGCCTTTGATTTGTCTTTGAGTTGCGGTTTCAAGTCACCCTTGAGACAGTGCAAAGATCTCGGCTCTAAGACAGCGATCTGTTGTTTCAAAATCGCCTCCCCCCTCAACCAAGCAACTGTTTGCATATTTTGAAGCTCGTTGATGAGAAAATACTGGCTACTTTTGCACGTGCTGGGGCCATCTATTGCAGAGCTCTCCAGACCTTTGCAAATAGACCGAAAACTGCACTAGGGCCGACGAAGGCCCAATATCCACAAGGCATTGAGAATGTCTCTGGAGTGCATCCCCCCGAATTAATCTTGTCTCATATCTCGTCGAACGTTTCACACTGTGTCAGAGATACTTCTCGGTACAAGTTGCTGCCTCGACAGCCAGTAATAATATTCAGTCTTGTTCTCTCAGTAAAAGCAACTGTGTCGGTTAATTTATCCTTGTGACAATTGAGGAACCAGGTTCTTGGACCGAACCCCGTTTCACTTTGTACAAAAACCCACGCAGATGGTTCCGTATAGCGTGCAGGTACCAGCCGGCACCAGTTGGCTGTGCTGCTGCCAACGGCAAGAGTGTGCCGTTCAGCCATTTGCAACAATTGCACTTGTAATGCCCCTTGGTTCCCCTAGCATCTGCATCATCTGCCGTCTCTGCATGAATTTTCCAGCGGCAGCATGTTTAGAACCTTGACCCCCTTGTAAACGCAGGCAAGTGTAGGACCCTTTGCCTCGCTTCGAATTTGGACCCTGTGGATCTCCTTCCATTTGGACCAGCTGTCACCGACAACAAAAGCAACCGCCAAGCGACAGAAGCGGATTTGGGCTCTCCAATTGTTGGAATGAGCGGGAAAGCATTTTTCAAACCGCGCCAACTAAACAATTAAGTAGCCAAACATTTTATGATGGTATTAGCTTGGTGATCTATTGCGCAAACACGATGCTATCCGGCCAATGAGCTTCAAATTTGTACTGTCTGGGTCCTTGTTACACCTGCAGTCATGTCAAAGGCGACCTTCGAATGCGGCAAACCTACATATTTAGTGGATCTACCAGCTAACGGCCCACTTGACCGCCCTCTGTTTTGAGTGAGATGATCATTTTCGAGCCATTTGGATCTAATTGGAATCTTGCACATAGCCGCTCCAATCGCGCCATGCGTAGTCCGCTCTTGCTGGACGAGCGCGTTCACCTCTTAGTCCCCACCCACAGTTTATTCGCTCTCCATCCCTGGCCTCCCGCAATTATCCGCCGCTGCAAGGATATCATGTACATGAGATCTGGCGGGATCTGTAGCAATCATCCTGAAGGCAGCTGACTAGTGGACTGGTATCTTGGTATATCGTAGCTAGCTAAGCTACCACGCTGGGAGAAGAGTCTACTCTGCTCACAGCGCGGGTTTGAAGTGAAACCCACCGGTGGCTTTCTCCTCTGACCCAGAATGGCAGGCGTCCCCATCCGCACGCCATACAGCCTTGAAACGATCCAGACGGCCGCTTTAGGGTGGAGTTCATTGGATACTTCAACTCAAGACGTTTTGAAGTATTTACTTCAGTCAAAACCAAAGGTTATTAATGATTTTCTACGCTACGTTAGATTATTTTGAGGAGAACAAATGTGTCGAGTTCATATACACATTCTACTGACACCATGCCCAGCAAACTAAGGAAACGAACGAGCTTTCAGTTTGAAACCAGCATGATATCAGACCTCCTGAACAATGTCACTATTTTGTCCCGCTGGGCTCTACCAGGGTGCCCCTTGCCTTGCCGCCCCTGTGCCATTTAAATAGTGCGGCTGTGCAACATGTACGTGCACATTGTTTGGGTGTAGTTGTGATCCCATCACAGTCACGCTACCTCTGCAAGCCCTAACACCCCAAATAGCTCTCTGAAGCATATCCACTCAACACCTGAAATTTCAGATACAACCGTGAACCTAACTGAAAATGGGCATTTCAAGAGATTCAAGACACAAGCGTAATGCTACTGGTGCTAAGCGTGCCCAGTTCAGAAAGAAGAGAGCCTTTGAACTCGGACGTCAACCAGCCAACACCAAGATTGCCAACGAGAAGCGTATCCACTCTGTTCGTACCAGAGGAGGCAACCAAAAATTCAGAGCTTTGAGAGTTGAGGGTGGTAACTTCTCTTGGGGTTCCGAGGGTGTCAGCAGAAAGACCCGTGTCATTTCTGTTGCTTTCCATCCTTCCAACAATGAGCTTATCAGAACCAACACAGTGACCAAGTCTGCTGTTGTTCAAATTGATGCCACCCCATTCCGTCAGTGGTACGAGGCCACCTATGGTTTGCCATTGGGCAAGAAGAAGACTGGTGCTGCTGCTGACGAAGCCGCTGCCGCCGCTGCTGCCCTCGCCAAGACCGACGAAGACAAGGCTAAGCTTGCTGCCAGACAGAAGAACGCTCGTATTGAGCACTCTCTCGACACCCAATTCGGTGCTGGTCGTTTGTATGCCGTTGTTTCCTCCAGACCAGGTCAATCTGGTAGATGTGATGGCTACATTTTGGAGGGAGAAGAGCTTGCCTTTTACTTGAGAAAGATTACTGCTAAGAAGTAAGCAAGAAAGCAGGTGTGCATAAGTTAATGAAGAAAAAGGTGTTAGGTGATCGTAGGATTTATCTATGAAATTTATATAATGAGTAAAGTATTCATAAAAGAATGAACCGATAAATGACTCTGACCAGAATGGGAGCAAAATTATGTCACCTCGTTGATAACAAGAATACCAGATTCTACACAATAAATATCTTTAATAAATACGAGCCTACAGATAGCCGCCTATATTGGTGGTAGCGGGTTACGACACACTGGACACTGCAAGCGAGTTCTCATCCACGTTTCCATGCAAGTTGTATGAAACACATGGCGACACGGTGTCACCATGTACTTACTTCGGGCCACCATATTTGCAGCGCTTGTTGCAAGTTGAGTGGAACCTTTAGGGACAATGACAAGCTCTACGGGCATCATGCAAATAGCACAATCAACCTGAGCGCGCTCCGGCAGTAGCTTCTGGTGCTCCTCATCAGTTTCATCTGTTGAAGGGCCGCCGGTAGTACGGACAATATGCGACTCCACGTCATTCGCAAAGCTGAATCCGGCTTCCAAATCTTCTTCAAAAATAACTGGGTGGTAGTTGTAAAAGGCAGCACCGTACGATTTAGGCAAGAAAAATCTGGGGCCAAAAGCAGCTTGTGCTGCTAAGAGGCAAATTTGAATCCAGAGCCAAGCAGAAATGACTATAGCCAAATACGGGTCATAGTGATGCTCCATAACATTGTCCTCATCTAAACACAAGTAAAGCACAGGCAATAGCCGCGTCACCGAGGAAACAATAACAAAGCTCCACAGAAAAGACCGCCTAGTACCTCTTCTAATGTTCCTCACTATCTGAGGAATCCATATAGAAAACAACATGATGCAAACAATAAATTCGTAAACTCTACGAATTTGCTGAGACCAAGTAGACGCCGTCACCGATAGCAACAATAGCAACACAAGTATCACATAATATCTTGAATATATTGCACCATCTGTTTGGCTCTCATCCTCTGCGACTGCAGTTGCTGGAGGAGAATTGGTTGTCGGCAGGGAATCACTGTCGCCATTAGCACGCTCAGCCAATCTACCGTCAGCATTCGCAACAATATTGGGGCGCGCTGCTGCTGCCCTTGCATCTGCAATTGATTCTTGAACCTGGCTCTGATATACATGCATCATGTATCGGAGATCAAATAGCATAGTTAAAGCCCCGGCAAGTGACGCCAGTGCTGTGTAAGACAATGACACTGCCCCTGCGACGGAAGCCATCAAAGAAAATAGTCCAACAGCACCATCAGCAAGCGCCATGAGACTCATGGAATAAAACGAAATTCTGGATATCATGGAAGGCGTGGAAGTATCCTTCATTTGATACGCCATGCTGATGGTCTGCAGTAAAATTAAAAAGGCAGCAGCCATCATGGTGAAGCGTACCCTTCTATCTCGAAGCTCGTAAAACTCTCCCCTTACCATCTCAGTAGACTGATAAAGAACTCCACAGTCGGGCGAATAAACAGTAATATCTGCTTTCAATGGAGGGAATCCTCTATGCGGTCGTCCCAGCGGATCATAAATCTCTGCTTCGACCTGCTCTAGTTCTTCCACCGTTAATCCAGTAGAATAGGTATGAAGGTATACAATGTATTCGCAAGATTCTGCCAACTCTGAAGAGCGCGAATAGTATGAGTAATCCGGGTCTTTGAGAGCGGCCTGGACAGCCTGGTCCTGGTTGAATAATACAAGTTTCTTGGCCTCCTCAAAGAGAGGATCTGAAACCGTGGAGGGTAGAAAATGAGGCAAGGAGTACGATCCAGGGAACTTAACGGATGAAGTCGAAAAAACCATGTTTCCTTGGTCAATGATTTGGATACCCTTCATACTCTTTTCTATTGAATGCTGAGGGGTTTCAAGTGTCAGTCTAGCAACAACCATAGAAACATTTTGCGACGGTCTGTTGAATGGTAAGCTGTCATCTACACCACCAAGATCATTGTTGGGCCCGGTGACATCACTGTCCAAATAGCGAGCAGCATCTAGCCATTCAGTTATGTGCAAATCTAGAGAGCCCTCAGGAGAATTCAACTCCAGCGAATTGTCTAGTATCGTTTGATTGGTTATTGCAGACGTCATGTTGATTTTTGTTAGTTTCACATCTGAGTTCAAGCGCCAAAGTCCCTGTACTATGGCCGAGACATTTCTGTAATACGCCGGCGATTTTACCCCTGATTCAGTGTTCCAGAGATGGTCCACAGAGTTTTTGATGGGATCAAGAAATGTAACCGGCGGCATATGTTTGTAATCCGCCCATTTGGTTTGTCTAGTAGAAGCGTTTAATGAATCTACCATATCCACACACAAATCCATAAAACTATTGAGTCTCTCCTTCTCTTGAGGGCTCAGCATCTTCGTAGGACCATTCGTGGGCATGAAAAACATAAAAAATAGCAGAAGCATAAGCATTCTGCCTCGGTAGGAATCCATTGCGAACCAGTGCTGCGGTGATGGGGTGGCAAGCGCTAGCCGAAAGGGACAGGAAAATCAAATATACCTAGCTGTTAAGCGATCGAAGCAGCTGTGGGAGCTTATAGGCTAGGACAGTGGTGCAAACTGATTAAATGTTGAACAGAACGTAAGAAGTCAAAAATGGCCAGACAATGGAAATTGCCTGATTAGGGACACCTCAACATGGAAGTTGTTTGCAAGGTCGCGGATGGGTTACGAAATAGTTTATGAACCAGTATGCAATATTCTATGACTATTGGACCGACATTTTGGCAACTTGTATATCGTTGTGTTAGTTGGTTTTATCTTTGCCCGTATATTTCCGTTCTGTGGTGCCTATATGCCAACCACATGAACGTGGACAGACTCCCCAGTGATGGCAAAAATTCCTTTAGAACAATGCTTTCGCAAATCTGAAACACATATATTACATCTCTGACGAGTGAAATAGAAATGACTACCCATCGACTAGTTCAAAAATAATATATTTACCATTTCCTAGCGTCCTTGATTTATATACGTAAGTTTTATGAACACATGCTGCCAGTAGTGAAGGCCTTAGCTCCAGTTTTAGCGCCAAGAGTTGTCTGGTTATATCTTGGAGGAACATCAAGAGCTGGATTTTGCAAAAAGAAGTTTCTGGGTCTCAGCAGAAGAACAATTGGCTCCGCTGGCATAACTGGGAAGTCTTCTGGTGCTGGGAAATGAGTCAAGCCAAAAGTGTGGTAAGCAACAATCTCAGTGTTTTCAACTGAAGCAGATCCATCGCCAATCCATTCGGTGATACCGCGAGTTGGTTCACCAGATGTTTGGGGGACATGCTGTCCAGCTGGATAAATCTTGTCTGCAGAGTAGGGAACAACTTGCATATGGTAACGAGCAAAACCTGCTCGCTTCCAAACAAGCGAACCTTCTTTTGGAAGAAGAGGAGGACATTCTCTAGAGACAAGCTTGTAAGAAACTGGCTTTTTAGAGTAGGCATTGAGTTTGTTTGGATTGAAAAAATCCCAAGTTCGAGAGGTGTATCCGTCATAATGAGTCTGAGAGTCCTTAGCTGTTTTGAAAACAGTGCGATGGGGTGCAAATGCATTGCCATAAAAGTTGTCAGGATGTCCTACTGGCAAAGGAGATGCTTTAGCATCAACCATCGCAACAGAATTTTGAGGGCCATCTATATTTGGATGGATTCTGAGAGAGAAGAGATGTTGATGATTATGAGCATTCACACCCGGATAAACTTCAGTTCCGTATCCTCTGAGATCTTCGCCTGGATTGCAAGCGTAGGTGTTCAGAATTCCGGTGAGTTTAATCTCAATTTGAATAGTTCCGTCTTGCATGAAAATGTAGTACACCATGTATTCATAATTTGCGGCTGTGAAGATTTGAGAAATGTTGAGCTGAGTACCACGGGTGACAATTGTAGTTTGGAAATTATCCCTGAAGTCGGAGTGTTTGAAGAGAGAGGAGTTTCCAAGTGATTCTCTGATACACACAACACGAGGTACCTTTTCAACTTCACCAGAGCGTGTCACGAATTCAGCATCAATGAAACCGTTACCATTCTTGCAATTATTACCAATGCAATCAGCAGGACCTAGAGGATTAGCCATATATCCAGCACCATATTCACCAAGATCAAAAGCGTGCTTACGCTGATGAGGATGGTCCGGATTTCCATACGGAACCACCATCTCAGCCAACGAGAGCCTGTGGAAAATTGGGCGAACATCACCATGGTCGTTGTACTTAATGTCCGAAAGAACAATTCCTTCTCGGTAATTAAAACCAACATGCATAGAAAAGTTTTGCCATTCAATAACACGGCCCTTCTTTTCATAAGAAACGCCCTCAGGCTGAGAAGTTTCAATTGGCTTAATGTTCTTTCTCAAACCGTCCTTAGTTTTCATGATAGCCTCAGCATTGAAGTTGGAGGCTGGCATCTTAGATAGCGGTCTCCTGATCTGTGGGATATCAATGAAAACAACTTCTAGGGTGTTTGCATCAACCAATGGGCAAAAGTCAAGTGGATGGGAGTATTGAGAGTCATTCTCGTTGTTTCTGTAGTACATAAGAGCCTGCTGGAGACGTCTTTCAGTACCAAATCGTTCATCATAACCAATGGTCCAAGGGTCGCAGTAAACTTTGTGCATATCAGACTCGGGAATACCAGAGATCACACACTGCTCAATAACTCTTCTGTCTTTGCGAATTACTTCTTCGATTGCACAGAGATCTTCCACGGTCAAAATCGGCATGACTCCAGTGGACAGTTTCCAAGACAACACAATGCCTTGTGACAGGGAAACCTGTCCTTCCATGAGACCTTTTGCTCCCTTGGCGAGGACAACAAAATACGCCACTCTCTCTGGAATCTTAGTCTTGTCCTTGGACCAAGCATCAAAAACTGATTTGGTTGGTTCAGTCAATGTGACCGTATTGAAGCTGAGCTCTTTATCTGGGAAAGCAGCCTTGAGGATGGAGACAACCTTTGATATTTCATCTCCTGATAAGGGATCAAGGGGATGGTAATAAGGATTGGTTGGAGCGGCCGACTGGCAGGCAACGGCTTGAAGTCTTTCCATCTTTGAATAAGTACAATAGAGAGTAGTAAGGTATGAAGAGCGGTTTCATCGAGCTATATATATTATCTATAACTTGGAGATGATTAAGATCATGAGGGAAATAATTGCCCAATATGGTAAAGGGGTCCCTGCTCAAATCCTAAAACTGGTGATAACAGAAAAACTGAAGTGTGTGGATTAGCTAAATCGGGCCTTATTGAAGAAAACTGAAAATACCCATTGTGAGCAAGATTCTGTGTTACTGAGCTATGGCTCAGAATTGTATCCAATAAACCGTCTTCGATCTCTCTGCTGGATTTTTTTCAGCGGGCAACAGCCACGCAATTTTTCACAATCTCCAGTGATTTGTCGGCTTGCTAGTGAGTGCGTCTTTCCCACCAACAAAGGTCTCAAACTGGCTTATCGTGCAGGCTGGGCCAAGTCTGAGAATACCAGACCTTTTGACATGATATTTCCAGAATTGGTAGTAAATTGTCAAACTCAAGAACTCCCTGAATTAGCCAATCAACACCAACTAGAGAAAATGACCATGGAAACGATAACTAGAATAGGATCGATGAATTTGCGGGAACATTCGTGAGTGATACAGACAATAAACATCACTTCAAGATGCTAGCACCTTAGCAGCGAATTGCTATATTTCTACGCAGTCTTCCATTGGCGAGCGTTTGGTTTCATTGTTCAACGACTCAACCGCCATGCAACAACTTCTGACTGGGTAGATTACATGCGGTGACAGCAGAATCAGCAAATGGGCATCGGTGTCAAGCTGGCCATGTTTTCACAACCCACCACTTTGAGTAAAATTTCCTCGGAAATCTGAGTTGCCGTGAACCAGAGTATTCGTGATCATTTAAAACGCTGATATATATGCAAATCATCCCTCAAGAATGTGGATAACTTGACACCCAACTCTCAATATTAATCTTACAAAAGAGAGAAACCTCAGCTTATCAGAGCAAAATGACAAGGGTTCGTCTGTGGCATCCGCAACGGCAAGTAAATCTCTGAAAAAGACTTAGTGACAGTAGCCTGTTGACTTTGCGTTGGCGAGCGTTTTATTCGTAGCTGATAATTTATTCTGATCTTTTATTCGAGGGTAAGACATTGGCTCTGTCGGTACGTCATCAATTTATCGCGATAATTGCCGTCATTTCTAATTCAAGAAGTGTCGGAACGTGTTATACTGTGTAATGTGAAAAAGTGCTATGCAAAGTTCTCAATCACTATGATGTTGGATTGCAGTGTGTGTGTGATCAATTAAAACGCGAAAGGATAGCGCGGAGAGGGAAGATTTGCCAACTGCTCGAAGTCAGCATGGAGAGAAGAATTGAGGAAAGCTTAGCCGTGAGATGAGACATTGGAGCTGCACTTGCAATGTCGACATGGCAGAATGGCGTATTATACTCGTATGCGTATTATACTCGTATTGATGCAACAGCTAGACCAGCAGCAGCTAAGGGCAACTTTAAGCGTCGCAAGGGGAACTTTAAGAGTAGCAACACCTTTTGAGAGTTACTTCTACCATAGAAGCTGGCCAACCAACATTTTCAACAGTTCATGTGCTGACTTACTATTGTACAAAATACGCGACCATACGAGCTCTTGGCCCCTACTTCCCATTGATGCTATATGCTAGTCTATATTCTCCTGGTGTATCAAATAACACATTGCTTTTTCAACATTTAGGTCATGCTGCCCGCAGGCACCCGCACATACACGAGGCGTAAAAGCACTGCTTTTCGCAAGGTTTGCAGAGGTACGCGAAAGAGTAGAAAAACCGAGCTTTGAGATTCCCACAAGTCCTTACAGTCTTTAGAGTATTAGTAATTGCTAGCACAAATATTTCGGTGATGGTTTTATTGTTAAAATGACGATCATTAATTAGATTTGACTGTTAAACAAAAAAGGCGTGCGTGCATAACTTAATATCTGCGCATCTTCGTAAGTTGGTGCACCCACATTGCATGTGGCGGCTGTGATTTGCATTCCAGCAACTGCCCGAGCAGGGCCGCCAACAAACTATTACTCCAGGTCCGCAATATCCGCAATATCCGCAATATCCGCAATATCCGCAATATCCGCATATCTGCAATATCCGCAATGTCTGCAATATCTGCAGTGTTTACAGTATCCACAGCGTCGCTGCAACTCTATAATGAGCAGGCGCTTCATCCAAAATAATCACCAATAGCTTCATAATTCAACCTGCGCGACACACCAATATCGGACTGTGCTGCCTGATGCTCGTCGCTAGTTGCTGTCCGTCATTGCAGGCCACTAATTGTAGCTGATTATTGCTCCTAGTCACTCTATCCTAGCTACGGAGGGGAATGTCATGTAAATAAGAAGAGTAATCTCCACAACTCAGAGGATACACTCGGAATTAATAGCAAAGACCTGTTTTGCTTCATTAGGTAACCCAAAGCCCATTGAAGCCAGGTTCTTGCCAGGGTTGGCCCGAGTCCGGGGTGCTGGTGAACATGGCGAGCAGGGGTGCAAGCAAGGGTGCTGTCACCAAAAATTACCAAAGACAGGGTCAACACCAACCAAAACAGACAGCATTGAGGCCCCAGGAACCACCAGCCTCAAAGTTAATTTCGCTCAATTGGAATGCTGGAGAACTGCAAATTTCATTTTCAGGTCCATTGCGAAGGATCGGGAAATCAGTTCAGGAACAGGAACCGTCGTCTTGGATCAGCAGGTACAATGTACATTGGCCAAGTCCTTGCAAGCGCAACACACACAGTGTCACAGTGATGCAGTCGCAGTGACAGACACGGAAAGAACGGAAAGTACGCAGTACAAGCTTGTGTTGTCACTAATTCTAGCTAGCAGCGCTGTTAATTTAGCAGTTGGATATAATGCAAAAGGGCACAGGTGAGCATCCTTGTCAGCAGTCACCACATGACAAGCATTTTCAGAGCTGTAATCTGAACAGGTATTATTCAAGATACCCATTTACGTGTTACTAAACGCCTCTGCCGTATTCAAGTAATTTCAGGTCTTCATTTTAGTAACATGAAGAGATCTAGGCAGTACAAAAAATTGGCCCAACCTCGGCGACGGAGGCTGCAGTACAAGTGCCAAGAGATGATTCACTCGGTCCTTCTTATCTTCATGGACCTCTCTTGGCCAATATTATTTCGAAACACAAGAGTCGCGGCCCCAAGGGGCTGCTTTACTTGCCACCTCGCAAAGCCCGTATTGAGAGCTAGTGTCTATGAGACCTTGACAAGGACAAGGATGTGCAGCTTATCAGCCTAGCAGATATTGGACGGGGGCCGGCTCCGCAAACGGTGACAACCTTTAGTTCTCATCATCGATGATCACTCAGCCAAAGGCGGAAGAATTGGCTTCTCCATAGTAGGAAAAAGTGCCATGAGATGTGCCTGCGCCGGACAGGGATGGAGGCGTCAAGTCAACAATGGAAGTTGGCAAGTGGGAGCTAGCGCGCGGAGAGAGAAGGCTCCGAGGCCATTCCGCGATAATGCGCGAGACACTGGCCACGACCTCCAATTTTCTACTGGTGGACGGCCCACCGGCGACGCCAACTAGGAACGGGAGTGACGACGACCCACCTGCGGTCCACCAGAAAAATTACTCCTCAGCAAGGCTGCTGAGGAATGTCAGGAACGCCAGGAACCCAGGAACGCCAGGAACGCAGAAACCCAGAAACCCAGAAACCCAGAAACCCAGACTGCCAAAAGCCCTGGCTCAACAATTACCAAGCCATCGACTGGGATGATGAGGTCTGCAACGTTGCTCAGCATGCTGGGCACTGTCCCTACCTCTCGGTTTTCGCGCTTTTTAAGGTTGGATAAGGCAAGCTCAAGGCAGATTGATAGAGGGCACCGTGGGCACAAATTTGTCCACCTCTTAGTGCAAATGGGCGCCTTGACAGGCGGTCAGAGAGGCAATGTTTTGAAGGGCGCCTAGAACTGTGAGTTAGTGCCGGCTATTTGCTCAGAGCTCAGGACCCAAATTAAGACGTTGTGTAGCATTGCAGACAGCTGTTGCGGGTGCCTGTACTTGTGCCGCTCCCGCTGCTTGTACCTTAAACGCTGGCCACGAGATAATATCTATTTTCAGTAGTCCGGCATTTCGGTCTCTCGGCGACAGTGTCTGCTGAACCGTGGATTGGATCATAGTTGACTAGCCGGGACCCCTGCAGAAGTTAGACCCTGCAGAGCGCTCTGTTTGGCTAAGAACCAGAGGTCCCAGCTCTCCAAGAGACCAAGAGTCCAAGTGGAGGACAGGGCCTAAGCTTGCGCCAAGTCAATTCAGTCCCAAGGCTGCAGACTCCAAGTAGTTGAGCTAGAACCAATAGAAACTGACAGCATCTGCGACTGAGGCCCAGTCAGAACACGCACCATTGTCCTTCTCTCACGCCGGCTGGAGCCCAAACCACCTGGACGAGCTCCAACCCAACTCTGATAGCGGCAGCCCAAGCTGCCACTGGCGTGCCCGATTGGGTAGCGTCCCTCCCCTCTTTGGGCACTGGTGCCTGATGTACCAAGACAGAGCCAAAAGCAAGCACCAAAAAGCAAGCACCAGGGTCCTTCTGGATCTCGAGCTTCTTTCGCAGACCTCCTCCAGCGCTGGGCCCCAGGGCCCATGCCACACCCTCTATATATATAACTTGGTTCCCATATTGGGGATGTTTCGTGTTTGGCGGACCATGCTCTGTGACACAATGCCGTTTGACTCGCTCCATCACCAACCAGGCCCCGTGTCAGACTTTAGTGAGCCGGCCTTACCCGCGACTGAGTCCTACATGCTGGCTGCTCCAGCTTCCGCTACGGAGACCCCCATTGTAGTGCTGCTCTCTCTCACGGGCCAGCTCCTCTATGTGTCAAGCGCGGCCACCAGCGTGCTCCGTCTCAACGCGGCCGATATGGCACAGCGTACAATCTACGAGTTTATGGACCTCGACGATATCGACAGGTAAGTATTCCCTTTGAGCCGACAAAGCGGCTGTTGTACCCATCGGTCATGTTTGTACCGACACACATTCCGACAAGCGGTAGCTCAGGCACAAACAAGACCGACCAACCTCGACACCTGGATTTGCTCTCTTGCGTTGCTTATCCAGGTCGGCAGTTTCTGCAAATTTCTCATTGTGTCGAGGCACGGCCCTGGCTAAGTAGTTTGTCTATACACATCCACTACCAAAGTCCAGACTGTGGATCCAGTGGAGAATTGCTGGTGGAGCGGGTGGCTCGGTGGCTCAGTGGCTCGGTGGCTCGGTGGTTCGGTGGCTCGGTGGGCCAAGTGGCTCACGCTACAGTGCAATTTGCGACCCTGGTTCCGACGATTCTAGCTGCTTCTTGGCTGGCATCGCCGACAATGCTGGTAAAAGCGTTTCGCTTTATCGAGCCTGTTCACTCGGAACCGGCCGACAGGTTATCCCCGTCCCAACCTTGGTTGATTGGCGCAGCCCATCGACAACTGTATCTTCCCATTGTGGTCCGCAGCAGCTACAGTGAGGCAGACACAACTGGACAGCGGCCGGCGCGCTGCTGGCGCACCACTGACTAGTTTGCCTCTGAGACACAGACCCTTGCTTACTGCGCTGTGTTGATGGCTCGGAATGGTACGATCTCCGAAGGCCGGTGCAGCCATTTTGAGCGTAACAATGCTTCCCTCTGCGTCTACAGTCAAGCGCCTAGTAGCTTCTTTAATTTCACACAGCAGTCTGCACACCCTGGCCTTTGTTGCGCCCCAAACTTGACTCATTTGGATGCCGTGGGGCCAGCACAGTAGTTGCGGCAGACCGGTTGTTGGTGGCGGCTGCTGGTAGCTGCTAGAGCAGGTAAGCGGATTAAGGATCTGTGGAAATGGCAGATACCTGAGCATTTTGGCCGGCTGGCATAGCCTCCACGTGCCGCACTTTGATTGGCTGCTCGTATGCCCTCAACAGTTGTCGCCAATTTTCTGCCTCACGCTGCACCTCTCCCAACTGGTGATTTTCTCACATGCCACTCGACGCTCACGCGCGTTAGCGCAAAGTTTGCTGTCAGGGTCCAGCTCATCACAGCGCCGGATAGCTTACATGCCGATTGGATAAATAAGCAGGCCTTGTCTCTGCCGCTCTTATTCATCCGTCTGCCCGATGCGTGTTTGCATTCCAGTAGCTTCAGATGGCTGGCCACTCTGAACGAGTCGTGACTCGTCAATACTTCGCCGCCCAACTACCGCCTGCACCTCTCGCTTGCAGCATCCCTGTGTGGAACGATCCCTGCCGCTTGTTTGGCACCTCCAGGCTTGGCCCTCTGGAAGGCCGAGCTGTTGGAGCTTGACATCGCCAACACTCAACCGCTCTGGTACTTAAATGGCGTGGTTCGCGCTTCGTGATTGACAAACCATCAACTGACCCAGATTCTCTGCATTCCTTGACACTCTTGTATCCTGCCATGACGGCATTGAGTCAAAATCTACTTCACTAAAGCTTCGTGACTCGTCAAACAACCTTATTGACTTTGCCATCCACGGCCGCAACTACTACTCGTCGCTGCCGTTCCACGATCCCTCCTGCGATCCTCGCTCCTACTGGGACATTGCGGCCTCTCAGTTGCCCGCTCCCGGCCAGGCATCCCCAGAGGGAATGGTTTTGTTGTGTGTCGCTCAACCGTCTTATGTCCATCAGTACCGAGAATACTCTGAACCCCGTGTTATCTCTCCAAACTCAAAGGTTATGACACTGCTGCAACAGCCTGCCGTCGCAACGGCCGCAGCGTCGGCAGTCGCCAATGTGTCCGCCGACCGCTCAACCCAACAGCCACAGCATGAACAAAGCCCCCAGCAGACTCACCAGCAGAATCTCCAATCCTCTCAAAGTCACCCTCAAAGTCACATTCAACATGCTCCAGAAGCGTCATCGTTATGGGCCCGCCGCCAACTCGCTCGCTCGGATCCAAACGACACAACTCCAGTGCCTCCGCAGCGCCTTACCCTTTTTACAAATCACATTAATGATCCTGTGCCTTCGTCTTCGCCATTTGAGTACCCATCATCATCAACTGCCAATGGCTTTTCACCGCGCATGGCTGACTCAAGGCTGACAACCCCAGACCACGAACAGCACTTATTGGTTACCCCAACTACAGCCACGTACTCCGTCGACAGCTCCACAATGTGGCCTCCCCTGTCGGCTTCGTCAGCGGTCCCGTCTGCAGCGTATCCACCTGTGCCAAACTCTGCAACTTCATCATATTCATATTTAATGTCACCCACAACTGCATACCACTCCAGCACCTCGTCACTAAATGAGGATCACCGCAACTCGGTGCCGTCGCTTTACGATCAACATATGGCTCCTCAGCAGTCACCAGCAACCGCACCGTACTGGCAACACACAGCCGAAACTTCACCGTATTTCGACTCTTATGACGCCCAGTATCAATATCAACAGCAACAGCAGCAACAGCAATACAACTGGGCGTCCAGTCAACAGGACGCTCGTTCTTATTCACTACCAGCCACTTTTTCTCATCAGCACCGAGCAACTGTCGCCAGTCCGTACGGAGCGCCAACTGCGCATGGACCCATCGACCTATCTACCTACAAAATGTCATCCAAAAAGCCGCCACGAAGGCGCTCACGTCAGTACAATGATGACGGCACTCCTCATATCTGTGCTGAATGTCAAGTGCGAGAGTCTCCTGAATGGCGTAAGGGTCCAAAAGGTGCCAAAACTCTGTGCAACGCATGTGGATTGAGGTGGGCGAAGAAGGCGAGGAAGGAAGAACTGCAGAAGAAGCGATAGCTCTCAACAGACCAGCCTCGTACGCACCAGTTTACCTATTTAATCTAATACTGAATGGCCTATCCATGAATAAAGTACCTTGCATTGTAAGTTCTCATTGTTTTCAAAAGCATGTAAGTCGTTGTATCGCTCCTGCTCCATATCTTGTTCCAGTTGACGTTTTGCTAGAATGTTGTGAGATTGATTTTCCATGTACTAGTGCCCTTAATGACTGTCAGGGCTCAACTGCGATTGCGAAGCAATGCTTCTCAAGATGTGAACTTTCATCATGACAACGTATCAAATATTTGTAAGAATGTGGCAGTTGAAGCATTTTCATTTGTGGCTAAAAAGAGCAGACAACAAAAATCTCAACTTAGTTGAAAGTGCAAACTGCCAGCTGCTCGATGCACATAGACCCCTTCCATATGATGATACCTCCAACGATACTACTTTACTCTTTGAATCTATACTCCAATTATCTGAGTGGTTACAAATTTATTAAGAAGCCAAGAATGGGGAAGTTTTGTCGTTTTCTTCAATCCGACTGAAGTACCTACAGTTATGTCCATGTCTTACCAAAAATTGCTTAGGGTTCACAATGATTCTACAAACAAGATATTGCTTTGAGCGTTTACAGGAGTCTTTCTAACAAATCAGCACATTCAAGGATATCGTGAAACGAAAAATAAATACGAGTTTTTACCATGGCTTGGAATTAGCGCTATCGTATCCATAAATCACAGTTGCCCAAGCAAAATCAACTATTTAATGACATTTCTTGCATGTCGGGCTATTTCCAAGAGCTGATTGTTGTTCATATGCCCTTCACAAACCAATTCAATCAGCAATTGCTACATTTTGCTTACAGAAATGAACACCCATGTCGACGATGATTGAATTTATATTGAAGTATCCAGTAATGACAAATTCATTCAAAATCATTTATTTATAGTCGAGTACATCGACAGTAATCTAACATATCACTAACATCCTAAAATGAAACAACATTTTATCTCACCACCTAGTAATGACAAAATCGTTCGTTCGTTCAAATCAATGACAAAATCGAATTTTTGCTTCAGCTGTCTCAGTAGACGCATTTGTCACCAAAAAACCAACACTACCTGTTTTCGCACACACAGGCAACATGTAAAAGATAATCATTCGTTGATATTCATTCTCAGTAACCTACAATTGTTGAAAACAACGAAAACTGTAAAATCTTCATCTTTTTATATATTCTTACCAAAACTTATTTTGGCAGCTACGACCATACCGAGATGGAAACAAGGTTTCCCGTCCGATCAACCAATTATTTAAGCATCTCAGGGCCTAGATCAGTATTGTCGTGGGAGACCAGACGAGAACGATAGGTGTTGTAGTTTTTTTTTGTATACGAAGTTCAAGAAATATCTTTGATTCATGTTATATTGTTAATAGGATCTAGCTTACTGCTTGGCAATCAGTTTGGATTTAGACCAAGAACCGCTGCAGTCATCACCAACATTTCCGCAAGTTGGACCATAACCACTAAGCACCTCTCCTCCATAGTAATTGATTCCATATCCACTGTTGCTTGTGATTAAACATCTACCTCCATTGTGAGCTGCAAAAAACGAAATGGCATTTCTGACGTCGTCTTGATTAATGGTATTATGTTTAGCATTGTGGTTGAGAACCTGGAAGTAAGTACCACCATTGATAATCATGTATCCTGGATCATCAAATGCATAGTCAATAATAGCCCCAGCACCGGCCAAATCAAGATTTGGAGTGTTATTATCCCATAAGGTCTGAATACCACTCATTTCACCGCTGTTGACAGAACCGGATCCACTAATACATGTGAGATCACCGATTTCTTTACTGAGACGCCGCTCGAGAGCAGCTGGAGCAGCAATTGCGCAGGTAGCGAAAGCGAGAATAGAAGTGAATAGCATATTGAAATATTGTACAACCTCAAGTTGAAAAAATTGCGAAGCGTAGTGGCATCTATTTATGTTTCACACCAGATCGCATTACGGGCATTGCCTCTTAAGCAGATCTCAAGGATAAACAACATGTAAGTACTATGACGTCAATCAGAAAGCTTGTAAACATATTCTTGGATACACTGTTGTCCTTGAATGCATAATATTATTCCCGACTCGGTCGTTGATTTGCATGAGCGACGTCGTTGACTGCAATTGTAACGCGGGTTGGAAAAGGTGAGGTGTGCTGGAGGCTAGGCAATGGTTTGGGCAGCATGGATCTACCCAGAGAAACATTACTGGTAAGGCTGATGAGCGCCCTGAATATTATTGACAGCGGGGAACTGCCTCTCTACATATTAAAGCTAAGACTTTGTTAAAACTTAGTTGTCTTGGCTTCATGACCGAATAGGAGCAATCCGGAAATCTACCGCAACAGTGACGTGACCTCATTGCCGCAAGGCACGCGGCAAGGTACCGCCGGGGTACAGCCGAAAAACCCTCAAGGTTGCGGAAGACATTCATTGTAATTCCGACAATTATCTGCTGAGAATGGTATACGCACGTTGGAATCGTAATCAACAATTCTTATCTTTCATATTGCGACGAACTCGGTACAGCATCCGCACACGTCGATCACGGCCAAGTCTGGAGTTGCCGAGGAGCTTGCATGCAGGGGGGCTATGAAGATTGTCCGCGTCACAGTCCTGGTATTGTGCTTGTAGAGCTTATTGCTTCGCAGTGAGAGTAGAATCCGTGATTGAGCCACTGTCACATTTATCGCTCATCTTTTCATAATTTGGACCAGATTGATCATCATGTACTTTTACCCCTATGGTTGATACTGATGTACCCTCTATCCTCCTTAATAAGGATCTACCTCTGTCGCTTTCAGAAAGCAATGTGACGGCAATCCTGACATTGTTCTCATCAATTGTCTTTCGATGACATTGTGATTAATGAGCCCAGAATAGATTTCACTTCTGGTAATGAGAGAACTTGACTCTTCAAAAACAGAGTCAAAATTCGCTTCGACGTCGGCTAACTTACGAGCTGGAGTGTTGTCATCCCCAACTGTTGTATACCTTTCATTTCTTCAACATCAGTCTTGCCCGCTCCGGTTGTAGATGACAGACTGCCATTGTCTTTCTCGGCAGCACCTCAAGTACCGCCATGGTGACAGGGCTAGCGGCGACATATTAACCGATTTGATGGACACAAATATATTTGAGTTATCTTTTGACAAATTTCAAGCGAGCCTGTTTGTACCTCCTACGCTCTTGAAAGAAACAATGGCTGACGATGTCTCAAATATTCACAAAGTACGAGTATGATGTCGAACGGTAGTCAATGAAAATTTTCAGGCACTTTGACTTTTGATGTGGGGAATTTATCGCTGGTACATGTGTGATTGTGATTCAATAACATCAGTGCGCTCTAAGGAGTTTGGATTATTGCCTGGATCTATTAACTCACCTTGAGTTAACTTGGCGTCACTCGGCTGCAATTGGCTGCTTCAGTCTCCTCTAGTCCTAGTCGAAATTTCAAAGTTTTAATCTAGAGTCACAGCTATTTCCCACAGTTACATTGGATAGTAACTCACCTGAAAGATTGATTCAAAATAAGATTTCCAGTTCCCGTCAACATGTGCCTGTCCCTCGAAAGGTTACCATTCAATCGTCCACAGTTTTGGCCACAAATGTCGAGAAGATTTCAGGTTGCGAAAAAATTACTTGACATCTGCCAAGGTCGTCGGCCTCAGGATATGTCGGATCACTACTGCGATGTGATTTGGATATATCTTGAACCTTGACAGAAACGGAACCTGCGAAACATCTGCCAAAACTATTGGAGGTTGCTACTGACAAGATTTTGACAAATACCTCAACATGCATCATAGGGATGGTACTAAAAATGCATTTCACATACTCAGCAGCGCTATTTGGCTTAATTTAAGATCACCACATGAGCTTTCCTTCATTTGTCGTTTTATATTCTTCTCGAGGTATATTACTAAGTTACTAGGAAAATGTTGTTCTACCCAAACTATGGAATGAAATTTGAGAGATGTTTATTATGGAGGGACTGGTGACCACAATGCAATGAGCCAGATATCTTATAGAAGCGACTGAAATGAACGTTTAACAATGTGGTTGGCGGAGGCAGTTTTGGTACTGAGCCGAAAAGGATGGTTGCCATCTATGATACTCAGTTGAACAGGTGAGACATCTAAAATACTAAGCTCGAATCCTTGTAATTTAAAAAGACAAGAATAAATTGAGGTCTCGAAAAGATGGTAAGCAGTAGAGGTGTGTTACTATTCAGTGCGATAACTGCTGGTCACTCAATGAGCCACCACACAAAATCGTATGAATCGAGCCATGTGCAGCTTGGAAGGTACGCAATAGCAACTGATCATAGCGCCGAATGATATACACAAATGTGCATAGCATTACTATGTAAAGGCAGCAGATTGGGCAAGTATGATGATTTATTCAAAACATTGTTATGAGTCATCGTAAACCTATTTCTTGTTACAGAAGATATACAAATCAATACGCAAGACCATATAATGACATTTGAGTATAAAGGTTTCTTTCAACTTGGTTTTTTATCGCTATTTTTCCTTAATTCACTCAACAGCTTCTCTGTTTACCTTTTACCAATTGGGGAAAGTTTTTCACCACACAGCCGTGTGTCGATATCAACATCCACCCTGTCGATTTCTGTCCCCTTGTGTAAACGGCTCTATACAAATCCTTCTTACAATCAGTTCGATCGGTTAGTAGACAGACATCAAAATGGAAGCATACAGTACAAATCCAACCACCCCAAGCCCAAAACTTACTCCCTCTTCGGGCTCTGCATTGGATGGTCAGCACTCTGTTACAAAACGACTACAATCTGAATTGATGCAACTCATGGTTGCAGGTACACCTGGAATCTCTGCATTCCCTGAGTCGGACGCTAATTTGCTTGCATGGACAGCTACGATAGAGGGACCGAGCGAAACGTACTATGACGGGCAACGCTACAAGCTTCGTTTGGAATTCTCCACAACATATCCATATACAGCTCCGAAAGTGACATTTACGTCCCCAATTTGGCACCCTAATGTTGACATGGCGGGCAATATTTGCCTTGACATTCTCAAGGAGAAGTGGAGTGCGGTGTATAATGTCCAAACGATCCTTTTGTCTCTGCAATCCTTGCTTGGAGAACCCAACAACAAGTCTCCCCTTAACGCACAGGCTGCTCAGCTATGGCATGATCAGGTTGAATCCAGAAAATTTGTCCTTCAACGTTATGATGAGAGTGTTTAAATAGTGAGCAGTGTAATTTATTAGTCGTAATGTACATGATGGTGACACGTTAACCACGATGTGGCTCTAGATAGAAACACACTGTCAAGTTTTATCGAGATAAATATGAGAGCAGAGTAAAGCACTGCTCCTTTTTCTAGCGATGGCGTCCATGAAAGAGGTTTGGCTGAAGGGGTGTCTACGCTGAAGATGGCGATGTACTCTGTGCTCGCTAGAGGACAAATAAATAATGCTTAGTT
This sequence comes from Limtongella incommunis, assembly GCA_003706695.3. NCBI lineage: Eukaryota > Fungi > Ascomycota > Dipodascomycetes > Dipodascales > Trichomonascaceae > Limtongella > Limtongella incommunis. The sequence continues at coordinate 63,926 of PPME03000005.1, forward strand.
GCAAAAATCGGGCAAAACAATGATGGCAACGCTTCCAATGTTGACGGTTTGAATATCGGCTGGATGGTAGGAAGCTGGTCCGTGCTTGTGGAGATGCCTGCGTGGAGCTTGTTGAGAATTTAGCTGGACTGATCCTGTTGTCCCTGCCATATCTACCATGGTACCAACTGCTACCCAGTAGCTTAAAAGCAAGGATTTCACTTGCAGTGTGCGTATGTATATTTCTACCGCTTTTCGGAGCAGGAACCTTATGTCTCGCTTTTGATCTCGACTTCTTCGACTTCCATTGCATCACTGGGTGGTCCGGGCGCGTCACTTTGGGGTTCGACAGACCCGATTTCGCTAGGCTCGACAGATGCCGTGGATGCGGCCACGGAAGTAATATCTGCGTCAGTCGGAGCCTCGGCATGCTCGAGAGCGAGTCTATGCTTCCAGTGCAACTTTCCGGGCGCTTTTTTTGCAGCGGCGGGTTCCTCTTTCGGTTTGTCGTCGGGCAGAGACTCGCCCTTCCACGACAGAAGAGTATAGCTTCTGCCCGTAAACGACTTGAGCGCGATTGTTTCTCTGGTCCATCTGCGGCATGGCTTCCCGCTTCTGTCCAGGGCCCGAGCCCAGGCATTTTGTGCAGTCATGGACGTTTTGGGGTTGTGTTTCTGGGGATCAGGAGATGCTGCTGCTGTGCTGTCAGCGCCAGCACCCGCTTCATTGAGCACGCTTTTAGCTTTTCGTTGCGCTGACGGCGTCTGAGGACCCGCGTTTTCGGGGATTTTAACTTTGCGCAGCAGTTCGGGCGACAGCTTTAGTACGACAATCTTCTTTGGTTTGGCCATTGATATTGCTGGTTGTGACACAGGATGTAGTTGGAGAAGCTTGAAATGTTGCCATCCATTATGACGAAAAAATAGCGTGGAAAAGCACCCAACTGGTAACTCGCGCTGTACCGAATTTCAGATGGGTTTGGGACCGGGTGCAACTCCAACAGGGCCAAGCTTGAGCTCACGGAGGACAATATCTTAGACCGGTGTTGCGGTGGCACTAAAAAAAATCCTATTTTGCTATAATAGCCCTTGTCTACTATGTGTAAAAATAACTTATCGATGGCTTGGAGGTTGGTTTTCGCCAGCTCAAACCAGCATTGCAAGTTGAAGGTTTCTAGTCAGGGAGAAATTTCACCGACGCACCTGATTCTATGAATCAGAGTATTTGTAGAATATCGTAAAAACGCAAGTTTCGGGTGGCGGATCTCTCTATACCTGTCAATTGGCGACAGTTGACGACATTGGCATGTGTCTCTTCGAAATACTTAAAGGTAGAGCAGGATCAGTATGAGCCTAATATAGCTACCCTAGCAGATGATCTACACAGGGTGCCAGGCACAACAAACAGACCAGGTAACTTCGAAATCGAAACAAACAAACAAAGAACAAAGAAATAGCACACCCAATTAACAGAGAAGGAATAGCTCCTTCGCCTCAAGAAACCAAGTTTGAGCGTATATTCAGGAGAGAACAAACACGTGACCGGTCATATACGAAGCGAAACGACCTCTAAGCTCATTGAAAATTTGTGGACAGGCGACGTGAGTGCCGGCCAGATACAAGACGACTACATGGCATACGATGTCGTGGTCTCGGTGGCAGCGACAAAGTGCCCAAAACGTGCCTAGCTCGGCATGACGTCACCAGCAAGTAACATACAGAAATCCGAGACTGTGGGAAGGAGGCGCCATCCGATGAGCAGATAATCACCGACCCAAAGGGGAAAATACGAGATTCTGTATACGATTGGAGGGGTGGCCGTGCAGAATAATCGAGAAAGTAAAAAGAGGGGAAGAGAAATGGGACAACCAAGAAAGTATCGCCACCCCCAACACAGCCACTGCTCCGCCGGTCATGGGGTCCGTCACAAGACTGGTGATTCGGAGTCATTATCCCAAACGGGTAATTTAACAGCAATTAACGTCTTGTAAACTTTATTAACGGTAGATACTATGAAACAAGATGTTCCTTAAAGATGCGACTCAGCAACATAGCAGCAACATAGCAACCAATCAAGTGCTATACTGGTTCGTTACCACGCCAATTGCTACGGCAAGTCTCGACACGGTGCTGGTGGTGCATCACACTAACAGTTCCAGTTTATGCGCAGACAAATGCTCGGGTCGAGCTTGAGGTGAGACAAGCAAAACCATGTCAAGAGAGGGCGTGACGACGAACCAAGATCAACGGGTGACGGTTCTGCGGTGAGGTTTGAGCATATCTACTTGTCAGCTACAAATTCAATATTCCAAGATATTAGCCCTATTCTAAAAACCTTTATTAATAGTATCCTCCAATAATAATAATGCTATAATCCATAAATAATCACAAGCGTGAAATGCAAATGTCGGTAGTGTCTAATAGATGGAGCCGTTGCAGAAACGGCAACTTCACCAAGAAATTACAAGTACTGTCTAAACAAATCATCATTTAGCCAGCCAACCTTTTCATAGGCTTCAAATAGCCGTGAAGCCTTGTTAACATCGATACGACAAGCCTTCTGCGCATCAGTACGCCTGAACGGGAGGCCCTGTCGTAGACGGTGGACCTTCTCAGCAAACAAACGCGTGCGGGAATCAATATACAACTCACCAGACAAGCGCAGAGACGACGCCAAGTAGAGCTCTGCAGGGTGAATGTGGCTGGCCAGCGGGTCCTCACTGAGATCCATTGGGGCGCCCTTCCAAACGGCCTTGAGCGGACGACCAGGTGGCAAAGTTTCGGGGTTGGGGGCGTAGTTGCTGAGCTCCGAAATGTGCGAGTCATGCACCCGCGACGGCACTGCCTGCACCTTTGGTGCACGAGCCCTGCTTGGGGTGCTGGATCGCGGTGTTGACGACGGTGAGCGCGGTGACCTTGGCGACCGCGGTGTGCCAGGTGACTCAACAATGAATGGTGAGCGAGCTGACGAGCGCTTTATGCGCGACACTGCATCCACCACATAGCTAGAGTCCGAGTCCGAAGTCGCTGCGCCTACCCGGCGGCGAGTCGGTCGTTCTCTGCTCTCAATCTGGTCAATTCGTCGCTTCGTGCCGCTATTGGCACTAGAACCACTGGCATTGCCCGGGTAAAGTGAGTAGAGCGACTGTTCACGACGTAAATATGCAGAAGGGTTGGAGTTGATCGCGGACCATATGGTTGAAACCAAGCGCGCTTTTGGATCGTACGAAGCTAGACGGTATGATCCAAAGGGTTCCACTTTTGGTTCAAGAAATGGTGGCGGAGAACTGGAGCTTGCTGCTGAGGGGGCTGCTGGGCCGGCAGCAATGTTGCCAGCGGCCGATCTGTCGTCTTGTGATCTGACCGCAGAGCCGCTTGTAAAAGGCGCCGGATTTGCATTGGTGAGAGGAGGTCCTGGCCGTGGTAGTTGCTGGTCAATCACAGGCAAGGTGACTCGTGGAATTCGCACGTCTGAGGGGGTTTGTTGAACTGAGGAGTAGGTTGTTTTTGCAAACTGGGGGTATGGTGACAGAGGGGGTGATAGCATGATGGATGATGATTGATAATCCATAATAAATAAACAATAAATAGATGTGCTTTGAAAGTAGGGGGGTGTCAAGAAAGAAGGAACTGAGCGGGAGGGATGTGGGTATATATATACACCATTTTTTTTTTTGAGGGAACTTCAGACATACTTACCAATTGGGTGCATTCTGCTGATGAGGTGTTTGCTCATTGCTTTTTCCGCAGTGGCTACGAATTTTTTGCGTTCCATTTTTGTCGATTTTTTTTTCTCCATGCGGCCTTACTAATTTGGTGCTAGTCACATGGAAACGGTGGAACAAACTGGAAGGGGGAAGCGGACAACGCTGACAAAGATACGAGCGTCGCTTACAAACTTTACAAAAACAATGGGCAATTAGCTATGATACAATTGGAGCTGACGGAATTACTCAAGGGCTCAGCAATTGCCGCCTAGGCAGGTCAATCGCTTCCCATACGCTCATTTTTTTCTGCATTGGGGGCTGTTCAAGCTTCCATCAAAAGCTTCCATGCACGGGCGGAATCCCTAAGTGGGGCAACCCGATGAGGCTGTGCATATCCAAGCTTTGGCCAGCAAGGACAAGGACACGACAAGACAAAGCGGTACGACCAGAACGAGCCACAAAGCTGCCTAGTGTTCAATTCTAGTGTACGGCATTATGCAGCGACCTAACACTAGTTTCTGACGGTGCTTTGCCCAGCAGCTTTGCCCCAAATTTAGAACACTGCCCGCAAGACAAAGTTTGAAACGAAAGCGTCGCAGTTTCGGCCGATGTGACAATTGTTGGAGCAAACAGACAAACGCTGGAGCAGCTTTTCTCTCCAGCAGACCTTGGAATCTTGCACTTATTTCCCGCTCCGGCCATTCCCGTAACAATGAGTACCGTTCTCATTTGGGTTGTATTGTGCAGACCCATTGCTATCGCAATTTCCAATCACGGCACTCACAATTGACGGCCAGGCGCCTGCGGGCGTGCAATGCCTTGACTGAAAATTTTTTATCAGGCCAGGTCTCATCTTGGGACAGCAAGGAGCTCAAAACCTTACAGTAAAACACAGATGAAACTATAGCTGGAAGTTATTTCTGAAATTGCAATCACGTATTGATATGGTGGGGTATGGCCAAATGCAACCACCCAGCTCCCCAAATTATGAGTTGGCTTGTGGCCGCACCTGCGTCCGCTGCCCTTCCGCCTAGCCGTTGCTATCGTTCCCAGCGCCTTCCCAATCGGGCCGGCATCAATTACCTGTCACAGTTACATAAAAATTGATGACAGTCTGTTGCTGCACACATTGAATGCGTGAGCACGATTCAGACAATTGTAACGCTTGATTGCTCATCAATTGACACACACAGTGAGATGATTGCGCTTACAATGGGGTACGTCACATCCAACTGGTGCTATCATGATCAGTAATGGCGGCGGGGCTGGTGCTAGTGCGTGGCCGCACTAGCACCGTAAAGCGGTTCAATACTGGGTGGATTTGCCGGCCGCCACGGGCTTAAGCGCAAGCTGCTGATGTCGCTAGTCCATCGGCTCGGATTTACCGCTGAATAAGCCGGCGTTAAGTGGCAGCCACCGTTCGCCACATGGAGATCTCCTGACTTTAGTCACATGATACATATAGCTGCCTTTTGATTGGCCAATTGCTTGCACCCCATCGGCAACGGTCCAGGTCAAAACACAGCCGGATCCAGCGCATCGCTGACGACACTGCCGTTGCCGAATGCAATGACGTCAATTTCCTGCCATGACGCAACACAATAGCTCCAATGCTGCCGTATAGATAGATGTTACGAAATTGAATTATTTTGAGTAAATCCATTGCTGAGCGGAAGTTTTGTGTGCTGTAGGCATAGTGTTCACCAAGCTGACCGCGTATAAAGTGTCGAGTTTCATGGAGGACTTAGGAACAATCGAAACTGTCTCCACTTGTACCTGAGAAAGATTCGATAACTTTGATATAATGATTTTGTGAAACCCACGAATGCATTCTGTGTATCCTTACTTCCAGCTGCAGAATAAAATTGAGATGTTTTAGATTATAAAAAGTATTGCATAGTCTATTAACTTGAGATTATTACTAACTTGGATTGTTATCAAAATTGTTTGTGTGCCAATTGTGCAGGATGGTTCAAGACGTTGTGAACATAAGGGCCAATTCTAGCAGGGTAGGTTTTCACGTCAGTGGAACAACCTGGACAAATTGTTGCGCTGACATGAGAAACAGCAACATTCGCTCGTTGCTCTTGTCATTTAAACCGTTTTGTGATAACCAGCCAAAAAGTTTTTCATTTTTACCTGAAGTGTTTTGAAACAACCGAAAAGATAGTTTCACTAGCTTCGTCACAGCTGGTCTCAATCGTCAAGTATCTGTCCAGTAACTGGTAGAACCAGGTTTGGACAAACTCAGTAACCTCCAAGGTTGAATAAACGTTCTTTTTTTTAGCTACCATCAAGGTAAACCAATCTTACACTCACATACAAATATAAAAACATAAAGACCTGCAAAATACAATAAATGTTTTGGTCATAGACCCTTCACATAAATACCACTCCTGCATTCTCAAGCAACCGGTTGCTGTGGACATTGGCTGGAAATATGTCCAGCTTCCTTGCAAACATAGCAAACCTTGTTTTGCTCGTAATGACAGTCTCTTGAGACATGACCCATCTCTCCACAGTTGTAACACTTTTGACCCTGACGGCATTCGCGCGACATATGGCCATATCCTCCACAAGAATAACACTGCTTCTTTGGACGATAGTGACTGCCGGCGTTGCCATTACCGGAAGATGGTCCGGTGGGCACAGAGGCCGGAGCAGTAGCAGCTGGGGAGGCGTCGGCTTCGCCAGCAGCAGTCTCCTGCTCAGCTTCTGGACAAGCTTTAGCAATATGGCCTACTTTTCCACACTTGTAGCACTCTGGCTCTTGGCGGCTTCCATTAGCAGCTCCCTGAGGTTGCTGTCTTGGGGCGGCACATTCACGCAGCAAATGACCAGTTTGTCCACAATTGTAGCAAGTTTTTTCTTGAGCAGGCTCAGTACAGGCCTTGGATAAATGTCCGTCCTTACCACAGTTGTAACATGTTGGGTTTCCGTTCTTTGGACAAGCTTTGGCCTGATGACCAAAAGCACCACAATTATAACACGTCTTCCTGAGGCTAACCATCTTCTACTTCTTCGTCGCTAAACTTCTCCGTGGGCCAAAAACTCTCTTTTTCTCCTGTTGGGGACTGTTAAGGCTAAAAGATTTTTTCAATGCAATCTGAAAACTTTTCTTAATTTTTGCATTACCCTGAAGTGATGAGGCTGACTGCATGCTTCAACGGCAGCCAGCAACCATCACAAGTCATTGTGTCAAACGAGGCGTGCAAGGCATTGTTGGGCAGCCGATATGCATGTAATTTAACTTCCAAGTTGAGTTTGTGTAAATAGTTTACGACTCGGCATATAGTTCTACTGTAGCCTACAGACTAATTTAGTGTAAATTAATTTTGATTACTGTACTAACATTGTTGCTTGCCCGTTAATATCAACTTATACGGAGCTCTTTATGCCATTGCACGCAGTGATGGGGATCATCCGAAACCATCTGGTCGACATTGATATGATTGTCACTCCATCATTATTAATTTCATTATTAATTTCATTAAGTAAATTCATCTATAATATCATAACTTATCTTATACCATTGTTCATCATTGATTAATTTTTTTTAGCTGCCTTCATCAACCCAGCAATTGAAAACTTGCTCACTTCCTCATCCTGTGATCCTGTAGATTGCCGCTTTGGTTTTGTACCTGACGAGCTCACCCTCCTAGTCTGTGGCTGCTGCTGCTGTTGTGAAGATGATGGCCCAAATATACTGCTGAACACTTGTGACGCTGGTCGTGACGAGCTTTCAGAAGCACGGCGTTCACGCTTAGACGAGCCATCGTTCTTAGATCTTGTTCTTGAGAGAATACCATCAAAGATACCAGAATTGGGTCTGCTCGATTTGCTGTTTCGGCGTGATAAAGAAGATTTCTGAGGTTTGGGTTGCTGTGGAACTTGTTGTTGTGCAGTTAGATCCACTGATTGTCTGTTTGGACTCCTCTGCTTCTTCCCTCCAATTCCCCAGGCATCAAATTGTTTAGATGAGTTCTCTTTCTTCAAGGGAGCTTGCTGAGTAACTGCATATTCATCATTGTCAAAAAATCCCCATGATGCACGGACTTTACTCATCTCGTAGAAAGGATCAAATTGAAGCGGCCCCAATTGAGGGATATTCATTTGACGCTCTGCCTGACTAACTTGCTGTTCTGTTGATCTGTTGCTTGACGCTGGCGATTGACCAGAAACAGGTTTTCTCTTGGCCTTTCCTTTTTTCATATTCTTAGATTTAGATGCAGCAACAGAAGCGTCCACCGCTTGATTCAGATCCCCGCCTAAAGGACCAGGAGCCGGGGGACCAGCTGGTGTCCAAGCCGTGTCTTGACTATAATAGCTCCTTTGCAATTCAGATGATGAGGCTTCGGAGTTATATCCAGGCTCAACTACATGTGGATGTTGAGGTATCTGCTGCGCACCACTTCCACTTCTTGACGCATGCCGACTCACTGCAGTAACCACCGCATCATAATAGTCAGCAGGATCTGCTGATCCCATCATGGACTGTACAGAAGATGCCCTTCGATGACTCTCCGCGGAAACAACAGGTGGCAAATGAACACCATCAGAGGTCCTACGCATTTCATTCAATTTCGCCCTCACCTCGTCCCACTTTTCACTTGAACTTACAGGTCTACTGCCAATACTAGCACTAGAAGCTTGCCGGCTACCAACTACCGGTCTAGGAAGCGGCTTGTCACGCTGTTTTTTGATCTGAAGATCATCCACTTCCATATTGCTGATAGGGTCAATTGTGTGGGTGCCAGCGTATTGGCTCACTGATCTCTCAGAATGTTCCGGAGTCTGATATGAAGTTTGTTCATGGGGAAAATGGCCACCAAAAGAACTGGATCCTTGACCAGTTACATTGGAAGCCGTTTCATCTGGATTTCTTCCACTATACGAGTGCTCCAATCCAAAAGACAGTGGCGCAGCAGAAGATACCGGAGAGTGCTGAGGGGCAACAGATTGGAGATGAACAGAGGAGGATGCATTAGTTTCCGTCTTCGAAATATCTCGAATTTCCCTACTCTGACGAGAGACAGGCATATGAAGATCTGTTTCTGAATACAAACCAATAATGGAGTTAATGTTGCTCGAACTTTGGTTTGGAAGTGGTGGACTCATGGCATCTATTCTTGAGGACATTACTGAACCTGGAGGACTTTGAATACGCTCCGGAGCAGACTCTTCGCCATGATAAGGTGCTATCGATTCAGGTGGACTTTGTAGATACCCAATACCATGCTGGTTTCCCTGCTGAACTTCAGAAACAGCTCTACCCCCAGTATCTTCGTTGTGATTATGAGAGGGTTCTGAGGTATGACCTTGAAAATTGTGATTAGACAATGACTCTATCGAACGATGTGAAATGTTCTGTAAAGCTTGAACAGGTTGAGACCTGCTTTGGGGTTGATGATCAGCAGCTCGAGTATCCTGACGATCGAACTGCAATCCACCTTCAGAAGGCTCCGAGTAGAGTCGATTTGAAACAAAAGCACCCGGTAGAGAACGCATATCACGAGTAGGATCTGGATTCTCTGCCCGAGGTAACACGTCAGATAAGTGAGGGCTGTGAATGTTTGGTCGATTTGAAGCCTCTGAAGCCGGGCGACTTTCAATTGTTTGCTGGATTCCACGATTAGAAACAACAGATTCCGGAGGAGTCAATATCATCGGTGTAGGAACATTATTTTCACCACCTGTGCCGCGCAATGGTTGGGCCAGAACCCTGGGAGATAATTCTTCAGTTACTTCTTCAATAGAGTTTGTCCGGCTGTGATCTGGATCTTGACTTCGCTGAGGGGGCTGGAGAATATTAGTAATGTCTTGCTCCAAACCTCTTTGCTGTTGTTCAAGCTCTGCACGCTCAATCTCATCTTGAAGATGGTTTGCTTGCTCTTGAGGTTCGATTTGTCGCTGTAGACGCGGATGTGGGGAAACAGGTGATGTAAGTTGCTCACGGCCAGGCGATGTAAGTTGCTCACGGCCAGGCGAGGTGAGTTGCTCGCGAACAGATGAGGAAAGTTGCTCTTGGCCTGGAGAAAAGCCTCGCATTCTCTCAATTTGACTGTTTGAATAAGATTCCGGAGAAATCTGATCTGCAACTGGCATCCGTCTAGGGGAAAGAGGAAGAATGGCCCTGTTTCCATACTCATTAGAGGGTGAGCCCATCTGAGATACCGGTGGAACTCTTGTCGCCGTAGGGCCGGAACGGTCCGTAGATGAAGCTGTGTGACCCAACGGCGATTTACCATAAGACTGACTCTCAGCTCTTTTGTAAGGGCTGCCCTCTCTACTTTGCAGCTGTAGTGAACGTGTAGACGACTCATCGACTGTTGATAATGACGAGCCAGAATGAGCATGGTTGCCATCAAAACCTGCAAATAGTGCCTGCTCTCGACGAATTGGTACAGGGGCCTTGATTCTGGGCGAGTTTCTAGCTCCGCTATCCTGGGGCTGTGGTGAAGAGATTTCATTTCCCACGACATGATCTCCAGTAACATGAAATTGGTTTTCATCAGGACGTCTAGAATTGCTACTCAAGTCCGAAACATTAGGACCACGAATTGCTCCAGGAGAACTACCTAAAATGCTTCGATTCGGAACTTTGCGTTGAGGAATCATCAAATTTTCAAGAACTGCCATGTCAGCTGGGGGACGAAGTCTAGAGTTCGGTGCAGTTCGATATTGGCTGTTGTAGCTGCTATCACTCAACTCTCCAGCGCCGACACTGTTCCGGCCACCATTGCTAGTATTACCCAAACTGTTGCGAACTCTAGGGCCACCACTCATATCTCTACCAAACAAAGGTGACTCAAATGCGTCCAAATTGTTTCGCAATGCATTACCACTAAGTTTTCCGGTGGTAATCCTAGAAGTTCCACTTGAAATTTGCGTACCTGGATGCATCCTTGAACTGGAAATAGATGACATCGTGTTCGAGTTAGACATGGAACGCTCTCTATTTCGTGGCAATTCAAACTGATCACTGGATATTCTCTTTGGTCCAGACATACTAACCGGTGTCACTCTTGAGGCAGAGAGAGATCGTCCTTGAATATCTTTTGGAGGCGGATAAGATCCAAAGTCACTGCTTCCAAAAGGGCTCATGTTTTTTCTTCCTCTCAAATACTGTGAATTACTCGTTGTAGGGTCCATAGGAATTTGTTCTGCGAGACCTCGCTGGTAAGCGTGGTCTACTTGAGGATTACGACCTGCACTCGAAGACCTATTATTTCGAATAGGCCCCATACCTCTCGGTTGCGAGCTACTGCGCATTGATGGGGGAGCGGGATAAGGTCCTCTCCCACCTGTATCATGACTGTCTTGTCTTTGATGAGTAGCACGACCACGGTATGGCTCTGAACCGCCAACAGAGGAACCAGAGAAAATATTGGCGCTAGAAGGACGGTCATAAGAATCCAAAGTTTGAGATCTTTGACGACGAACCATGCGACCTTCTCCTTGCGGAGGAATGAGCTCCCCATTTCCACCATATCCCCTTCGTTCATTATCATTATAAGCATCAGCGTATCTTGATTCTGAAGGAGACCCTTTCGACATATTCAGTGGTACTTGTGGGTTGTTCCATCCTGGCGCAACAGAAGACGCTCCTTTCAGATCATTGTCGGGAGAATCCACAACCCTCTTTCTAGGTTCCTTCCGTAATTTTGCTGGATCCGAGGCTTTTCTTCGCGTTTCACTGATTTTTCTTTGGTTTTCCATGCTGATCGGAGTGTTTTTTGGTGGAACAGGTGGAGGATCAGCTTTCGATGGGGGTGGTGCGAGGTTTGCTAAATGTGAAGGCTCGGAATCAATGTGCTGATGGCCGCGCTGGTCGTAAGCAGGACTGAATGGCACACGTGTTTGATTTGCATTGTACTGCTGATCTTGATAATGTGCCAATTGTCCTGTTGCATTTGAATTTCTTCCATCATGATTTGCTAGATGAGCATATGGAGCTCTTTGTGAAATGGATTGGAAATCCCGCACGAGGTTCGGATTGCTAGTTGGAGCAGGGTGCTCAGTAGACTGGGCAAAAGGTAATTGATTTTGATTTTGATTTTGATTTTGATTTTGGTATTGAAGCCGCAACTGATTCTGATTCTGATTCTGATTCTGATTCTGATTCTGATTCTGATTTTGGTTCTGGTTCTGGTTCTGGTTCTGGTTCTGGTTCTGAAACTGACTGTGGCCTGGAATTTGATTTGGGATCTGGCTTGTGGGTTGACTATTAGCTTCATATTGTGTCGCGTTTTGAAATTCAGACTGAGATGGAACAGCCTTGGGAAGAACATGCTGATTCTGCGACTGATACTGCTTCTGAGGAAGAGGCTGAGAGAGAGACAAGGCAGATAATGGCTGTGGTTGAAGAGAAGGCTGGGATTGATATGTCTCTTTAACTCCCCCCGGAATACCAGAGATCGCTCTTGCAGCATCTAAAGACTGCTGTAACATGGCGTTGTTGGAGGGTAGCTGATAAGGCTGATTTCCACCAACATTAGCATTTTGCACGGTTTTATCAGAGGAAATATCAAGGTTTTCTAATGTAGGCACTAATGGCAAATTACCTTTCAATTCTTCTTGTGTTTTCATCTCAGGAGTAAAATAGACACTGGCATTGTCATCAGTATCAGATGAGCTCCTTGAACGGCGCATGTCAGTAGATGTGACTGTAGTCTGACCTTGTGGCAGAAGTTGGGTAGGAACAGAACTATCAGTAGGAGCTGAAGGTAGCGGGTGAGCTTCTTGTAATGGTCTCTGATTCTCAGCTATTGAGGAAAATCTCTGTTCCCCATTCACCACATCATGGGATGTACTCGGATAGGCTAGATTTGGCTGTTGGGTGCTGGTTGCATTTTCCAAAAACAGTCTTTGAGGGGTTGGAGCAAAGCTATCAACGTGGTTTTGCGTTCGAGGACGAATAGGGTCTGTCTGTGCTCCATGACTATTTCCCTCATCTGCAGAAATCGATGTCGGAAGAAATAGTTGACGCGAAGGAGGGATGACATCAGTTTGTGTCGCAGAGTTTGCTTCAGTCTGGGTACCCTTCTCAATGGTTGGTTGGTGAAGACGACGTGCGATTGCATCAACAAGAGGAGCGAGAGATCCGGCATTGACATAGTGGACATTTTGTTGTTTGTGTGGCACTAGTTGCATATTGTTTTCTTCAGGAGCTGGGGGCGGTGGCGCTATTGCAAGCCGCTTGGTTTTCTTCTTCACCTTTCGCTTTCCTTTGGATTTTTCTTTCGGAGGAAATGGTTGTTCTGGCAGTGATATTTCCCTTTGTTGATAGTGTTCCAAAGGAATCTCTGGAAGAGGAGATGGAGCACGAAATGGTGGCGGTTCTGGTTTCAATATTTCCTCAACAATAATCCAGCGTCTACCCACATCACCCTCACTAACTTGAAATTCCACCACAACAGACCTACCAAACGTAGCCTTTTTAATCTCCGTTTGTTCCTTAGATAGCGTACACATCCAAACCCAAACAAAAAAGTCGTCAATTGCAATTTGGGATACTGCAGCAGTAACCTTGTTGTTATCGGGATGAACCCGCTTGCCAGTATTTGAGGAATTTTCTTCACCTAAAACCTCAAAGCGCGGTTTGTGTTGTGGAACATGTGGTGATTGGGTGCTTGGAGCATCGGGATAAGGTAAACTAGCACGTTCCTGAGACGGAACCGTAACTTTTCGCAGATCGGCAAGCTGATGCTCGTCATACACATAATTGTTAAGTGGTCGTTGAACCTCACCCGTGGCAGGATCAATATATGCATGATTGTAATATTCTGACCAAGTGCGCGCCCTGACGTCGAAAGAAAAACTCGGCGTGTCTTTAATGTGAATAGGGTGATCGGTCATAAGAGGGTTTTCGTACATCACTTCGTTAATGACCCTCAAGGATTCATGTGATAGCTTCATCTCAATGTTTGCAGGATCAGAAAAGAGAAAATAAAGTGTATTATAATCATCCTCAGTGTGGAAGAGACCAGGATTATCGAAACGAACCGTCTTTGCAATACGCCGTAGTAAAACAAATGGGTTTGCAGATAGTTTACCAACTGTGAGTGTAATCATCGGAACCGTTACCAGGCGTGATTTATCCATAACAGTTGGCGGATATCTAGAGGTGCGCAGCAAGTTTTGTAAAGCCGGAGGCATTTTTTGAACAAGCACATCAGCATTGGGGTTTTGAGGGGGGATAATCGATCGCAGAAATGCGAGAAACATATGATTACAGGCTTCCGCGGCTATCGACCAAGCAGATAAACCATCTTGAAAGGAAGTAGGCTCACGAGAATCAGGTCGTTTAACATCAAATGCCCACATTCCACAAATGCGAGCCAGCTTCCTACCTGACATTCCGTTGACGCGCATGTGTGTGGCAATGGAAGCCATGAGGTCAAAGAAATCAAAGACCAGCGTTGCATGATACTGAGATTCAACACAATGAGGAACAATTACCAGAAATGCGTTGAACTTGAATCCTTCTCTTTCTTCCTCTTCTCGAAATCTTTCATAGGTTCTCCAGGTGACCACACCACCTGGAAGGCGAGCCCAGGCCCATTTCAGCACACCAGCGAGACAGTAGACATCAGCCACCCTAATTTCTCTTAGCAAGGGCTCACCGGACAAAGGTGGCTTTCCAGTTTCAAAGACTGTTTCAACAAACGTTCGCACATGTAGGGGATTGGACTCTGGTCTGAAGGGAAGCATAATGAACGGAGCCAGCACGCCACGAGCTTTGATTTCATAGATTATTAAATGGATAAGTTCAGTCAAAACAGGACGAGGAATTACCACTTGATCATATGCTGATTGAGTGAAAGAGAAGTTTTGATAAAGAGAGGGTTCCAAGGCCAGTTGATTTGGATCGTACCCTTCGGGGACAAGCGCTGGTGGTTGTCCCTGTTCTAAAAGATGTTGTTGTTGTTGTTGCAGTAGTAGCTGCTGTTGTTCCATCAAATACAACTGTTCTTGCTCCAATCTGTACTGCTCTATCTGACCTGGTTGAGGTTCTTCCATTGCAGATATCGGAGCTTCCATGTGGACTCTGGGACGGCGGCCGCTCATTTTTGTGAGCCACTGGTAGATTTGATGAAAACGGCTCTGAGTTTCTAAGTCTCGAAAGTCTCGTTTCCAGCAAAGCTTACAATGCTTTGAAGGTCAACTACTATTGAATTAAGGTCGATATTTTGTTTGTTTACTCAATATGCGTGGTGGTGGGTCTGACTTGCCTAAATGAGTTGTGGCTGGCCGTTGAGGTGCCCAGGTTTGTTAGCAGGTCGCTGGGAGCACGAAATGACTAGCAATCTATGAGAGATTATCAACTGATTAAGCTGGTGTCCCAAGATTTGGCGACTATCTTTCTAATTGGTCTCAATTCTTGTGAAGCTTAGGTAAATTTTCACTCGATTCCACCCCCTGGGGAGCTGTGGTGTCCTGCGTCCAAATTTCCTAGCCTGGCCGTCAGCTTCAGAGTGCGCTGCCAGGAAAGGATCCGTGCTTGCTCGCCTCATGTGCAGCAAACAGGCACTAAGGGACATCTGTAATCAACCATTGCACAACACTTAGTGGCTGCTGACACGGATACAGACAAAGGCTAAAGTGCATTGTTGATTGGGTTTCAATATCTCAAGTTTTTAAACGATATCATTGTCTTGGTGAGCTTGAAGAGGAGAAAAGTCATGGCTCAGAACCGGTTATTTCCTAATTTGAAAAAGTGTTGCTGTTTGATTCGTGCATGAGACTCGCAACGTTCGTTCGACTTCCCCGCTCCCCAGAGATTTCTATCATCGCGCGCCTTGTACAGGTTAGAATTGCCATTTATGTACCTGCTAGTGATAACAACTTGTCAGAAAAATGCCCAATTTGGAAGATTTGTACAACGGAACATGTCGATAGGAGCGCTATAAAAGCGAGTACCTGAGTATGGTCACGGCCACATTGAATATGGCCGTGGAGATCAGACCAATTGAAAGAAAAGACAAGCCAGAGTGGAAAGAGCTCTTTTCTGGCAAGGATAGCTATCTTGTCTTTTACAAAAGTGAGCTTCCCAATGACGTTATCGACACTACCTTTGAACGATTTCTTGACGATCACTATAACGTATGGGCAGCTGTAGCTGTTGACAATGAGAACGGTAAACTCATAGGGTTTGCCCACTATTTGAGCCATCTCAATACTTGGTCCACTAAAGACTCTATCTACCTCAACGACTTATTTGTCTCTGAAGCATCCCGCTTGCATGGAACCGGAAGGAAGCTTATTGAGTACGTCTACGCCCAGCAGGAAAAGCTGGGCTGCGATAGAACATACTGGATGACGCAGACTCACAACCATAGAGCCCAATTGTTGTACAATAAAGTGGGATCACCACCGGGATTTGTTGTCTATCAGCGCTAAATAGCTAGCTAGTGATCTTAATGGAATAACCATCGGCGATTACGGATATACAATCATGCCTACATCCAGAATAAGCACAGATCAATGACGCAAAGTAAATATTTGTCAAGGAAAGCCGTTTAGACGCCGCACGAAGGGAATGCCGGAATGTCCACGTCATGCCTGCCGCAGCCCGCGTCACACTCAACAGTCCAGAGACATCAACATGAGGGTGGCACATGAGCACTTTTTAGCTACAGATCAGAAAGATCTCAACGCGGGCAGGGATTGGAAGTAGAGAGAGCACAATACCTGCCAAAGGTTCATGATAATGGCAAGCGTGTTGCGCAGAATGGTCTTGCACAGGTGTCTAGCACGGGCCGACGGCCGTTAACACAGCCCCGGCACTCCGCCAGAATGTGATCCCAGGGTACAGCCCAGAACTGCAGCGCCTCTATAACAGTTGGTGATAGCTTTCGGCGGCCGGTGCCACGCCCAAAACCTCCCAGTAGTTAAAAAGTGTCTACCGGCTGCGCTGGCCCCAAGTTTTGTCACTGCTAGTAGAAAATGTCTGGATATGTATGTACAAGTGAATTTTCTTTGTATTTGAAACGAATCACTAACGTAGTATAATAACCAACAGCCATATCAACAGTATCCTCCTCAGCAAGGCTACGGCTATCCCCCTCCTCAACAACCGGGCTACGGATATCCTCAACAACAGGTAAGTGAAAAATGAAACGAGAGATGCGGCATTGTATTTTCGCTTTAGCAACGCAAAGCTTCCAGCAATGTGACATGTTGCGATAGATGCGAGTGTGAAGGCCTCCAGACGCGCTGTCCCATGTGAGACATGTCTTTTAAAAGTTCCCTTCTAACCCAGCCTGTATATATTCAGCAACAGCCACAACGCAGCGGTGGTGACGATTGTTGTGCCGGTCTTTGTGTAGGTCTTTCTTGCTGTCTTTGTCTTGACTGCCTTTTGTAATCAATAATTAATTTTCTATTCTCAACATGGATGTTAGCTAGCTATGAGGATGGTTGATCTCGTGTGCAAGCGTCACCGAGTCGTCAGTTGAGCCTTGTAGCTTCTATCGTCTACTTTAAGCCTTTACAACTCTTACACCTGCATTTGTATCTCTAAAAATTGCATCTCCCTCGGCATATCCACGGCCAGCACCAAATCCAATTCCTAACCAGACAGGGAAAGCTCTGCGTCTGAAAAAGAGCACCGATGCAACTACGCCAAAGCCCAATCCAAGGCCAGTCTTTACCAAAGTGTTTGAGATGACAACGTCCCACTGGGTTAGCTTCTCGAGCCAGAAATGTTACGGGCATCTGGAGTTTGCTGATACCTATGAGAGAACCCTTCCGCCACCTCCGCCAACCTGCGCTTGGCCAGCCTTGGTGAGTGGCCGGTTCATGCCAACATATCACACACTTACCTTATTGTTCAATAGCGAGTCCGATGGACTTTTTTTAACAACTGCTACAGCGTCCGACATGCCGTTTTGTTATAATGACTGGAAAGTTTTGGGACGTGATTGGACTAAAACTGCCTCGACGGCGTAACACCATGTTATATGGAGCATAATAATATGAGAAAATAAATAAGGTAAAATATACAGAATTAACAATGTTGCTTGGTTGACAAGGAAATATGTCATCTTAGTGTGATTGATTTTGGAGAGACGGTGAGAATTCGTCCTCACAACGTTTCCACGCTGGGCTCTACACCTCAAGGTCAGCTCGGACCAAGAAAGGGTCCAACAATACCTGATGGACAATGACATAGGGTCTCAAATGGAATTGCTTCACGAGGCAATTTATGTACTCTTCAAAAGGTGAACCCGGTTTGTGCAACGTGACTCCAGGTAGTGTCGACAGCAACTTGCAAATAATATGTGGAGAGCTCTCCTCCTATCCGGTGGAGCAAGTCAGGGGCAAGTCAGCACTCAAAAAACTTGCAACAAAATAGCTCACAAAACTTTGACGGTGTGAGTACTGCACAGAACCTGGTCATATGCTATCACAGACATCAAAGTCCAAAGCGTTGTCTGAGCTGTTTCAAAAATGTGCCTAGTGAACCGCCCCCGTTCAATTCGTCCAAAACATCTTCATAGTCTATCAGTGGAACAATTTCATTGACAGCATAATCTGTTTGCGATACGTCCAAGACAACAAATGGTTGTTCCCCCTCGTCAAAGGTGTGGAAATTGAAACGCACCACATCAACAGCAATCCCTTCAACTGTCAAGCCTAACGTTGTTTCCCAAAAATCCACCTCTGGACCGTCCAGTTGAGCCTGATTCAATAGAGAGTCACGCTGCCGCGTCAAGTTTAGCGTTTGACTATCAATTTTTCTTCGTAGCGTGTTGATTTCAAGCTTCATTTCGTCACAGCTAAGCTGCAGCTGTCTCAGTTGATCTTGTTTTGCACTAAGCTGGGCTTCATTCTTTACTAATTCTGCGCCCTCAGATTCAAATGCGCTCTGCTCTTGTGCTTGAAGCTCATTTACTGCTTCTAATTCTGATTGCAGCACCTCGCTTTCTGCTTTTAACGTTTCCAGTTCTCTGTCAAACCGCGTCTTGGCGTCAGAACGTGCCCGTTTTGACTCGAGTAAAAATCCATTGAATTTCACCTTGAAAGAAGCCATGTCGGCTTCCAGCTGGCCAATGTCATTCATCGTAGCTGTTATTGACAAGGCAATGTTCCTATCCCCGTGAGGTTTGGAGACTCGTTTTGGCGTGGGGAGTTAACCTACAATAACACGACAAATTTGGGCACCGTTCGCCAACACTGGAAGGTATTCACATGTAAAATGTACAAAATCAAAATACTAAGAATTTATGCTAAGGTCTACTACATACACACTCTTTTTTTCCAAAATAAATATAAATATGCACTTGTGTCCGCACTAAGATTAGAAATTGGTTGAAAGACCATTGCTTGGAGCAGGAACATGGTCGGGAGTCTCGATTCGAGTTTGGCGGCGAGCGTCTACATTTCTTATTTGTGGTTCATTGGAAGGCTTGCGTTGATGATAAGTCTGTTGAAAACTGTTTCCTGCCACGGCAGTTCCGCCAGACGATGGAGATTGCGGATAGTTGTAGTCGTACTCTGCAGTACCAAGTGCTGCGCCTGGCCCAGCACCAGAAGCAACGCCATCATGCTGGGTTTCACCCCATCCTCGATAGTTTCGAACAGCAGAATCATCAGAGCCCTTCCCTGAAATAGCTCCAGCGGCAGCGCCTGTAGCGGCAACTGCACCCCCGCCAGCACCACCCGGAGATCCATCACCGCCACCGCCGCCTGTGAAATCGGTGGTGGAACCGTTCGGATTGTACGAATAGTTATTGAGATCGGCTATCGACTTGTCCTTCTCTTCCAGATTTCGGCGTCTTCTGCGAAGGAAGAAGAATAAGATGGCAGCCACAACGGCTACTGCGACAGTGCCAACGGGCACAGAGACAGCCACAGCCGTTTTAGCAGACCCTGAAAGTCCATTGTTCGAAGTTTGAGTGGCCAACGTTGCTTGAGGTGTAGCGCTGGAGGTGGACGTGCTGGAGACACCTGTAACCGAAGGTGTAAACGTTTCAGTACTAGTTATGGCCCCGGGGGTTGAAGTAACCACAGAGATACTAGATGACTGTTCAGTCGTTGACGATTCGGTAGAAGAGCTTGATGTCGTAGAGCTTTCTCTTGTTGTAGTGCTAAATGTACTCGAGGAAAATGACGAGGAAAAAGCAGAGGAAGATGCTGATGAAGAGAAGGAAGAGCTAGACGAAGAGGAGGTAGTGGAGCTTACAGTAGAAGACGACAACGTGGGTGAAGACCATGCTGACGACGACGAGGTGCTTGAAGATGTACGCAAGGAAGAAGTAGGCACAAACGACGATGAGGACGACGAAGATGAAAATGAAGATGACGTACTAACAAGTGCAGAGGAAGACGAACTTGGTAAGACACTGCTCGACGAAGGTCTTTGTGAAGAGCTTGTGGAAATAATCGAGCTGCTGGTTGAAATTAGAGAAGAGGACGTCACAATTGACGATATAAAAGAGGGTGTTGACAATGCTGAGGTAGTGTTGGTAGACGTCTCCATCGTATGCTATCTAGAGTTGACGAGCTGCGTGGAGGATATTGAATGTCTAGAGACAAACGTAGAGCAATCTATTCACTCTATTCAAGTACTTTCTACCGCTGTGACTTTGTTGTATAATAAAAGTTGTGCTTCTTATGACTGCAAAAAAACGAGGCAGGGCAAATTAAGCTAGTCAGCACTTTGTAGCTTATTATAGGTTTGGACCAAAAGGGGTGATTTTTTTCGTTCTGCTTGTGCCAAACAAAAGGTGAGAAAGAAAGAACAGCGTATTGGCGTGGGAGTGGACACTATAAAAAGAGACTGGAAATGCAGCCAAGTGAAAAAAAAATTGACGGTTTGAAAAATGCAGCAATCCTGGGGCAAATCAGTGCCAGCTATGAATAGCGTTGCCGGAGTATTTCCTGCTGCAGCCCTTTTCGGGGATTTAAGCAGTGGAGATGATGCTGGGCCAACGCAAGAAGGTGGTGCATAATGGCAAGGCGGATAGGAATATGGTTGCCTGGCTCACAGTATAACTATTTGGCTGGCTGGTTGCGGTTCCACAAGCAGGCAAATCGCTGTTTCATGCTTGCCTGCTTATTACAAAATTATCTAGTCTACAATCCACGCACTTACTAGTACTTTGACGCACTTCCATTCAAGTTTTTGTTCTACATGACAGGGTACATGCAGCACTGCCAAATTACATCATTATGAGCATCTGCACGAGAGTTTGAAAACCCCACCCACTGGATGCAGTATGGAATTGTGATGTTGCAGACGATTTATGGGATTTTTCACAAATTCATCGAAGATAATTCTAGCAGCCCTATCTCCGTCTAGGTAACCCGTCGTCAGGTAGCACACCCAATAAAATAAGGTGGATCACAGAGGGTTCTTGGCGGGAGGCGTCTATTTCGGGAAATCAGCCTCATTGACAAGGATTTGTAGGTTTTTTCTAAATTGTAAAAGTCAGCTTTTGAGAAGAAACATGGCAATAGATCAGTATACTTATGATACGCTATTTGTGAATTAGCCCTTTGACATTCCGTTTAATGTTTGTTAGAATCCCTGCTAATGGAAATGAGGTGACATGACTAGAAAATCCCGCCAACGGTGTGAACTAGTGATACGACCATAATTCGCTGCGTGCGAGAGTAGATGCCACTCAAAAAAATGGCGCTTGTGTTATTTTTGTATACATGTCTGATCTGCAATAATGCTGTGGTCTATAATGTCTTCTTCACTGCTTTCTGAGATGTTTGTTCTATAATTGCTCCGGTTTTGTTTATCTTGCGTTTTCTGTAGTTCTGATTACAAAAATTGTTCCTTCGACTTTCCCAATTAGGTTGTACTAATTGCTCAGGCCAAGTTTCTATAGTGTAGAAGTTAATTAGAGTACTAGACAAGCAAAAAAAGGTCAATAAATTATACAAAATGCTCGCCTCAATTTGGTTTTATTTATGGTTGACTATTCACACCGCGCACTGTCAACTAGCTCAGGATAACACTGCAGATCACATCGCTCTAAACAACTGCATAAGCTATCCTTTTGGTAGAGACAGTGTGGTAATATTAGATTGTTTTCCTAGTCCCGGCACATTTGAACGTAGCTCTCATTATGTTGAGGACATATTAGATACCAAGGTTGAAGAGTCATCGTCATCTATCTTTGGTAACAGCGTTCGGTTTTCACCTGATATCGACATTGCTATAAACAGTATTGCATCTGATATTGGGCCGCTGATATATTCGCTAGATCATGAAAGAAATGGTAGCGTAGATGCTGTTAACAAACCCGAAGGCTTTGATGAAGATATGAAAGAACTAGTTCTTGATTCAACATTTGAAGCAGTGCAAAGAGGCGAACAACAGGAAACACACGAGCTTACTTCAGAGCACAGCACTGGGAATGTGGATATGCTTGCGGCAGATTCATCAACAGATAGAAGTGCGATTTTAGAGAATTCGACAATATCAGTTAACTTGGAGATTGATGAGCGAGCAGAAATATCTATACAGCCCAAAGCATCCTCTTACCAGGTGCCCGAAGAACTAAAGCAAGCTGCAGATCTCAACTATGAAGTTCCAGGTGACAAGCATGGTGACACAGAGCTTATTGACAAGAATGCACAAGCCATAACGGGATTGCACGAATTTTTAGTTACCCCCAGTGCGTCTTATCAAAGTAGCACTTCAGGCAATTCACCCTCAGCCACACAGTCTTTCTCTAGCGAGTTGTTTAACACTGATATAATCAGTCTATATGCGACCACGTCTGCAAACCTGCAAGTACCAGCAACAAAAGCTCATGATTTCTTACAAATAACTGGCTTACCAATGTTAAAATCTTCAAGTGTTGAAATGGATGAGCGGATGACAATTTTGCCAGTGACTTTGACTGAAACAGAACAAATACCTCTCCCTGTCCTTTTTACAGATTTACCAGCATTCACTTACTTTCCAGAGATTGAAACCAAAGAAGATGCTGCTGGCAGTCCTAGCGTG
The DNA here is from genome assembly GCA_003706695.3 of Limtongella incommunis. Classification (NCBI taxonomy): domain Eukaryota; kingdom Fungi; phylum Ascomycota; class Dipodascomycetes; order Dipodascales; family Trichomonascaceae; genus Limtongella; species Limtongella incommunis. The sequence continues at coordinate 86,584 of PPME03000005.1, forward strand.
ACATTTCAATTACATCACACAACGTCAACAGTACTGGAGAATGACATACTACTCGCACCAAGTGTTGTTTTATCACACACCAAGCCAGAGCCAACAATCACCAATGCTACCAGTGCTATAACAGGCCCGCAACTCGTTCCCAGCCATAATGTGATGGCTAAAGAAAGTACAGACAAAATTGAACTTCAAAATGAAAAACTACCGAAACTTATGCGGCCAGCTAATTTAAGAAGTGAAAATATATTTCAGGAACTGAATTGGCTTCCGCACAAGTATGAAAGGATTTACACAGTAACGGTGACGGTATTTTCAGAACGTGTGATAACTGAAACTGAAAAACACAAAGCTGAATGTACCGGTAACGCCATCCCCCACTATACTAACCTGAGGCAAGAGCAATGCAAAATGAGCTTCGCAGAAGACACCAGTAAGATGACCAATGTCGCCAACATTGGGCTAGCATCTGTATGGAAAATTCTGGTATTGTCTTTGCTCATGATTTTCATCTTGATGTAGGCGTAATGTGTAATCTTTTATTAAAATTTATAGAGAAGAGCCTGTGGATCTTTGTTTATCCAGAAAGATGCGTAATAGACGATAGTTCAACGTCGCATACACAGAGTGAGCGGTTTTGCAAACCAGATTGTATGGCCATGAACAAGCAGAATTACAACCTCAGATGACTTTCTGTGCGAGGCTCTTGACAAATCCCCTCACAGAATTGTAAAAGTGGCGGTTTTTTTGTTTAAATTTCAATTTCAAGACGCAAAAAACCATATTTTCAGAGTGCTTGAGGCTATCCACAGTCTCATGCAAAGATAGCTACACACATTAGCGCAACCACAAAATGGATAAGAATTTTTCAGTTGAAGCTTCAATTATCATTTTTTATAAGTTTTTGAAGATATATCAGAGAAAATATGACAAGGGTAATTTGTTCAATTTGTTGTTTCTGGTTATTATTTTGTTTACCAGACTATCACTGTATCGGGCATGTGGTGTAGGGGTATCGCGTCCGCTTCGCATGCGGAATGTCCTGGGTTCAATTCCCAGCATGTCCATACTTTTTTTGCCAATCATATTTGGTTTTTTTTTTGGCGCTGTTGCTAGATATTCCTAGATATTTCTAGCTATTTCTAACTATTCCTAGCTATTGCGAGATTATTGCTCGAGTCACAATATTGGAAGCAAACGTCGAGATGCTTCCGCGGTCAAAGTCAGTGAGGGTCTGCTCTCAGCAGGCAGATGCGCTGTCACCCGCATGTGGCTGGTGGGATGATGCTTTGCTTTGTTGGAAGACCCAGGAATAGCGCCTCTGGCCAATGAGAAATCAGAAACAACAAGGAAAAAATAGGGTGGTCGTTGCTACATCGACTGATTGATGGGTCGACTTTGAGCAGTAATCTTATTTGCCTGATTATTTTCAATGGAGCCGATTCACACAGCGGGGATGACTCTTTTGTGCCTCGAGGACGTGCACACCCCACATTGGACCGAAATCGGCCACCGCCAAACCCTATAAGTGAAAAATTTCAGACCGCCCTTCTCTTTTCTTCACACTCCACTTTTGACAAATCAAAAATAATGTACTCTCGTGCTGCTCTTAGATTGGCCACCCGTGCTTCCACCAGAACCGTTTCCAAACGTGCTCTTTCTGTGTTGGCTGCCCAAGCCACCAGACCAGTTCTCAGAACCGCCGCTGCCTCCGCTCCATCGGTTGCCCGCGGTGTCAAGACCATCTCTTTCGGTGGCACCGAGGAGGTTGTCCACGAGCGTTCTGACTGGCCACGTGAGAAGCTCTTGGACTACTTCAAGGACGATACTCTTGCCATGATTGGCTACGGTTCCCAGGGTTACGGCCAGGGTCTCAACCTCCGTGACAATGGCCTCAACGTTATTGTTGGTGTTAGAAAGGACGGCAAGTCCTGGAAGGACGCCATTGAAGATGGCTGGGTTCCAGGCAAGAACCTGTTTGATGTCGACACTGCCATTGAGAAGGGTACCATCATTATGAACTTGCTTTCTGATGCTGCCCAGTCCGAGACATGGCCACACATTGCTCCTCTCATCACCAAGGGCAAGACCTTGTACTTTGCCCACGGTTTCTCTCCAGTTTTCAAGGATTTGACTGGCGTCAAGCCACCATCTGACGTTGACGTCATTCTTGTTGCTCCAAAGGGCTCCGGCAGAACTGTCCGTTCCCTCTTCAAGGAGGGCCGTGGCATCAACTCCTCCTACGCCGTCTGGCAAGATGTCACCGGCAAGGCCGAGGAAAAGGCTATTGCCCTTGCCATTGCTGTTGGCTCTGGTTACGTTTACCAGACCACCTTTGAGCGTGAGGTCCACTCTGACCTTTACGGTGAGCGTGGCTGTCTTATGGGTGGTATCCACGGTATGTTCCTTGCTCAGTACGAGGTTTTGAGAGAGCGTGGACACACTCCTTCTGAGGCCTTCAACGAGACTGTTGAAGAAGCCACTCAATCTCTCTACCCACTTATTGGCAAGTACGGCATGGACTACATGTATGCTGCCTGCTCCACCACCGCCCGTCGTGGTGCTATTGACTGGTATCCAAAGTTCAAGGATGCTCTTAAGCCGGTCTTCAACGAGCTTTACGATTCAGTTATCGATGGTACTGAAACCCAACGTTCTTTGGACTTCAACTCTCAGCCAGACTACCGTGACAAGTACGAGAAGGAGCTTGCTGAAATTGACGACCTTGAGATCTGGAAGGTTGGCAAGGAAGTCAGAAAGCTCAGACCTGAGAACAACTAAGCTTCTCGCCTGTTGAAGCTCAATCCAAAAAAATGGCCGTGAAAGGCTTATATAACTTATTTAGGGGGGTCAAAAACTTGTGTATAGGTTCCTGAAGGAATGTATGATCCGAATAAATGTTCAATGAACGTTCTTTGAAAAAACGTATTTGTGTCTCATTTTGTCAAACTGTTGCCTCGGAAGATTGCTCTTATTTGGTTGACAACTAACAGTTGCAGCATCCCGAGATGCTCACTCGGGGAAGACGGGTGTTGGGTCAAGTACTCACCAAACTAATTTGGACGAAAGAAAATTCAGCGGCTCAAACAGAGTTTCAATTCAAACTGATGCAAAGTTGAATCGGAAAGTGGACATTTGGTTGAATATTTACGCTCATCTCGTCACTAGTGTCGTCGACCCTCGTGCCATTTGTCGTGATCGCCATGTCTTAAAAAGTCCCAGTATTACAAACATCAGCCACCCCGAATCCCTTGTCTCGATATATATATTCTCAATGAAGCTGAGTACAGTGTCATTTGTTGTAGCAGCTCTTTTGAGCACCTCATCTGCTTTGCCGTTGGACCAGCATGTTATTTCTGATGACAATGCTGACAGCGAACTGCGCACTATCCAGACTGGTCCAAATGAGTTCCAAAGAGTTACAGAAGAAGAGAAACTCGCACTAAAAGCCCAAGGAATTAAGTACTTTGACATCACTGGCAGGGTGTTGCGTGAAGACGGCAACTACGGAGTTGAGTCAGCTAAAATCTCATATCCAAAGCAAGTCTCGTTCAAGAAGGAAGTCAACAAGATTGCCTCAGGGTTGTCTGAAAAGGCAATGGAGGACGATTTGACTCACTACACTTCGTACCATACCCGTTATTACAAGTCTGAGACTGGACTGCATGCTTCACTCTGGCTTTTTGAACAGGTCGAAGCAATTGCCAACACCTCGAAACATGCTCATGCCTATGTCTTTGACCACAAGGCGTTTCCACAAAAATCTGTTATTGCCACCGTGCGAGGCAAGTCTGACGATATTGTAATTGTTGGTGCCCACCTCGACTCGACCAATCTTCTTTTCCCATCGATTTTCGCTGCCCCTGGTGCTGACGATGATGGATCAGGCACCGTGACTACCCTCGACGTCTTTCGTAATTTGATTGCTTCTGGAATTCAGCCCAACAACACATTGGAATTCCATTGGTATGCCGCCGAGGAAGGTGGTTTGTTGGGCTCGCAGGACGTGTTTGAGGAGTACTCGAAGCGCAATAAGAAGGTGAAAGCCATGCTCCAGCAAGACATGACAGGGTTCATTGCAAAGACGGTGGAGGCCGGCTTGCCAGAGTCTGTGGGTATTATTACCGACTACGTCGACGAGGAGCTGACAGATTTCCTCAAGCTCATTGTTGATTCATATTGTGATATTCCATACGTTGAGACTTCTTGTGGCTACGCATGCTCGGATCATGCGTCGGCTTCCAAGTATGGCTATCCATCTGCGTTTGTTATTGAGTCAAGCTTTGATATGAGTAACAACTTTATACACACTACGAGGGACACAATTGAGCACTTGTCATTTTCTCACATGAAGCAACATGCGAAGATGACTCTTGGCTATGCTTACGAGCTTGCTTTTTGGGAATTCTGATGGCCTCACTAATCTCCATATACTACTACATGGTGTAAATTCTATACATTTGATATATTGACAGAATTATTTGAAATCTTGGCAGAACTATCTGAAAGGGCTCAACAGATTGACGAGTAAGTACGCAAACTCGCCTCACTGAAGATGCCGCTGGCATCTCCGAGCATGTCATTGCTCGGGTACAAACGGTTTTTTTCCGCCTTAGCCATGAGACAGGGCGAGGCATAACGACTGAGATCCGAGCGCCGGGGAGGATCTGCACTTGCTCACGACAAAGCAAAGTATTGCATAAGATTCTCCCGCAACATATGATGAACTACCGTTTTCTTTCAGTCTGGAAGTATGCGACTGCCAATAGGAATACGTGCCGTACGACATTAGTGTCAGTCTTGCTTCAGTAATTTTTTTTTGCCTTTCTTTCCCGATCAGGAAATATTTAAATTTTTTTTTCCTTCAGCAACCAATTTTTTTTCTCATAAAGGCCGACTGACATCTGCAGTCAAAATTCTCTCCTCCTACAACCTTGTTGAGAGCACCTTCGAAGGTATGTAAATTTTGGAGCCAAATTGCTGGATCGCCACGGAGAGACGGATCGGAAACTAACCCAGATGTCGGTGGTAGAGCTAACAACTTCTCTTCCTATTTTCCCTCCTCTTCATGAAGACCATAAATTGATGGCTCTCGAGCTCAAGGATGGTAAGACCGTTCAAGGATATTCATTTGGTGCTGACGTAGCAGCTGCCGGTGAATTGGTTTTCCAAACTGGTATGGTTGGATATCCTGAATCAATTACTGACCCGTCGTATCAAGGTCAAATTTTGGTTATTACTTATCCTCTTGTAGGCAACTACGGTGTACCAGACCGTAAATTGATGGACGATTTTGTTGAAGGTATTCCAAAGTATTTTGAGTCCTCCAAGATCCACGTTGCCGGCCTTGTTGTGGCTTCTTATACTGAAAACTACTCTCATTTCCTTGCCAAATCATCTTTGTCACAATGGCTCAAAGAAGAAGGCATCCCTGCTATCTATGGTGTAGATACTAGAGGCCTTACCAAGCTCATCAGAACGGAAGGCTCAAAACTCTGTCGCCTGTCTGTCGCTTCAGAGCCATTCCCTGATTGGGTTAATCCAAACACCAAGAACCTTGTTGCGGAGGTCTCCATCAAGGAACCAAAATTGTACACACCCCCTGAACATTTGGCTGTTAAGGGTCCTGATGACAAGGTTATCCGTATCTTGGCCATTGATGTTGGTATGAAGTACAATCAAATTAGATGCTTTGTCCATCGTGGTGTTGAGCTGAAGGTTGTGCCCTGGGACCATGACTTTCTCAATGAAAAATATGATGGTCTGTTTGTATCTAACGGTCCGGGCGACCCTGCTACTCTTGCAGCTGTTTCTGCCAAGCTCAGGATTGCTCTTGATGAAAAGAAGACCCCTATCTTCGGTATTTGTTTGGGTCATCAATTGCTCGCTCAGGCTGCCGGTGCCTCCACCCTCAAGCTGAAGTTTGGTAACCGTGGTCACAATATTCCAGCTACCAATTTGATTTCCGGCCGTTGCTACATTACCTCACAAAACCACGGTTATGCTGTTGACACCGATACTCTTAAGGATGGCTGGAAAGAGCTGTTTGTTAATGCTAACGATGGCTCGAACGAAGGTATCTATCATGAGTCGTTGCCTTATTTTTCTGTTCAGTTCCATCCTGAATCTACTCCAGGCCCTCGTGATACAGAGTTTCTCTTTGACGTTTTCATCAAGACCGTCCTTGAGCACAAGGCTTCTCGCGGTGAGCTGAGACCAGTTGTTTTCCCTGGAGGAACTAAGGCGGAAAATGATGCCGCTCATCCTCGTGTCCATGCCAAGAAGGTTCTTGTTCTTGGCTCTGGCGGTCTATCTATTGGTCAAGCAGGAGAATTTGATTATTCTGGATCTCAGGCTATCAAAGCTCTCAAAGAAGAGGGAATCTATACTGTTCTTATCAACCCTAATATTGCCACCATTCAAACATCAAAAGGACTCGCTGACAAGGTTTACTTTCTTCCCGTTAACCCAGACTTTGTCCGCAAGGTGATCAAGTATGAGAAACCCGACGCAATCTACTGTACTTTTGGTGGCCAGACTGCTCTTTCCGTTGGTATTGCTTTGAAGGATGAGTTTGAGGAGCTTGGTGTAAAGGTCCTTGGTACTCCGATCGAAACTATTATTACCACTGAAGATCGTGAGCTCTTTGCCAGATCTATGGAAGAGATTGGCGAAAAGTGTGCACAGTCAGCAACTGCTGATACGGTAGAGGAAGCCGTTGAAGTCGTCAAGGATATTGGCTTCCCTGTCATTGTCAGAGCTGCTTATGCTCTTGGTGGACTAGGATCTGGTTTTGCAAATAACGAGAAGGAATTAGTTGCTCTTTGCTCCAAAGCATTTGCCACCTCACCACAAGTTCTTATTGAGCGTTCCATGAAGGGCTGGAAAGAAATCGAATATGAAGTTGTTCGTGATGCTTTCGACAATTGTATCACCGTTTGTAACATGGAAAATTTTGACCCACTTGGTATTCACACCGGTGATTCCATTGTTGTTGCTCCCTCTCAAACTCTCTCTGATGAGGACTACAATATGCTGAGAACGACTGCTGTCAATGTCATTCGCCATTTGGGTGTTGTCGGTGAGTGTAATATTCAGTATGCTCTCAACCCATTCAGTAAAGAATACTGTATCATTGAGGTAAATGCTCGTCTTTCTAGATCATCTGCACTTGCCTCTAAAGCCACAGGATATCCCTTGGCTTTTATTGCTGCCAAGCTTGGTCTTAACATTCCTCTCAATGAGATCAAGAACTCTGTCACTAAGGTTACATCTGCCTGCTTTGAGCCTTCTTTGGATTATGTTGTTGTTAAAATTCCACGCTGGGATTTGAAGAAGTTTACCAGAGTTTCGAAAGAGCTTTCTTCATCAATGAAATCTGTTGGTGAAGTCATGTCAATTGGTAGAACTTTTGAAGAGGCCATTCAGAAAGCCATTAGATCTACTGATTATCACAATCTTGGTTTCAATGCTACTGAGGCTCTCATGTCCATTGATATCGACTCTGAATTGCAGACTCCTTCTGACCAACGCTTGTTTGCTATTGCTAACGCTTTTGACCAAGGATACTCCGTTGACAAGGTTTGGAAGATGACCAACATTGACAAGTGGTTCCTTAACAAGCTGTTCAATCTTGTTGAATTTGCCAAAGATATGGAACAATATGCCACTTCTACTGTTCCAGTAAATATTCTTAGAGAAGCCAAGCAACTTGGTTTCGAGGATAGACAAATTGCCAAATTTGTCAATTCTAATGAGCTTGCCATTAGACAGCTTCGTGTTGAGAATGGTGTCACGCCATTTGTTAAGCAGATTGATACTGTTGCCGCTGAATTCCCTGCTTACACCAACTATTTGTATTTGACATACAATGCTGATTCTCATGATCTTGACTTTAACGATCATGGTGTCATGGTTTTGGGTTCTGGTGTCTACAGAATTGGTTCATCTGTTGAGTTTGATTGGTGTGCTGTGCGGGCTGTCAGAACTCTTCGTGAACAAGGCACTAAGACTATCATGGTGAACTACAATCCTGAGACTGTTTCCACTGATTATGATGAGGCTGACAGACTTTACTTTGAGGTGATCAACCTAGAGAGAGTTTTGGATATTTATGATCTTGAATCTTCTGCAGGTGTCGTTATTTCTATGGGAGGTCAGACCTCTAATAATATTGCTTTGACTCTTCATCGTCAAAATGTCAAGATCCTTGGTACTTCTCCCGAAATGATCGACTCCGCTGAAAACAGATACAAGTTTTCTCGAATGCTTGATCGTATTGGCGTAGACCAACCAGCTTGGAAGGAATTGACTTCAATTGAAGAAGCTGAAGAATTTGCTGAAAAGGTTTCTTACCCTGTTCTTGTACGACCGTCTTATGTTTTGTCTGGTGCCGCTATGAACACCGTTTACTCTAGAGATGACTTGGCTAGTTATCTCAATCAGGCCGTGGCTGTTTCTAGGGATTATCCGGTCGTGATCACAAAGTATATTGAGAACGCAAAGGAAATTGAAATGGATGCTGTTGCCAAGGATGGTAAGCTCATTATGCATGTTGTGTCTGAGCATGTTGAAAATGCTGGTGTTCACTCTGGTGATGCTACTTTGATTGTTCCACCTCAGGATCTTGACCCTGAAACTGTCAAGAGAATTGTAGTGGCAACCGCCAAGATTGGTAATGCTCTCAATGTTTCTGGCCCTTACAATATTCAATTTATTGCCAAGGACAATGAGATCAAGGTTATTGAGTGTAATGTCAGAGCCTCAAGATCATTCCCATTTGTTTCAAAGGTTACTGGAGTTGACCTCATTGAAATGGCTACCAAGGTAATTGCTGGATTGCCTGTTAGTGCATATCCATTAATTGATTTGCCGGCTGACTATTGTGCTGTCAAGGTTCCTCAGTTTTCTTTCTCTCGTCTTTCGGGAGCTGACCCAGTCCTCGGAGTCGAAATGGCTTCCACTGGTGAAGTTGCGACGTTTGGAGCTAACAAGTATGAAGCGTATGTTAAATCTTTGATCGCTACTGGATTTAAGCTGCCAAAGAAGAACATTTTGTTTTCAATTGGTTCTTACAAGGAGAAGGCTGAACTTATGCCATCAGTTAAGAAGTTGCACGACCTTGGGTTCAACATCTTTGCAACTTCCGGTACTGCTGACTTCATTCAAGAGCACAACGTCCCTGTTCAATATTTGGAGGTTCTTCCTGATTCAGAGCAAGATGAAAAATCTGAGTACTCTTTGACTCAGCATCTTTCGAACAATTTGATTGATTTGTATATCAACTTGCCATCTTCCAACAGATTCAGGAGACCAGCGTCTTACATGTCTAAGGGTTACCGAACCAGACGTATGGCTGTTGACTATGCCGTTCCACTTGTCACCAATGTGAAATGTGCCAAACTTCTTATCGAAGCTCTTACCCAGAAGCTGACCTTCAACTTATCGAGCTTGGATTATCAATGCTCTCACAAAACGTTGACGCTTCCTGGTCTTGTTAACGTTGCCACCTTTGTTCCTCACTTGGTTACCCCAGGTGCCTCCGATTTTGCTCAGGTGTCCAAGGTTTCTCTCGCTTCAGGTTTCACTATGATTAGACTTTTGCCTGTTGGCGTTGACGGTGCTGTTACTGATGAAAAATCACTGGCTGCTGCTCTTGCAAACATTAATGGTCATGGCTTGGGTGATTACAATATTTCAGTTGCAGCCACCGATGACAATGCTCCAAATTTGCAGAAGCTTCAAGACACTGTTGGATCTTTGAATATTCTTTTCAATGATCTGACTTCCAAAGATAATAAGGTTCAGACCGTTTCGGAACATTTCGCTGTTTGGCCAAGCAATAGAATTATTGTCACTGATGCTAGAGATTCATCTCTTGCTTCAATGATGCTCTTGGCCTCGCTTCACAATAGATCGGTTCATGTCACCAATGTCACTTCCAAGACTGACATTGAGCTGATTGCTTTGGCTAAGGCTAAGGGTATGAAGGTTACTTGTGATGTTTCAGTTCTTGCTCTTTTTGCTTCTCAAAAGGAATATCCTCAGTGCAAGGCCCTCCCAACCTACGAGTGCCGTAAAGCATTGTGGGATAATCTTGAGCACATTGATGTTTTCTCAGTTGGAATTTTGCCTTCACAACTTGCTCGCGACCTTGGTAAAGCCGTGTCTGCTGGTGAAGGAATTGAGGATGCTCTTCCAATGCTTCTAACTGCTGTAAAGGAGTCTCGCTTGACTGTGGACGACGTTATTGCTCGTCTCTACACCAACCCTATCAAGATTTTTGAATTGCATGATCAGCCTTCGACATCTATTGAAGTTGATTTGGATCGTGTCCATATCTCTCCCGTCACTGGAAAGAAACTTTTTGGCGTTGTTGACAGAGTTACTTTCAACGGTGTTACTGCCTGTCTGGAAGGACAAGTAGTTTTGTCCAAGCCTGCAGGAAAAGATGTCTCATCTTTTATTATTGATCAAACCAAGAGCACAGCTAATGTTAGCAGTGATGTGTTGATGTCTCCAACTCCTTCATTGAGCTCCCCACTGAACAAGAGGTTTTCATTCTCATACAATGATCGTGGCAGACAATCCATCTCGTCACTCATTACAGAGTCAACCAGCAATGCTGTCAATCCTTCGAATGCTACTATTTCGGGTGTTGCAGTACCTCCGACTCTCACTAGAGAGCTTTCTCCAAGCTCCAACCTGTTGGAAAAAATCAAGCACAATCCTCTGCTGAGACGTCATATTGTGTCTGTTACTCAGTTTAGCAGAAGCGATTTGCATCTTTTGTTCACAGTTGCTCAAGAGATGCGTCTCAGCGTCGAGAGATATGGTGTATTGGATGTTTTGAAGGGCAGAGTCTTGAACACGCTGTTCTATGAACCATCCACTCGCACATCAGCATCATTTGATACTGCGATGCAAAGACTGGGTGGTCGTGTTGTTGCAATTCAAACTGGTCAATCTTCTGTTCAGAAGGGTGAGACCCTCCAGGATACTATTAGGACTTTGGCCTGCTACTCTGATGCAATTGTTCTCCGTCACCCATCGGAAGAGTCAGCAAACATTGCAAGCAAGTTCTCTCCAGTTCCTATTATCAATGGCGGTAATGGATCCCGTGAACATCCAACTCAAGCCTTCCTTGACTTGTTCACCATTAGAGAAGAGGTTGGTACTGTTAACGGTATCACTGTTACATTCATGGGCGATTTGAAGTATGGAAGACCTGTTCACTCTCTCTGTGTGTTGCTTCAGCACTACAATGTCAAGATCAACCTTGTCTCTCCTGCTGAGCTTGCACTTCCAAAGCATATTCGAGACGATTTGGCTGCTCACAACATGCTTGGTGTTGAATCTGAGGTTTTGAGCGATGAAGTTTTGGCCAAGTCTGATGTGCTTTACTGTACCAGAGTCCAGAAGGAAAGATTTGCCAATGTCGCAGATTTCGAGCGTCTCAAAGACACCTACATTGTTGACAACACCGTCATGTCAAAGGCAAAGAAGCATATGTGTGTTATGCATCCACTTCCAAGAAACAATGAAATTTCTGAGGAGGTTGATTTTGACAACCGCGCTGCTTACTTCAGACAAATGAGATACGGTTTGTTTGTAAGAATGGCACTTTTGGCCTTGGTTATTGGACCAATGGACGCTTAATTTACTGAAAAAGACCTTTTTTGTTAGATTTGTATGCTATTGTTTATATTTGATTATTCTACTTTACTTAGTTCGTTAGTTCAAAAGTTTAGTTGCATTATTTATTCATTTTTTTTTTTTATTATTCTCTTTTGCGTTTTGTGTGTTTTCTGTTTTCTGTTTTATTTCTGTTTTGGTTTAGGTTTGAGTATTTTATTGTCTGATCTGTTACAAAGAATGACGTAAGGTTATGTTGGTCTCGCTGATTCCTAAATAATCACTATATAATCATAGTCAGGCGCCCAGCAATGAACTTCTATCTACACACACAATATATACGACGCTACAGTAGCGAGTGTTGAACTGCCGCGAGGTAAGGAAAAGTGGTGATAAAAATGATGTTAAGGAGGAAATATCAAATCCTCATGTGAAATTTATACCCACGGTGGAATAATTTTTTTTATCACAGCCGTACTCTGTGCTTGGCAACTGGTAGTTGGCAGATCTGTGAGCGATGACTGGTGAAGTCAATGTCTCAAAGCTCTTCTGGACTTTTTCTTTTTAAAATATTGAATGAGAATTGCTGTTCTGCCAGCATTCACAATAAACGGTATTGATTAACCTGTCAGTTGTGGTAGGTAGCTATCGCGTAGCTTCTCAACTTTGTCTGACGCGGCCCAGCGCGTTTATTCCCCACCACGCGGTGCTGAATAAATTGAAAGTTGTCACAAATGAGCAGAGGACTATTTATTTTGGTGGAGGGTCTGGATAGAGCTGGAAAATCTAGCCAGTGTGATAATTTGGTAAATGGAATTGTTCAGTTTGGTCAAAAATGCCAACTCCTCAAGTTTCCTGACCGTACAACTGCAATTGGTCAAATGATCAACTCATATTTAACTGATTCGGCCAATGAGCTGTCTGATGAAGCAATTCATTTACTTTTCTCTGCTAATCGCTGGGAAGCTGTTGCTAAAATCCATGCCTTACTTGACAGCGGTGTCAACGTTGTTGTGGATCGGTACATCTATTCAGGAATTGCCTTTTCGGCTGCGAAGAATAGGCCGGGAATGAGTATAGAGTGGTGTGGGGCTCCGGATAGGGGGCTACCACTACCGGATGTCACTTTCTTTCTTGATGTCTCTGAAGAGGTTGCCAAGAAAAGGAGTGGATTTGGAGACGAGCGATATGAAAACATTGAGATGCAAAACAATGTCAGGAAAGTTTTCAGGGAGCTGAGAAGCGATGATTGGAATGTGATTTCTGCGGATGGAGCTATTGAGGAAGTATCTGAACAGATGTGGAGAGTCGTTGAGCCATTGTTGAACACCGGCAGCAGAGAAGCACTTAAAACGTTTCAAAATATTTAACAATAAATAATTTATCACACTGATAATGATGAGGCTCTAACACCACGTAAATACAGGGGGTTTACTCTCTACCGTTTGTAGCCTCTCTATGATGACCTTTTTCATGACTGGCCTACCTCCTCGATCAACATGCGCAATTCCTAAATCCATGGATTCATCAGCGTCCTGGTGCCTTCGGAGATTCGGTGAGTTCTGGGACTCGTTTGATAGAGCATAATCGTGTTTGAATAGATTATTAACTTTCGAATACCATGGCGGTGTTTCGGGCTCATTGCCATCATTTATTAAACCATTCCACCGCGCAGAAGTACCGTCACCTTGCATGCTGTAATATTTGGCTTCAAGCGCTAAAGAGCTGCCTCCATTCCGTTTGCGTTCCGGTGAGCCAGAGGAGGTTAGTATTCGTCTGGGAATGGGTCTGGAACGTTTGTCAGCGGGGGAGGCTGGAGAGGCAAGAAGTCCGTCAACGGATCGAGAGACGTCATGAAATTCATGAGCAATTGATGTATCAAGAGACCTACTAACTTGCAATCTGCTGTCACCATCATCGTCTCCTTCCTCTGGAATTGTTGAGCTACTTGGGAGGATCATTGATAACGACATTGGGGCAGAATCTTTGTTGAGGGAAGAAACTGACGGTAAATGAGTAGGAGTCTTGACTTCATCATCCCATATCATTACCCTGATGCGTCTGGCTAAGTCTAAAGGTCCTTCATGTGGATTTCTCAAGCTCTGAACCACATTGAATGCCTGACCCTTCACCAGTGCCCACTGCTTTTTCCACATTCGCTCTTTGAACTCAGAGTCTTTGGAAAACAGTTGTCTCATTTCGATGGAGGCATCTTCCCACCAATCTGTTGAAGTGAGAACAGGCAAGAACTGGTTCCTGGTAGCTTCAGAGAAAGGCTGTCCAATGAGGAGCATTGGCAAAAACAACCAACCAAAGGGATATGATCTCCATTCATCGGGATGCTTCCAAGGGAATGCAAGACCCGAATCAATAGCACCAATTTTGAGCCTTGGGGTTTTCGTCCCGTTTTCATCAGTAGTCCATGACAGGTGTATCATCCAATTATCGAGTCCTCGATCTGTGTTGCGCATTATATAGTCCAGAATGACTAGTTTCTCAATCTCCTCTCTGAACTGTTGCAGTACGGATGGGGTCCAGCGAAATTTTGGTTGGTCATCCTCTTCCAATATCTCCGACAAATGCTTCTGGCAATGGTCACTGCTTTTGCAGTCTGGGAGAGGGTATTGTCGAAGAAAGACGTCTGCTTGTTCGTACCCCTGCAAAAAGAGCTGAAACGAGCCTATTTTTGGTGGTAGACGTGACATGAATAGCCGATCATAAAGTCGATAGTAAAATGAGGGAGAGTAAAAGGCCACCACGTCTGTGAAAGGAACAATATTAGTTCCTAACAAGCGATCCAACTTGGAGGCAGCGGCCTCAGAGATATAGCCGCTATTGGGGATGAGACACGATCGACCAAAGAAACAAGGAAACAGATTTCGATGTACCCACTTTGTCCACTTTGGGGAGAGAGGTCCGTATGGTTCTTCGTCTTTGGGTTTGAAGACTCCGACAATGACACCGTCTTGGTTGCGCATAAAATAAGAGCCGGAGGAACCCTGTGAGATTCTCTGCGGATGAATATTGAGCAAAAACGCATCGCATACCGACTGGACCTTTTGCTGAAAGTCTTCTTGTTGCATCAAAGCAATGGTCTTTGGAGGTACTGTGAATATGTCACGGGGATTTTGGTACTGAGCGAATACCGAGTAGTAAATCTCTGTTGCTCTGCGATATCTATTTTGGTTGGATGAAAACAGGCTCTTTGACACCTTGTCTTTCCATCGGGAGACAATGGATGATGAGCGTTGGCGGTGTTCGGGGGTCTGTTGAGCTACCTGGACTCTAGGAGAACCATTGACATCAGCAAGTAACGGCTGGGACTCATCTGGCAGCGACATGACTTGTCTGAGGACTACCGCAGCGACAGGTTCAGACTTCAGTGGGGCAGCTGTAGTGGTGCGAGCCGGACCTAAATAGGGAATTGCAATTCAACAAGGTCCAAACAAGAGGTGGGCCAAGATTGCAAGAAACAGAGCTCGAGACACGCTCGGGGGTCTGTTAAATTTGCACATGCAATCGTTTTTTTGGGTGACATGCTTAAACATAAAAAGTGCAGTGTGCAACTGCGTGGTATTTGTATGACTATGTAGGTATGCGTCCCGGTAATGCTATGTTTTAAGTGTAGCGCTCTCGGCCATTTGTGCAATTTTACACGATTGCTAGCTGGTAAAGCTCGCCGAATTGCAGTCGAGCCAAGTACTTGTGTATGTCGCTCCATTTCTTCCAGACAATAAATATCAGACACAAGGCATGGAACACGGCAGAAAACGATAAGAGGGACATGGAGAGGGTCGAGTAAATAGCTGCAATCACTGACGCCAAGGCATCTGCTGTGGCGTTGCTCATCTGCGACTCCTCAGTAATCACCAGGAACAGCTTGGTTCGTAGCTGCTGAAATGTACCGAGACCAACGTCTAGCATAAAGACATAGCTCATTGCTGTTGTCACTATAGCAATAGTAACAATGAGATGCAAATCATCATGGTCCATGGGAGCTGTGTTGACTCGTGGCGAATGGGTTCGTCCGGGTTGCAACAATCGGCAGCCGAGATTAGCGTCCTTCAAGGTTTGTAAGAGCGGTGAAGGGATCCTCGCGGGTTGGTGGAGGCTCGATGAAGGGACAGTACCAGCGGAACCTCCGGAGTGACGTTGATTTCAGCTGGCCAAACGGGGTTCTCGGGGAACAGGGAAATTAAGCATTATATAAAGGTTGGACTAACAGTAAGCGCCTGTGTAGTCATGTGCTCGGTGCATGAATGGGCGTTTTGTGCGCAACACCCTTGCCGGGGCTGGAACACTTCTCGACGCTCCGATAAGACACTGGACGGAAACGACGAGAGGAAAGAGAGGTCCGTGGCATGTTTGCATTTCTGATTTCAGACGAGTTGAATGTTTGAGAGTTTGCGAGTTTGAGAGTTTGAGAGGTTGTGCTGGCTAGTAGTTAGTGCTGCTGTTTCACGGGCCATAATTTCGGGCGCTGTCCGTTGGCAGAGGTGCACTGAGTGAAGCACAGCCAAGAAGCGAGCGCTCTCTCTGCAGCGCTCTCTCTGCAGCGTCTGAACTCGCCCGTGCGCTCTGCCGGCTTTTGGGTCGCCGGCCAGGTGAAGCTGGGGCAGCGCCCAATTACCCTACAGTCGATATCTGGCGCCGAAAAATCACAACCGTGAAACTTTCATTGGCCAGTTGCGTTTGACCTTCCACAACCAGCATCGTTCAACCTAGTAAAAATGGCCGGTGGACCCATTCCTGTTTCCAAAAAGTACACTGCCGGATCGAAGGGCATCTGGGAAAAGATTCGCCAGCTCCTGGTGCCCGTGCCCAACCGTTCCACTGGTAACCCCATTGTGCCGTTCTACAGAGTGCCGTCGCCTGGCGAAACCCCAGGGCCTCACTACACGGAGCCAGAGACGCTGCCCGCCAGAGACATTGCCGGCAACCAGTATCACAACCGTGACTACCGCCGCAATTACCCACAGACTGCTTCGTACACCCAGTCGACCGTCGCTGGATTGCTGCTGTACGGCAACGCTGCCCAGCCGCGAATTGCAGACGGCGCGGCCGGCGAGAAGCAGCTGGCTGTTGTTGCAGCCGGCGAGGAGTCGCTGACCAAGGCGTTGGCGTCGTCGTCGTCGACCGTTGCTGCGGCCATCTTTGACAAGAACGGCCAGCCGCCAGTGCCTCCGTCGGTGCACCAAAAGGTGTGGAAAATGGCGCCGTTCAGTGAGTCTGGAATGTACGACGAGAGCTATCCTGTGAGGTCGTTTAAGTAGGAGAGCCTGCTCGAAACGCTCGGCGTTTGCAATTTGCCAAGTAGTTTGAGATATATTTAATGAAGCATTGTAATAGCGTATTTCATTGTATCTATATGTGCAGGTCTTTGCAAGAGTTTGCAACGGGTGGTATTGGCGAGCGTTTGCAACTGAGGTCTTTGCAACCAAGGTGCTCGCGGTTGACCGGTTTGCAACAACCAAGGTGCTCACGGTTGACCTCGCGACCTCGGTCGTCTGCACCTCGGCCCCACGGCTGGACAGCTGGCCCAATTGATCAAAGCTGGCCCAATTGATCAGCATCACGAGCAAACATCATGCGATATAATCTGGGGTTCAAGCGGGAGCCTAAACCTAACATGGCCGGGGTGACTATCGCGGGTGAAAGGAGCTGGTCAGATGCTAACAGGACCGGCGGAAGGACCGGCGGAAGGACCGGCGGAAGGGAAACTGGACCGGCGCAGTTGCAAGCGCTGCTATCCACCGCGCTTCCTGAGTCCTGGCTGCTGATTCTAAGACCAACCAATTCTGAGACCAACCAATAATGTGCTCCGCTGCAGGGGCTTTTTCCGGCTGTGCGGGCCACATTGATCCGTGGGGGATAACAATGGCCAACGGCTTTGTGGGTGGCCGGCGGCCAGTTTCCGTCGGTTTGGTCGGAACTACTAGTGATTGGCCAGTTTGCATTGGCCTGGCGTGCGCGCTGGCCGCAGCCCACCCAGCGCCGCCGTCTGTCTAGCGCGCACTGCTGTGCGCTGAGTTGCCTACCTCGGACCGCGCCAACAGCCGAGAGCGGTGAGCAGCGCTGTTGCTGTCCGTGTGACGTAATGGAACTACAACGACCGCGAAGGAGAATGGAGTTTTGCAAGGCACTCTGGCCACAACTGCGCACGGACGTAATTGCGGCTGCCTTCTGCACTACAACACAGCTTGCGCGGTGCGTTTGGGCCTCCCCCGGACCCAACCCCAGAAATCTTGGGGGCCGCCGCTGATTGGCCAATCCTATTGCCCTGGATCCGCCTGCCCATTGGGCAGGTGTGTGACAGTGCGTGGAAGCAAAAAAAACTATAAAAGGTCGGCGGTCCCCCCAAGGTGCCAGACACACAAGTCCGTACATACAGTTACTAAAGATGTTGTCCGCCCTCCGCACCGCTAGAAACGACCGTGCAAAGCTCATTGCTGCTGCCATCCGCTCGTACTCCACCGCCGAGCCCACCCTCAAGGAGACCTTTGCCAAGCTGCTGCCCGGCAACATTGAGAAAATCAAGAAGCTCAGAAAGGAGCACGGCGACGCCTCTCTCGGCGAGGTCAAGCTCGACCAGGTCTACGGCGGCATGCGTGGCATCAAGGCCCTTGTCTGGGAGGGCTCTGTGCTCGACCCAGAAGAGGGCATTAGATTCCGCGGCCACACCATCCCCGAGTGCCAGAAGCTGCTGCCAAAGGCCCCCGGCGGCACCGAGCCGCTCCCCGAGGGTCTCTTTTGGCTGCTGCTGACCGGCGAGATCCCCTCCGAGGCGCAGGTCAAGGCTCTCTCCGCCGAGCTCGCCTCGCAGTCGGCGCTGCCCGCCCACGTCGAGAAGATTATCGACCATCTTCCCAAGCACCTGCACCCCATGGCCCAGTTCTCCATCGCCGTCAACGCCATGGAGTCTGAGTCTGCGTTTGCCAAGGCGTACGCCGCCGGTGTCAACAAGAAGGAGTTTTGGCACTACGCTTTTGACGACGCCATCACGCTCATTGCCAAGCTGCCAGGCATCGCCGCCAAGATTTACAGAAACGTCTACCACGACGGCAAGGTCGCCGAGGTCGACCCGTCGCTCGACTACGCCGCCAACTTTGCCAACATGCTTGGCTTTGGCAAGAACGAGGAGTTCAGGGAGCTCATGCGTCTCTACCTGACCATCCACTCCGACCACGAGGGCGGCAACGTATCGGCCCACACCACCAAGCTCGTCGCTTCGGCCCTGTCCTCGCCGTTCTTGTCGGTCGCCGCCGGCCTCAACGGTCTCGCCGGCCCGCTCCACGGCCGTGCCAACCAGGAGGTGCTCGAGTGGCTCCTGGAGATGAAGAAGGAGATTGGCGACAACATTACGCCAGAAGCCATCAAGAAGTACCTCTGGGAGACCTTGAACGCCGGCCGCGTCATTCCCGGCTACGGCCACGCCGTCTTGAGAAAGACCGACCCACGTTACATGGCCCAGCGTGAGTTTGCCCTCAAGCACATGCCCGACTACGACCTCTTCAAGCTCGTGTCGACCGTCTACCAGGTCGCCCCCGGCGTCCTCACCGAGCACGGCAAGACCAAGAACCCATGGCCAAATGTGGACTCCCACTCGGGCGTTTTGCTCCAGTACTACGGCCTCACCGAGGAGTCCTACTACACTGTCCTCTTTGGCGTCTCCCGTGCCATTGGTGTCCTCCCACAGTTGATTATCGACCGTGCCGTTGGTGCGCCAATCGAGAGACCAAAGAGTTTCTCCACCGAGAAGTACGCTGCCTTGGTTGGCGCCAAGATCTAAGCTGGTCTTTGCAATTACCAACTATCAGCTTACATAACATGTAGATAATGAAGATTAGGGTCAACCGCGCCGCCGGCAAGTTTAAATAGATACTAAACATCACCAGATTGGCCGGCAAAATTCGGGACCAGTGGGCTGACCTCGTAGCACGCTGCCATTTGTAACTGCCATCATGTCTGCTCCAAATATTTCCTGTTTGGTATAATTTGCTGTATCCAAGAATCCTCTGAGTTGCAACATCAACTGCCCAACCACCCACTCAAGACAGGCACCTTATCACCACTACTAATAGACAACTGACGTTCCGTAGCTAAATAATATATTCGTTATACTCATTCTACTTAGCAGCTTCTGCAAGACACGTCTAGACAAAAGGAATAGAGGAGTTGTGATAAGTTCAAGAATCCATGCCAAAGGTATTCTCTCCACTGTAGGTCATGTAAAGAAACCCATCCTTATCTTTATGCTCTTTATAAATAGTCGACATGAGAGCAGCAGTAGGAGGCAGAACGTCGTTGACAAATATAAAGATGGCCTTCTCAGGCGCAAGTCGCAGTCGTCTACGAATGACATAGACAAATTGTCCAACCGTCAAGTCAGAAGGAACAAGGTACTTCTTCTTATCAATAGTCTCAATGTCAGACTTATCGACCTTTTCACAAATCACAGGAATTCTGTCCATGTATTTAGAACGGATGCGCTCAGCCTCCGTTTTGCGCATGTCAAACGGGTGCTCATCCTTGAACTTGGTGGAAGGCATTGCGGTTGGTGTGAAAGCTTACAGATAGGAAATTTAAAAGAATAACAAAGTCAGGAAAGCTTGGCAGCTGGCTGGCTCAGAAAGTTGTTGGTAAGAAGGTAAGCTAGGCAATGTGGAAGGGACACTACAGGTGGGGGAGGCGATAAGTAAGCTCTATTATTACCACATCAGGATGATGCGGTTGTTGACTGGGGGGCGGTAGGTCACCAGTTAGATAAGGTCCATTCCGTCGCTGGAATAGGCTGCAAGGGTAAATTCCCTGATTCAATGTGACGAAAAATGAGTCGTTCGCATATAAAATGATTCTCTTGTGGTGCTCAAGTTGTATCTGGGTCGAGGCCACCACAGCGTTTTGTGGCGGGACTGCCAGAGCTGCTTATGTGACGGGATGACACACTGAAGGTTGCTAGGGCATCTGTCGCAATAGATTCACAATTGTGAGTACACTTACTTACTTGAGATGTGTCACAAAAACCGACCACTACTGCCCAGCGGAGGAGACATTGGCGGCTCTTCATTATACTGCTGCGCATAATTGCATGCTGCGCTTGCTTATCAACAACTGCGCTCAATTGCTGCACCGCGGACCCACGTGAGGACAAAATCATCACGTGGACGTGATCTACTGTTGCGAGATTTGAATCACCACATCGGCGACAGTGTGAACTCGTAGAGAAGGTGAGAGAAGGTGTCATGGGCACTAATTTTGCTAATGAAATGTTACCCAGCTCTCTGCAAATCCGCTCAAGGGCGTTCTCAGTTTTTGATAGTGGATGCGACCGAGGTTTACCGTCCTTCAATTAGCAGAGAGCAAATACATGTAAGGTGCGTAGCAATGTCCATGACATGTCTTGGTTGCCTGAGCACACCCGCTTCAACACTTCACTCAAACACTGCTCATCGCCTTCAGTCATCTTTTCCGGCACTTTATTCTGTTTTTTTTGTTGATGTGTCCATTTCCAATTTGGGAAACTCGTGTATTTTGTTTACAAAGAAGCTTCACGTGTAGCTACCCACTGACAACTGGTCTATTTCTTTCTATATGAAAGTCCAGGAGCTGATCATCGACGGTTTCAAGTCTTACGCCACTCGTACCGTGATTTCAGACTGGGATGATTCCTTCAACTGTATTACGGGCCTAAACGGATCAGGTAAATCAAATATCCTCGATGCAATTTGCTTTGTTTTGGGCATCACTGCAGTCTCTTCAATGAGAGCTGCCTCTTTACAGGACCTCATTTATAAACGTGGCCAGGCAGGTGTAACTAAGGCCTCTGTCACGATTGTTTTTGATAACTCTGACAGATCAAAGTCGCCGTTAGGTTTCGAGGATCAATCGCAAATATCTGTTACCAGACAAATTGTACTGGGCGGAACGTCCAAATTCTTGATCAATGGCCATCGTGCTCAGCAGCAAACTGTGACCGCCCTATTCCAATCTGTGCAATTGAACATTAACAATCCAAACTTTCTCATCATGCAAGGCAAGATCACCAAAGTCTTGAATATGAAGGCTACAGAAATTTTGGCTCTCATCGAAGAAGCGGCTGGCACAAGGATGTTTGAGGATCGTCGTGAAAAGGCTGTCAAAACAATGGCCAAAAAGGATAAAAAGGTGGCCGAGATTATGGACTTGTTGCAAACAGAAATTGAGCCAAAACTTGAAAACTTGAGAGCTGAAAAACGGGACTTCATAGAATTTCAAAGAGTGCAATCTGAGCAAGAGCGTGCTGAACGACTGGTAGGCGCTCACGATTATGTCGAACATTCGCAAAGAGTAGAATCATTACATTTGCGATCAGAGGCACTCCGCGAAGAGAGTCAGCATTTAGAAGCATCTAAAGAAAGAACAGAGCATGAAATTGCCTCTCTAGAAGAAGAATTGTCCAGTCTCAATCGCCAGATCATTGAATTGCAGGGTGGGAGTGACGGTCCAAATTTGAAAGAGCTGCAACAACAAATAACTCAACTGTCACAGCATGCAGCCAGAATTCAAACGTCAATAGAACTCAAGAATAGCTCGCTGCAGGAACTGGTGGTTAGAAAACAGGCTTCGATCGAAAGAGATTCCGCACTGCAAAAAGAAGCCCACCTTCGTCAAGCTCGTTTCAATACCCTTCAACAAACAGCTCAAGAAGCCCAAGAATCTTTAAAGTCCTTGAAGGGCGACCTCGCATCTAAACAAGAACTTCATCAATCTCTTCAAACTGGTATCTCATCCAAAGCAGGGCAGGAGTCAGGTTACTCGTTTCATCTTTCGGAAGCTAGAACAAAGAAAGCTAGCGCGGAAACTTCAATTGCTAAATCTCGCGTTCGTCTTGGGTATCTAGAAAATTCGTTGAACAAAGCTCTAGCAGATGTCCAAAACGCAGAAGCAGAGCAATCTCATCTTCAACGAGAGATTTTAGAACTGAAAACAAAATACTCAAAAGCTGACGCTCAATTGCAAGCTGCGGGGTGGGTTCCAGGGAAACTACAAGATCTTCAGCAACAACACAGAGCTCTTTTAGAAGATGTCAAAAAGCTTTCGAATGCACGAGAACAGGAGCAAAGGAGGTTCACTGCGTTGAATTTTCAATACAATACCCCTCCAAGCTTTGATCCCAAATCTGTTAAGGGACTTGTCGCCGAACTTTTCGCGATAAGTGCAGAAAACTACGAAGCTGCCGCTGCCCTCCAGATCACTGCCGGTGGCCGTCTGTACAATGTGGTTGTCGATTCCGATACAACTGCCCAATCTCTTATCCAACACGGAAAAATGAGAAAGAGGTTCACATTTATTCCTCTCAACAAGATCAGCCCATGGAGGATCCCCGATAACAAGCTTGCCGCAGCCAAAAAGTTAGCGCCTGGGAAGGTGGAGTTAGCGCTGAATCTCATTCAATACAAAAGCGAATTGGAACAGGCTATGGCCTTCATTTTTGGGGGTACACTGGTATGCAAGGATGCTGAGACTGCCAACTTGGTAGCATTTCACCCAAGTGTAAAAGTGAAATGTGTCACTCTGGATGGGGATGTGTACGATCCGGCCGGCACACTTTCAGGAGGGTCGTCTGACAAGGATCGTGGCAAATTCTTGGTGGATCTTCAAAAGTATAACCAGATGGGCTTGATACTGCAAGAAAAAAAGGAACTGTTGCTTGGACTTAGAAACCAATTGAGCCGCGAAACGGAGCTAGCAGATCGGCATAAGGGTGCAAAGAATGAAATTGATGCCATGTGTCATAATATCGACATTCTGGAGAAAAAAACACTAACTGGAGGTGCAGCTGTTATTATTCAAACACAACAAGAGAGAATGAAAGAAGCAGATCAACTTCGCTCAGATATTTCCAAGTATGAGAAAACAATTTTGGAACAAGAACTAACTATCAAAAAAATTGAACACGATATGGAAGAATTCAATTCGAATAAAGATGGTAAGCTTGAGGAATTACAGAGAGATATTACAGTTCTTGAACAAGACGTCCGTAACCTGTCAAACAAAGTTCAAGATAAAGTAGAGGCATTCGCCAGTGCTCAAACCGAATTGGAATCTATTGGACTTGACATAGAAGCCGTGCGAGGAGATATTACATCTGCTGAGGAAGAGATCAGAGAATGCAATGCTGAGTTGGAGGCTCTGAAAGAAGAATTCGATCAGGTTATGATAGAGCGGGAGAGTGCGACTCGAGTTTTTGAGGAAGAAAAGGCAAAGATCACAGGACTCAACGAAGAGCTTTCTGCCATAGAGAATGTGAAAAAAGAAAAGGAGAAAGCTGTAAGGGAAGTGGAAATCAAGTGTCAGCAGCTATTACATGAGATTCAAACTAACTCGCATGCAGTTAATGCAGAAACTGCTGCTATAGATGAGCTGACAACAGACTATCCATGGATAGTGGAAGCCAAAAATCAATTTGGTGTGGAGGGTACTCCTTATGCATACCAGTCTGTTAACATTGCGCAACATCGAAAAGTGCTGAAAATGCTTACCGACAAGTTGCAAGGTATGAAACATAATGTCAATCAGCAAGTCATGAATATGATTGAGAACGTGGAGAGGAAGGAGCAAGCTTTGAAGAAAATGATTACAACAATTGAACGAGACAAATCAAAGATTACTGAAACAATTGAAACTTTAGGAGAGTACAAAAGAAAGGCACTCATAAAAACGTGGGAAAAGGTCTCTGTTGACTTGGGCAAGGTGTTTGGAGATTTATTACCTGGATCATTTGCAAAACTTGTGCCACCTGAAGGTCAAGAAGTCACCGATGGATTGGAAGTAAAGGTGCAACTTGGAGGAGTGTGGAAGGAGTCTTTGGTGGAATTGAGTGGTGGCCAACGCTCTCTAGTCGCTCTTTCATTGATTCTAGCGTTGCTTCAGTTCAAACCAGCTCCAATGTACATTCTAGATGAGATTGATGCTGCTTTAGATTTGCATCACACCCAAAACATTGGCCACATCATTAAGAATCGATTTGGAGGTTCTCAATTCATTGTTGTCTCTCTGAAGGAAGACATGTTCAGTAATGCAAATCGTGTGTTTAGAGCACGATTCCAAGATGGAACCAGTACCGTTACAGTAATGTAAACTAATATATTATGGGCTTCTATATCTTTGTGCTGATTTTACTGAATTTTCACAAGCTAATCTATAACTAAGCTGTTTAAACATTTTAACTGTAAGTCAAGGTCTACCGCATTCTACATTCTTGGTGCGATTGACAGACCATTTTAGTGCTGCCAAATGATGGGCACTGGCCCTACTTGAGATGGTCAGCGACTGGTCACGGTGAAATGGCGTAACCGCTTAGCATGACGCCGCATAGAGATAAGGAACAAGACATTGAATAGAAGTTGTCTTCACAGGTTGTATCAAACTTATTTCCTATGGAAAAAATCAAACAGTTTGCCCCACTCTTGTATTGACCGTGTGTAGAAGCATAGTCGAATGTATTGCGATATCGATCTATGTATACAAACTGCTTATGTGATCGAACGGCACTAGGAGGCGAAGTGCAGCAGCTAGGTTCGACGCTTAACAGGAAACTAGTATCGGACACAAACCACTTGGTGGCCAATGAGCCTGTGGCAAAGTAAGGCTAAAATTTACTTCAAATAAAATCGAAGGCCATAATTTGCAGAAAAAAACTGTATTTCTCATTGATAAATATCACGGCTATGTTCACGACTCTACATGTTCTATCGAGGCGTTTCAATTGATAAGAAACGTCTCGAATGACAAACTTTGGCACCACTGAGGTTCAGTCAAAATAGATGTCCTTAGCTGAAAATGCCAAGACGTCACAGATCGCTACAAAGTGATTCATGGAGACACAGTTGAAATCATTATTTCCATAACCATCCCCCATCTTCGCACTCAGTCATCTCCAATATACAATGCGCGTTAGCAATATTCAATGCCCGCTTCCCAATTCGCAATTCATGAGGAGTCACGGTGACCCCGAGCAGTGCCGTATGTGGGAATGCGAATTGTCCATTCGCCTTAAACGATTGGTGCCGTGCATCAAAAAAAACCAGCCGCCCCATCCCATCTACCCTTGAGGCATATATAGAGCAGTGAAATTTCTAGTCTTAACCCTGGATTTCAAAACAGTCTGAAAATTTTAGATATGGTCTCAGCATGTCATGGCCCCGCATGGCAAGTAGATGACTTTAGTCTTTGTTTCGAACATGTTTATCTCCAATTTTGGCCCTTGGTTATTACTTTGTTAATATCCCTATTGGTCCTTATTCAGTCTTTATCGCCATTATTATTTTCCAAACTCAAATCCTCGTCTCTTCGTGGCTCAACCGATCCGCTGCTTGTCAATTCCGATGCTACTTCCTACGGCGCAACAACTTCTGCTGCCAGCGGTACAGCCTCTCGCTCCATCACCGTTCCTTCAGAAGACAAGCATGATCCGAACGACCCTATTTCGCTCATTCCTAAAGACGTTACATTTGTGACAGTTGTTCGTTCGTCTGCCGAAAGAGCTAGGGTTGCTATTGAGGCTGTTCTTGTGGTTCTCAATTTTGGACTATCATTGGCGGCTTTGTTGTATGCCCCAGCCAATGAAGAATGGAATGTCTCAGGGATTAAAGTTCCTCAGCTACTCATTGCTTTCTGGGGATATTGTTTGCTGATTATTCTCGTTCGTATTATATTCACCTCCGCTAAGAAAGTGCCCCCAGGCGGCCTTTGGTACCATTCGACAGCTCTGTACACAGTCGCTTTCCTTTTTGAACTTCCTTTGTTCAGAAGTGCTTTGCTGCATCCTATCACGCACGCTGCTAAGGTTCTCCATATTATCTACACGCTCAGCACATTTTCTCTTGTCGTTGCAAACTCCACCGCCAAAGTAGCTGACAAACCAGTATCTCTATATGTTTCTCCGGGTACAGAACCGTCAGTAGAACCAATATCTTCTATTTATGCCTTGCTGACTTACTCTTGGATTGATCCACTTATTTGGAGAGGATACTGGAATTCTTTGCAGATGGATGATCTTTGGGATTTGAGAGCAGATGACCATGCCATTTTCACTTTGACTAAATTTAGGGCAATTAAAGGAAAATCTGCCTTTTGGTACAGGCTTTTGAAGAATTTCAAATATGAGCTCTTTTTGCAAGCCATGTGGGCTCTTCTTGTTTGCGTGTCAACTATCTCTCCGCCAGTATTGGTCAAAAAGATTTTGGACTACGTTTCTGACTATCCTAATAGCCCGACTCCACCTAGCGTCATTTGGCTCTATGTTGTGGGCATCTTTTTTGTCTCAATTTTCAACAACATTTTCAATGGTCAGGCTCTCTTCATCGGTCGCAGAATCTGTATTCGCTTGAGATCTATTATTATCGGTGAAGTTTACGCCAAAGCTCTAAGAAGAAAAGCTGTAGCAGGTGCTGATTCTGAAATCAAATTGAAAGACTCAACGGCAGATAAGAATAAAGGAGATGAAGTTGATAAAGCGAAGAACACCACCAAGGAGGACAAAAAAGAAGAAGAAGGAGGTGATGGGCAAGCAAACATTGGTGCGATTATCAATTTGATGGCAGTCGATGCTTTCAAGGTTGCTGAAATTGCTGCTTACTTGCACTACTTCGTAGAAGCTGTTGGTATTGTCGTCTTGGCCATTGTTCTGCTGTATGGTCTTCTGGGTTGGTCTGCTTTTGTAGGTGCTTCAGTATTCCTTCTCATCATGCCATTGAACTATCTTTTTGCCAAAAAATTTGGCGAGCTTCAGGCCAAGATGATGGCTATCACCGACCAGCGTATTGACAAACTTAATGAATTGTTACAGTCTATCCGTATTTTGAAATTTTTTGCTTGGGAAAACAAGTTTGTTGATGGAGTGCTTGAGATCAGAGAGAAAGAACTGACCGTTCTTTGGCATAGATTCATTCTTTGGGCATTTGGTGCTTTGATCTGGTATTCCACTCCTACTTTAATTACCATTTTTGCTTTTGGTTCATTTACAATGCTTGAGGGTAAAACTCTCACTTCTCCAATTGCTTTCACTGCTCTTTCTCTATTCAACATTATGAGAGCTCCAATGGATCAACTTGCTGACATGATTTCCAATGTTTTGCAGAGCAAAGTTTCTATTGACAGAGTGGAAAAATTTTTGGACGAAGGCGAAACGACAAAATACGAACAACTTCACGGTCTGCGTGGTCCAAATTCTCCTTATATTGGATTTGAAAAGGCAAAGTTTTCGTGGGTTAAGGACACGGATGGAACTGAAGGATCTGCTTTCAAGCTTCGAGATATTGATGTCTCATTCAAGGTTGGTGAACTCAATTTGATTGTAGGCCCAACGGGATCCGGTAAAACCTCATTGTTAATGGCATTGTTAGGAGAAATGGAGCTTGATGAAGGTCGTGTGTTCCTTCCAGGTGCCGTTCCGAGACATCTTGCCAAGCCAGATCCAGCTACTGGTCTCACTGAAAATGTTGCTTATTGCGCTCAACAAGCTTGGTTACTCAATGATACTGTCAAGAACAACATTCTATTTGATTCAGAATTCAATGCGGAACGATACAATGAAGTAATCGAGGCTTGCTCTTTGAAACGTGACTTAGAAATCTTGGACAACGGAGATGAAACTGAAGTTGGCGAAAAAGGTATTACTCTCTCTGGTGGCCAAAAGCAAAGAATATCTCTTGCTAGAGCCATGTACTCGACTTCTAAACATCTCATTCTTGATGACTGTTTGTCAGCTGTAGACTCTCACACTGCTGCTCACATTTACGATAAATGTTTTTGTGGTCCAATTAGTGCAGGTCGCACACTCATCCTCGTGTCTCACAATGTTGCCCTCACTATTGCTGCAGCGTCTTTTGTAGTCGTCATGGACAATGGTCGCATAGCAGCTCAAGGATCTCCATCTGAAGTTGTGGATACTGGGGCCCTTGGAGCTGATGATTTAGTTAAAGCTTCAGCAAGCGCCTCAAAGGGTGTTTCTCGCGTTGGTTCTTCTGTAAATATGGCTAAGGATGGTGCCAATGGTTTGCTTAAAAAAGCGGTTAAAGGTGATGCTTCAAAGCATGCTGACACTGTAGCTGAGGCTGCTGCAGTGCTAGCAAGATCTGGCGAAGAAGACCAGGGTGCTGCCAAGAAAGATAAAGTAAAGAGTAAGCTGATCAAAGAAGAAACAAAGGCAGAAGGAAGCGTCAAATCAAAGGTGTATTGGGAATACTTGGCTGCACTTGGTGGTACAGTTTTTGTTCTTGGAGGATTTTTCACATTTATTGTGGCTCAACTAACTACTGTTGCTCAATCACTGTGGCTCAGAGATTGGACCGTGAATTTAGACGCTGGGTTGTCAAGTATTTATGGTTCTCTTACCAGCTTGACCAATGAGATGACCATACCACTTTCTTCTGCTTATTTCTCTAACGATACATTCCATGTCGCTGCAGAGAAACACAGTTCAGCTTACTACCTTACGGGATATTTTTTGATTGGTTTAGTGTTGATGATTATGGGTGTTATCCGTGAACTTTACGTTTTCCACGGATCAGTTAGAGCATCGCGCATTATTTTCGAAGACTTGTTACACCATATTGTGAGAGCTAAATTGCGATTCTTTGATTCCACCCCTCTTGGTCGTATCATGAACCGTTTTTCGAAAGATGTTGAGGCTATTGATCAAGACCTTGCACCTGTTTCTGCTGGTGTATTTGGTTCGATTATGGGAGCTGCCACCATCACCTTTCTCATTGTGAGCATTACTCCACAATTCCTAATTGCAGGTGTTTTTATTTTCGCGCTCTATTGGTCCATTGGAGTCTTCTATTTGGCTACTTCTCGTGAACTTAAACGTCTCGATTCCATTTACAAATCACCTGTCTACCAACATTTTGGAGAAACATTGAATGGTGTGGTCACAGTTCGTGCTTACAACGAAGAGAAACGTTTTGTTGGAGATAACCTTGCCAAAATTGATGCAAACAACAGACCTTTCTTTTATTTGTGGGTTGCAAATAGATGGCTTTCATTCAGAATTGATTTTGCTGGTGCGTTTGTCTCTTTCTTTGCTGCTGTGTTTGTTGTACTAGCCGTTGCTAAACTTGATGCAGGTCTTGCCGGTATTTCACTATCCTACGCCCTTGCTTTCAACGACAATGTTTTGTGGATCGTTAGATTGTATGCAGTCATGGAGATGAATCTGAACTCTGTTGAAAGAATTCAAGAATACATGGAAGTTGACTCTGAGGCACCGGCGATAATCGAGGGATCAAGACCACCGGCTCACTGGCCATCTGAGGGAGATATTGAATTCAGCAACCTTTCGTTGCGCTATGATCCATCTCTGCCGCTTGTTATCAAAAATGTGTCTTTTGAAGTCAAAAGCCATGAAAAGGTTGGCGTTGTTGGTAGAACAGGTGCTGGAAAGTCTACAATCATTACCGCCTTGTTCAGAATAATGGAAGCGGACACAGGTTACATTAAGATTGATGGAATTGATATTTCAACAATAGGACTTCAGGATTTGCGAAAGGCTGTCGCTATTATTCCTCAGGATCCCGTGCTATTCATTGGCACAATCAGATCCAATCTCGATCCATTTGAGGAGTACACTGATGATGAAATTTTCACAGCACTCAGAAGAGTTCACTTGTTGGGGGATACTTCAAATCAATCTAGGTCTGTTCCTGGAGAAAATATCAATCAATTTGAATCTTTAGATTCGAAGGTTGCGGAAAGTGGAAACAATCTGTCTCAGGGCCAAAGGCAACTCATGTGTTTAGCAAGAGCATTACTCAAGTCACCAAAAATTTTACTTCTTGATGAAGCAACTGCATCTATTGACTATGAAACCGATAAAAGGATTCAAAAAACCATTCGTGATGAGTTCCGCTCGACATCAATCTTGACAATTGCTCATCGTCTTCGCTCCATTGCCGATTATGATAAGATCCTTGTATTAGATGCCGGCTGTGCTGTTGAGTATGATACTCCTTATAATCTTCTTAATAGGGACTCAGTATTCAAAGGCATGTGTGAAGAGTCTGGCGAAATGGATGCGCTTATTGAGTTGGCAAAAGCCACTAAAGACAAGTAGTTGACATAGTATCCAGAGTTGTATTTAACTAAAAAAAATTATCAATATAAAAATCGGCTGTGACCATCAAAATTAAGCAGCCCCTGATACTGGCGGTGAAAACTCTGCCATTTCAAGTTGTAGTTTCTCTATTTCAGCCTGCAGTTTTTCAACTTCTTTGCTGAATCTCATTCCAAAAATGTCAATATAATAAGTAGCACCGTTGTAGCAGGCAACAGTAAAAATGGTGGTAAGAAATAGCGACGCCAAAATAGACGAGGAATACCAGAGAGGACATAGTGTCATTGTTGAAAGTTGATAACCATATTGAATCATTGTAAAAGCAACAACAGGAAATGGCTCAGGAAGAGAATTGACAAACTTTCCGATTGGCTTTTTGGAATAAGCTTTACGCAGATATTCAAAGGACGTGACTCTCCCTGCCTTGATTTTATCTTTTCGGCGCACAGTGATAAAATAGTGATAAGACAATTGCCACGTGAAGTAAGCTACTGATGTCCAGATCAAAGATGCCACGAAATTCCATTTTTGCAGGTTTGCAGCGCCGGGAAACCTTTTTGACTGGTACTCCGGGGATATAATGTGGGTGATAACGTGAAATACAACAGGAGGTAAAACATGAATGAAAGTGGAAGTTGTTTTCTCAATCGAGTGTAGTACCAAAGAATTTCGCCAAGTGACAACTGCCCATGACAAGGTGCCAAAGGTTAATGCAAAGCAAGAAACATAGAGCTTCTCAGACGATGGCCAAACCCAGATAAAGAGGAGGCATAAAATATTGACAAAATAGCAAAGGTCAACCAAATAATAAGTGAAAAGTCGTCGCCTGTAGGTGTAAATACGAATTGGCAGAAGAATTGCCAGCTCCGTACTATAAATAATATGGAAATACTGCGGTGCGCGGCCCACTGTCCATCCAAGGTAAAAAATGTTGAGCAAAGCTAAACAAAAGGTCAACTTCTCAGTCTTTGTAACTGCACTCTTTTTGGACATTCTATCGGCAAATTTATCAACTTGAGAGGACCATCTCTTGAAAAGCACCTGCATTTGATCGCGATGCGTCGAGTTACGAGCCTGATTCACCTTGTCGAAAAGGTTCAGACTGGAGGAAGCAGCTTTAGCGTATGACCTGATGTCGTTTCCATGTCTCTTAACGGACTTGTTGAGCTTTTTTCGTAGCTGAGAAGAAGCCGTCACTGGATCGAGCAAGTCCAAGAACGAAATTCGCTCCAGAGGGATGAGATCCTCGTCCACATCCGAAAAGGAAGAATACGAATCCCTGCGAGATCCTGAATGCGATAGTGCAGGTGAGACATCTGCCGATGGTGCAATTACTGGGCTTGATGCTGAGGATGTTGGCGACGCAATTGGTCTGCGAGCGTTTTGCATATTATTGAGAGAACGCACTGATGGAGATTTCAAAGAAGACATCCTAGGGGATTCTTTTGAGCCACCGGCAGACATGGTTTCCTTAGGACTGTATGAACTGGAAGTGGCATGGACAGTTGGAGGGTCAACACTGGAGCCTTTACCTGCCGGCTTGTCTGAGGTGCCAGAGGACACAGATGACTTGGCAGAATGCGAATCTTCTTGCCGCTTGCTGCGCTCTTCGATTGACTCACTATTTCCGGGCATTGTGGTGGCTGTGGTAGGAGTACAAACCAACACCAATACTCTATTATCACCAAAAGTTTCCTGATGCACGTGAAAATTTCCAGAGAGAGCTGTTCGATTCCTGTTTGGGACGCTAGGTCATCGTCAAACGACATTTGTCTGCCATTAGCCTAGAGCGGAATTGGGAAATTTCCACATGACACGCCTCCGGCACGCCAACCACCAATTAACAGCTGCCAATGAGACAGGTGCCGAGCCGTTGGAAATTTTATCAGTTTTGGAATGCGTTGCCATTCAAATGGTCTACGGACATTCAATGAATGAGGCAATATCACCATCTTTTTGGTGCTTTGATTGTCATATTTTTCCTCGCTTTCGATACTAACTCTCAACGATGCTTTTTAGTTGGTACTCTCCTCCTAATTAGTCTATATAGGTAACACTGCAAGATGTGCTGAGGTCAGACAACTGCGCGAAGACATGAGATGGTGGGGCAATACGTGACGTACTTAAAGCAGTGCCCCACACCTTTGAGATGTAATAAAGAAATTATTTACATACTCTGAAGATGAACCTTCGTTATCTCCCATGATTCACTACCTCACGATCGTAGATCGTTATCATCAAGGATATCTAGCCTCACAGCGTTGTATCTTATTCAATCTTTTTCACGACAACAGTTGACCTTGATGGTATTCAACAAACACAAGAAATATCTTGTAAAACTTGATTCAGATCCAAATGAGCTACCGATAGATTTGCGGAGAGGTGGGGGAGGCGGTGATGGTGAGGAAGACATGAAATTTGAACATGCAAACCAGCCAAGTTTATTTACTAAGATATTGATGACAATCATAATCCTGTCTCAGTGCGCCTTACTTTTATTTTTTGCGATTCGTTATGCTCAGGTGAATAGCTTACTCAAAACTTATCGTGAGAGATTTGGCCCGATTAATTAAACTGAGTCATGACATCAATTGTGAAGGTCGTCCCTAAGTGGAGCTATGTAGTGTGTCCATAAATCTACTAGTATATTGAGCAGCCACGACTGTCTTAGCTCTGTGCTTATAGACTTGTGCAGATAAGCAATTCTCTAAGTAATCTCAAATTTCCAACGTGTACTATCCATCGCTCTTTACGCAATTGTATATTAGACAAATAAATAAGTTACGTTTCACTAACAGAAACTGCCGCTGCCAATCCTATACAGTCGTAACCTTTTGTGTGATGGTTCAACTCCTCCCCACCTGTCATGGTAAACTTTGCAACTTGTTTTACTGTGCCATATTGTTGAATCCACTGTAAAGCCCCAGTTCGTGCTGCCAATACACCAGCACACCCAGGGATGATCTCAGCAGCCTCTACAAGCTTCATGACTCTGTTCTTGACGGCTTCAAATGAGTGGGAATAGTACGTATGTGTAAATGCCCACTCGAACACACCCTGTGACAAGTATAAATCAAAATCCTGAGGTGTTGACAGGCCAGAAATGAGAGTCTCCAGTAACCAAGTGATTTCACTGTAGATTTGCGTTGATTCAGACTGGCAGATCGATCTGAACAATACAAGTTCGTTCTGTAAACAAGCAGATTTGAGCAAAAAGTCAGCTGCTTGTTCATGAAGAACATGAGCTGGGTTTGACAGAATCAAAGATAGACGGCCAATCCCAATAGCGACGCATGGATTCAATAGTGAAGATGTCTCTGTTTGTGAAACTGTAGCCAACGATTTATGAATGAGGAGCTCTATTGCAGTTTTTTCTGAATACCAATCTTTCTCTAAGAGAACGAGAACATTTTGCAAAATAGGCACAGCAATGTCTTTCTTGTTACTGTCACACAGACACCGTAATACAAAACCAAGAGCTCCGCTTTCAACCATTTGCTGGATATCAGTAATTTTGGCACATGCCATCAGCAAAAATTCAAAATCATAAATATTATCGGGATACACGAAATCAAATCGTTCAATTTGAGTCCTTCTATCGAACAAGGACATCCCAGGCTTGGTGGTGAACAACAGAGGTACTTTGTTCAAGTTCAAACATCGTTTGATCACGTCAGACTGCAAATAAACATCAAAATTGTTATTCTGACCAGTTACGGCTGAGAATAAAGCTTCATTTGAAAATATGTCTTCATTAGTTCCCACAAGTATCCACTCCTTGATAAAATTCAATATAGATACCGAATGACGGTCGATTTCTTTGATAATGGATAGCAAAATCAGGTCACAAGCTTTGTTGATGCCGCCACTAAAGATGGGTAGTATCCCTCTTGCAACTGATGGATTAGAGTGAGCATCGGTATCTCGCTGAAACAATTCATAGATAATGTGAACAACTGCAACTGACGCTCTCAACTTACTGCTGCTAAGTAAAATGTTCAGTTGCTTGGTGTATTGCAACCTATCCGATGTGTTCCCTGTGTCAATTATTTGTGCTACCAAGTTCATTAGCTCCTCAGAGTTTGCATGTTGAGCAAAAGCCGCTTCAAGAAGAGAATTCACATTGGCAGCAGGGATACATTCCCACACATCTACCTGGTAATGATCAAATTCCCTTTGAAGAATAGCCAACGATGGCAACAAAAATTGAGGGATTTCTACGTTCTCTGAACACAATTGAGTAAGCCAAATTACGAGCCTCCTGAACCAAATCTGTGCAACATTGATATCTTCTTTGTAACACAAACTTGCCAGTTTGATCATATCTTCCTCAATAAATGAATGTCCGTTTGAACGTAGAAAAATTTCCTTTAAAATTGTCTCTGAAATCAAGTCTTTTGCGTCCTTTCTGCTCATAACTTGGCAAACAAAACTATTAATCAAGGGGTTCAACAAATGATCGAATAATTCGCCGCAAACTTTTCTCACGTAATCATGGTAGGGATCAACATGAGCGATGGCCAAGGCAAATCCTAAGTTGCATTCCCTAAAGTTTCCCGCTTTCAAAAAGGTGGTTTTGCCAGTGCTTTCCACCAAGCCCGCCAACATGTCAAGACTCTCATCACCGCTCAATTTCGTGGCTAGATTACAGTCGTCATATTTTGTAGAATGCAAATGCCTGCCAATCTCATGAATAACATCATTACCCCACTTTTTATAAGCATCTAGAATTGGTTCTAGGCTATCATACTTCGCTCCTAGGAAGGTTAGTCTTTCAGTACAGGAATTGAAAAGGCGGCTACCAGAGCTGTTAGCGATGATTTTAAGCTCTTCAGCTCCAAGCAACCATGTTCCACTTGCTACTAAATTTGACTTGGCAAGGGATTTGAGTTCACCTCTCGTTTCAATATTGGCAGAATTTGATTTCAACGATTCAAAATAAAGTTCTCTAATGAGCTCTGAATTTGAATCTGCTAGTCCAGCCCAAAACGTTCTTTGAGACATCTCATGAATGAATTGAGAACCCATATATTCAAAATAAATCCTTATCATTTGTGAATCAGTCTCTTTAACGACAGCTTGCTTGAGAGCCTGAAGTTGAAGCAAATTCTTAGCTTTCTCTTTGAGAAAACTTTTACTACCGTAATCAAACGACGTGCTTCCTATCTTCACTTTTTGCCAAGGAAACTTCTCCACTTTTGCAGCTTTTTGAACAATACTCTCGTCTTCTCCAATTGTAGAGAGATCTGTCAAGAATTTGTTGACAAAACGCGCAATGTTATCTTTTGGACCCTCAACGAACTTAAATTGCTCCATTAGAGCAAGAGAGAACACACTTACAACAGGTGATTTGTTATCTGTGAAGGAAGAAATTGTATCAATGTACTTATAAGGCGCACGCATAACCCTGGAAATAGTTTCATCAAAGAGGTTCCACAGTTTCTCTAGTTCAGGGGTCGGTATCTTGCAGACATGTAGTGAATGGCAGAGAACTTCCGCAGGAGATGCAATGGTCTCGTGCTGAAATACTAATGTTGTCAATGCAAGATCAGCAAGGGTTTTTGAAGCAGGTTCTTGCATCGAATCATTGAGCGACAATTTCAGAAGAATTGTGAAAACAGAATGCTGGGTTTGGCTGAGTTTGTTCCACCATTTTCCCACCCCGCCAGATAAGTTCTGGATCTTCAAAGTCTCATACATTTGAATGAGATCAAATCCCGACCTAATTTCGTCAAAATCAGGTATACTCTTTGGCTGGGTAATTGATTCAGGATAGATAGCTCCATAAAGGGCCTGAATTTTCAGGTAAAGAGTGCTTAGAAGATCACTGTCACTGGTCAGTGAAAAGATAAGTAAGTTTTCAGGTAGCTTTGGAATAACACGTAACTTCAAAATAGCCTTTTCATGTATGGTCAAGAGCGAAGAGTTGAGGATAGTATCAAGTTTGACGAGTGCAAAGAAAGTCACCTGAGCTGCATAATAGCGTACCAACAATGATTCCGATCCAAAGCATTTGGTTAAACTTGTTCTGCCAATGCCTGGAATAATGTTTGCAGTCACACAGTCCAGGTTCAATGCGTCTTTTGTTGTCCTCACAGATGGCTGAGGAGGTAATGGAAGTCGCTGCACTCTTATAACTAGAGTAATGAAGCTTACCCAAAACATTGACAACTTTGGATCAAAGCTCATTGACTCGCTTATATATGAAAAGTACGGCTGAATGAGTTCGTAGCAGTTGGAAAAGATACGCAAGAGGAGATCCATTTGCTTTTTGTCTTCCCATGGTTTCAGAGCTTTAGCGATGCAAAAAACAGGCCTATTATGGACCTGCGAGGAAGAAAAGCCATCTCTAGAATGGTCATCAGATATAACTGGTGACCAAACTCTGTCAATTTGAAGTAAGCCGTTTGCTTTATCCAAAACGGCATCGAAAAAGCTATCAGCTTGGTCAACATCATCAAGCTTTACAAGAGGTGTAATCGAAGTCAAAACAAAATCACTAAATAATTTGAGTTTCGAAAGATTGGAAATTTCTCGCTCTGCCAATACCTTTTTGTTCAAAACCTTAAACGTCAGGTTAACAATAGATACTAGGTCACTTCTAATAGATTTAAACCAGTTAGCAATAATAGTTCTGTGACCAATCAAGTCTTTCACAATTACAGGATTGGAGTTCTCAATAAATGTCAAATAAAACAAAAGGAATGAGCTTCGTTGATGCACATCTCGGAGAATTTTACCAATCGATGACACGGTCAGATCAATACTGGAGAATATCAAAGGAGTAGACTTTCCATGGTTGTATCTCGCAAAGGACTCCAAAAGCTCATTCATAGAATTTGAAGCAATGGGCCGTCCCGATCCCCAAGCTCTGTAAATCTCAAAGGTATGATCTGTAATTATGTCGCGAATAAGATTGTCACCAGACTCCAGTAATTGCGAATTCTCTGAACGGTTACAGGCATCCAATATCCTAACAATCTGTTTTGAGCATTCTTTGAACTTTGCATATTCATTTTTGGTGATTGTTAGTGCCCATGCTTGAGTAATCTGATCAGAAAATCTCTCTAGGAAAATGGGTAGATTCTCTAGATTGTCATCCAACTGTTGAAATACATCGATAACATAACTATCATGAGGATTTTTACTTTCTTGCATTGGTAGGGCCAACTTTACTTGAATTACTCTACTGTCAAATAACGATAAATTTCAGCAGTCGGAAAAAAAAAATTGGACATGCATCGAAAGCGTGCAGCAAAATTGAGAGCAGAGAGTATGTGGAGTCAAAAATGCCAACAGAACGCAACTGCAAACCCTTTTATCAAATGATCTCAGTACATAAACACACATATCATTAATTAAAGCACCTTACCTACTCACCATACTCATCATCCTCATCGCTCTCTGAAAATGGTCGAACAAGATCAAGCCAACCTCCGTTGCCAAATTGGCATTCAGACTCACCCTGAACGGTAAAACCTAGATTTCCATAAAACCCAGTCAAATGCTTATGAGCCAAAATAGCGGCTGACTCTGCAATGTGTTGAGTAGTCATTCGTTGAAAATAGTCAATTAATAACAGCGACCCAACAGATTGGCCTTGAAAATCTGGATGCACAATGACAGAATGAATTCCGAGAGTTTTACCATCCTCGTGATGGCCTCGAGGATCGTTTGGATCCACAGGTCGGTTGTATTTATCAAGGTCTGGAATTTCCATGGCAGCCTCAGTGACTAATGAAGTGGCCATTTTGGTGGCAACGACCTGTGCTATTAATCGTTCTTCCGTAAAAGTGGAATGTCCGTGTGGTAGCAAGCAGCCTGTTCTTGGGGCAAATTTGCCTTTTCGCTTTACAGGCTTTGCTTGATTATTAGCATTTCCTGGCCGTTTCTTCTTGAGCCCTGACTCCGTATCGTCCTGTTCTGTTCCATCTGACAAACTGCCATCCTCTTGCTTGTCGCTGTCAAAATCTGAGACTTCTTCGATGTCATCTGCAAAATCAGATGAGTCCTCCTGGTCGTTATTTTCTCCTTCAACGCTGGCCTCTTCGGCATTCTTCCCCGTGTTCTTTGTCTTTCCAAAAGTTCTTATGAAAACACCGGCAGATAGCTCAGGACATACTGTCAGCCTATAAATAGTCTTTTCTCTAGACATTCTTTCTTCTGGTGGAAAGCCTAAGCTCTCAAGTTCTTGTATCGCGTCGACATCTGAAAGCTTTAGTGGTCTAATTACAGCATGAGGAGGCAATGTAGAATTGATATTTGAAGAAGTATTTTGCCACATATTTTGGCTCTTTCGACACAAAGTTGATGTCGTGTGGACTGATAAAGAGTGGAGAGGTGTGTCAGACAATAACACAAACGCAAGTTTATTTTCAAGAGGGAAAACTCATGGAAAAGAGGTACGTTTGGGTAGTTCGATGTGGGGCTGGGGCGTTAGGAGGGAACGCTCACTCGTACAGAGAATGCAGAGCCTCTCAGATGTCATGGAGAGTCTGAATGTAGGTGGGATCCAAAAGAATTATTCCTTAAAAGCTTCAATATGTACTTATTTAATTTTTGCATTTTGGAAGATTTGTATGTTTATGTTGTGAGGCACCTGGCATTTGCAGTACCTCTGTTCATTGTGCCACTCATCTGTTCATATTGCCACTGAGAAGAAGACGTGAATTATCCGCAACTGTAATAGAAACTTTTGATAACAGCTATAATTCAAATATTTTTTCAACTCAGACTGAACAGCATGAGAAGTTTCTTCATTTCGTTAATAGTGAGAAAGCATTATTTACCCCAGTTCAAAGTCACGCCCATCATGCTGTAGTCGAGTGATAGCTCTCACAATGGTGACGGTTTAAACCTGTATCGAGAAAATTTTTTTGGAATAATGTCTGTGAATGATATTCATGAAGAGAGTAATAATTGGCTAATGTCGTTGGCCAGACGTCCCGATTAACTGTGCTTTGCAAGTTCGAAGGAAGCTTTCCCTTG
Source organism: Limtongella incommunis (assembly GCA_003706695.3). Taxonomy (NCBI): domain Eukaryota; kingdom Fungi; phylum Ascomycota; class Dipodascomycetes; order Dipodascales; family Trichomonascaceae; genus Limtongella; species Limtongella incommunis. Next base: position 126,296 of record PPME03000005.1, read on the forward strand.
GGTGAGGGGTGCGCAACACCACGTTTGAGCATTATCACGTCTCGACATCCCAAAACTGCACGCAAACTCTGCGCAACAACATAATGTCTGGAGAAACGGTTATTTCGTCACCTCCTATAAATGCCAATGGTCAACTATCTGCCACCGGTGGCGATACACTTCCTTTGGAGCTAATAGACAATTGCATAGGGTCCAGAATCTGGGTTGTTTTGAGAAACAACATTGAGTTCATTGGTACCTTGGTTGGTTTTGATGACTTTGTCAACATGGTATTAGAAGATGTTACTGAGTATGAAGGAACAGTTGAAAAAGCTAAGAGATCGAAAATTCTTCTTTCTGGTGCCACTATTTGTATGTTGATTCCCCAAGGTGAAAGAACTAATTTGGAGTAACTATTTATTCAATGACCTTGAAACGCAAATTATGAAGCGTCCAAATGAGTGTGTCATTTCATAGAGCATACTAGCAGATAGCACCACTGGCCGTCGACTCTGGAGATCGAGACAATTGTGACGTTGTATGGTTTGCGCGTGGTCTCAAATCAAGTGGACAATGATCAGAGACCTGCCATTCTGGGGGTTAAAGTGTATGTGAACTCACTCAAATGCTTTTGAACCGTTCTGTAAACCTTTTACTGCACTTTTTTGGTATTTGCAAGTGACTTCCTATATTCAATATATCGTCCTCTCCACATAGCCCTTTGATCATGCTTAATTAATTATATACATCAGCTCGCATCCTAAACAAGCATTCACCTATAGAGCTGTTCCACTTGTACTATTTTGTGTTTTAAATTTTTTTTGAGCAGCTGACTCTTCTGTACTAACTGATTTTTCATCGATATCCGTTTTGGGCGCAAAGTGTCATGCAGCTTCCAGGCTGCATATATAAAGCTAATATTCCGAGAGCACTTGCCATAGATTTCTCTTGTATTCATAATGGCACTTCGTCACCTCACCTCAATTGCTGATGTAACATCTCAAGAGCTCAAAAACCTTGTTTCCCGAGGTTTGGCTCATAAGCAAGCTTTCAGAGCTGGAAAGAAGCTTGAACTGGCCAATGGCGGCTCGTTGACTGGAAGAACAGTTCCAATGATGTTCAACAAAAGATCTACCCGTACTCGTGTTTCCACCGAGGGTGCAGTCACCTATCTTGGTGGCAGTCCAATGTTTCTCGGGAAAGATGATATTCAGCTCGGCGTAAACGAGTCTCTCTACGATACAGCACGGGTCATCTCATCGATGACGGCCGCTTTAGTTGCTAGAGTTGGACCTCATTCTGATATTCAGGGTCTAATCAAGGGATCATCCGTGCCTGTGATCAACGCACTTTGTGACACTTACCACCCATTGCAAGCTATTGCAGACATGATCACATTACAGGAAACTTTTGGTGAGAATCTCAAGGGCCTCAAGGTTGCGTGGGTTGGAGACGCGAATAACGTTTTGCACGATTTAGCCATTGCTTCGGCTAAGCTCGGTGTTGATGTATCCGCCGCAACTCCAAAAGAATATCCTGTTCGAAAGGATATTGTGGATATTGTTGAAGATGCTGCCTCTAAAAGTGGCTCTAAGTTGGTGTTAACGACCGATCCAGTAGAGGCAGTGAAAAATGCCAACGTTATTGTTACAGATACCTGGGTTTCAATGGGACAGGAGGAGGAGAAGGCACTTAGGTTGAAGCAGTTTGCAGGGTATCAAGTTACAAACGAACTTGGATCTCATGCTCACAAGGAATGGAAGTTCATGCATTGTCTACCTCGTAAACAGGAAGAAGTTAATGACGAGGTATTTTATTCCGACAAGTCCCTTGTTTTTGAGGAGGCTGAAAACAGACTCTACTCTGCTATTGCTGTTTTGGAAGGATTCGTGATTCAAAAGGGTGACCTAAATTTTTAGATGTTGTTTGATTACAATGATTTGTGAATAAATAAATAGATATGATACTTCATAACCTTAGCCTTAACTTAATGCTTGTGGCATTGAAACACCATTTTCGCCTAGTCTCTTTCTTTCATAATAAATATGGCAGTCATGAGATATGCATTCAATTTCTAAGCCACCAGGGAGGTCACTACAATTTCTGCACACCTCGTTTAACTTTTGGCTCAGTACATCATGTTTACGTTGCCTCTCACCAATTATCAGCGCACTGTTTTCTTTACGATGTGAACAGTCAAAACAAAGCCCATTCTCAGCATCACGACCTCCGCATACTTGACACATGGTTGATTTGAGAAAGTGCCTTAACGCTCCATGAGTTGATTTCCTGATTCTAGCCATCTCATTATACCATAATCTAATGTTGGCGCCTGCTAAACTGAAAATGCGCTCCAAAGGAGGAATTAAATGTCTTAGAATATAGTAGTCACTGTCCAGAATCAAATCGTGATTGTTGATCAATTCTTCAGGGGTAACAGATCTATCCACAAGACGAGAATCAATTGCGCCTGCCACAACAACGTATGGGATCCGTTCCTTATACATGGGCTCTGCATTTTCATCTTCAGCCATCATTTTCGTGGCAATCATGGCACCAGGAGGTAGAGTCCCATTCTCCTTATATGCACCAAGCTTCACTTCCTTTGCAAAACAAAAGTCTTTTATAGACACATCTTCGGCCATAATTTTGGTCCATTCATTGAGTAGTTTGGCTTTCAATTTGCTCAGATCAGGGTCTTCAAAGAACTTTTGTAAGCATTCTTTTTCTATTCTCCTCAATGCAGGGGTACCATCGCGACGAACGGTTTCTGTCCCCTTGGCATCGAATATTGGCTTCTCTTGAGAACGCGACTCGTACATATTTCCAACATATCTTTTTTTTGCCAGTAGAAAGCAGGGCAAATATACTTTCTCAAATTTCAATTTCATCGGATATGGATTCATTGACGTTATTGTCTTGGCAATATCCTCACCAATATCAAATGCTTCCTCCTTACTCTTCCCGGGTAATTCAACAAAAATAGAATCCGTATCACCGTATACTACTTTCCCTCCCCAAGAAGGATGATTGTTTATAAACTCGATACTTTTCTCCAAAGTTTCTCTTCCAGTAGATACAATAGAATCAGCCAGTTCAGTACAAGGCATGCGACCAGAGAAACTAGCCGACGTATAGCCATAAGTCACATTGGCAAATAATTTCAAGGCCAACTGTCTATTATTCATTTTTCTTTGAAAAGATTCATTCGATTTATGGAATTTCATTCCCTCCTTCACAAGTACACGACTGTCCAATACTTCAATTAGCATTCGTGCTAGTATTGATTCGCGGCATTCACGATTGACATAAACCGAGCCATTTGGTGATATGTTCACATGATTTCTGAACTCGGCTCTTAAACCATCCGGTAGATTTAGATTTAAAAACCCAATTTTATTCTCACCCTTCCAGTTTTCAATTCTTCCTAGTAGTGTTGAATAGCAATAATTGTACGCAATCATGATTGAAGGGTAAAGAGACTGAAAATCCAACACGAGTACAGGATTTTCATAGAAACGCGAAGCAGGCTCCATTACGAGAGGAATGTGCTCCAGCGCATTTTGTGAACCAACTTGCTCTCGACTTGGTGAAACAAGCAAGTAATTTTCTAACTTGCAGATTCTCGACAACAAGGATTCAACCTTGAACTGAGATCCTCGAACCAAAACGGAATTGAAATCAATACCAATAAGACGAGCTTGCTCACTTGTTCCTGAGATCAATTCTCTTTTGTCAACAATCGATGCATCCAACTTGACTCGTTTTTGAAAATAATTTAGAACCGTGGAAAGCTCACTTATACTCCCCTTATACCATTTTGTGAGTGTTTGTGATGAATACTTTGGAGTCCTTAATTTCAAGCAATGAAATACTACGTTTTCAAACGAATAACTTTCAAGAGCCAAATCATGCCTCAATATTCTCCAAATATTGAGGACATGCCTTCCAATAATTCTATAAGAAGCACCATGAGTAAGTCCCCACTTATTACCAGTATAATTCCTTGAGTCTTGAACTCGGGATAACTCACCAAGTACATTCAAGTTGAATATAGCAATGCCCCGATCAATAATGTACCCCCATGACAATTTTTGAACTTCAAATCCGCCCAAGATATCAGGGTCAAAATATCTTACCATTTGAATGACATTTAGCAGCAACTCCTCTTCAGTATCTACGCAGACTGTCTCTGCGCACGCCTGTCGAATTCTATTTCTTGCTGAATCATCGTAAGCTACAGCAATTGATCCTTGTTGATCTTCATAGAACCAAAAAACGGCTTCGATATTATCAGAATTTGGATCCGGATTCAAGGATCCTCTAGTTGAAACATGAATTTCAACTGCAAGCATAGACATGTAACCCTTTTGCGACAAAGAGCCTGGCGTGCTTTGAGATTTTACACTCATCTGAGAAGAATCACCCTCGTTTTTGTTTTGCTTCTTCTCGAGCCACGATTCAACTTCGGCGAAACTGGGGGGCTTTAAGGAATAACTGCATGTATGTCGCACCTGCCTTTTCGAACGACACGAGGGAATGGGCACACGGTCCCCAAAAGAAAACTCTTCCAAATCCTCAACTTGCTTAGTTTTCAAATCGTGGATCATACCAACAAACTCAAAAGGCCGATCGTACTTGTCTTTGCTGCTAGAAAAATAAGGAGACATGTGAATAACGCTCGGCAAACTGTAATCAGACCACGTAGAATCAACTTCGATGTGCGAAGGGGGACAAGTGACAGGTACAGCCAAATGCAAACTCGAACAACATCTAAACGAGCTTTTGAACGTTTCTAGTAACGAAGCAGAACTTGAACGACTGGAAGCGCTGTCAGAAATTGGGAATAAGTTTTGAGTCATCTGGTCAAGAATATTGTTCACAAACATATCATGAGAGGATGTGCGTGATGCGTTTCGAAGTGACTCATTATCCCTCACAAGATTCTGTGAAAAAGATTCAGGTACCTCGGAGGGTTCATTTAGCTTGTCAAACTTTAATCTTTTCACTGGTGTTTTGAATGGACTTGACCATGGAGTTTTTACCGGTGTTTTGTTTGGCGTTTTTATGGGCGAAGGTTTGATTGGCGATTTTGTTGGCGTTTTGGAAGAAATAGCAGATGACCGATGATTGCGCTTGGAGGGGGTATTTGGTAGACCATCTTCAACTTGTGCATCTTCCTCCTCAATCTCAAAACCATTCTCATCATCACTAACAATTTGGCCACTATGTTGCATCTTCTGACAGTTACTTTGCGGAAGAAATAAGTAATCCACCGCAGAGAAGACTGTAGGATATTTTTCCAAAGCCAAATCTCCTATTTTCGGATTTTCTGGATTGAATTCATTTCCAGACTCATCAGCTATCAAAAGTTCGTACTTTTGCTTCAATGTATCAGCATTGGACCATTCTGGGTGGGAACAGTCTCTTTTCTCGCTTTTTATCACAAACAAAGGCTGATTTTGAGATTGTCTTCTGATGGCATCTTCCCTCCATAGCTCTTTCATCGATAGCAGGTGTCTTATGGAATGGGTTGCTTGCGAATCGGCGCATTGTGTGGATAGCCTTTCCCAAAGTTGGCTATGGCCATTGATGTTTTCAGCGAGAGCATAACGATTAGAGATGGAATCTGCGGTAAGGTCTATCTCTAAGGCCCCAAAAGACGTTTTAGGGAACTCCTCCTCATTTAAGATTTTGAAGTTGACGGCCCCGCAACTCTGCGGTAAATCCTCAGGGTAGGGGAATCTCACATTCATCGATGTAATTTTCATCTTGTCGCAGCCAAAGAGATTGAAATCAGCCAGAAACTGAGAGAGATGCGGTATATGAGATTCATATGGTTGAAATTTTTTGTTTATAATACGACCCTTGCTCAACAAGTCAACCATCTTCATCATGTAGTTGGCATTTAGTACGTAAATTTTCAAGAATAGCTGATAGCCAAGGTGGAAACCATAGAACGGTACTGCTTTACAAGCAACAATGTCCGCTACAAACAAATTTTTGGGATCCTTAGGGTCTCTTCTATAGAGCGAACACATAGCTTTGTTTATCTCATCAAACAACTCAATTTTAAGTTTTTCGACGGAATCATCAGTCAACGGACCATCATATGGAACAAAAACATAGGGGAAAACTCCGTGAATATGAGCAACACATTGGTACCCAGAGCTTGATATCCCGAAAACCCTAATAATAGGAACTTGAGGATAGGTTATACGGCCTCTAATCGGATGCTGGAAATAGGTTCTATCGAAATGCGTAGGAACACACTGATAAGAATCTAGACTATTAACGGCAACAGTGAAAGTGCTTGCCACATTTGTATCATTCGAATCCGTAAACTCAGACAAATTCATTGCCGTCACATTGCATTGATTACAAGTTTGAGGCGGATGCGTAAATTGGCGGATTTAACTTCAAGCCTTGACTATAGCAAGGGGGCCAAAATGGGTTGGCTATTGTAAGAATGCAAGATGGCTATCCTTATCTAATACGGAAAATATTTTTTTTTTTCTGCGTACAGTCGTCCCTACTTTGATCTTCGTGCCGTGCAGTGCTGATCCGTCCGACGCCCATAGATAAGGAGGCAAAGAATCTCGTACTGCATTGTTCTGTACGGCGTCATTACACTATAAGATGAGCAAGCCCCATCTTTTGGCAAGTATATAAAGGGAGCACAAGTCTTGCTGTTTCCCCACACTGCTCATATCAAACACGTTCACTATGCTCAACTATGGTATTAACAAAATTTCCAGCGATGGAAGGTTTCGCTATACCGGAATAAACCTATTCAATAATATCTATATTGGGGTATCAACACGGATTTCTTCTGAAAGAACCGATAGCGAACACTCATCAGCTACAAGTGCCTGATGACAGACGCTTGCCGGATGACAATGTGGAATTATCAGTTATCTAGGAATTAATAGAATATTGTATACATCTATGAATACTACCGTGCGCAGCAAATCTATGTACTTTATTTCGACAAACGTTTTATCCAATTGCCTAAACGTGAACCTGTAGTCCGCTTCCCGGTGCACCCACTGTCGTGATACCAGTAATCTTGCAGAGTTTTCCTTTATAAGAAGGGTGGTATTTTGCCCCAGTCAAAGGATCTGAAACAAATGGAGAACCAGGGTAAATTGGTGTCAATGTGGCTGGACAGATGTCAAAATCAGCAGCTTGATTAAAGTCAATTTCCACTTCATCGAGAGGTTGTTTTGAAGCTTGAGATAGAATTGCTTGAGCTTTTTGACGTGCCGGTCCACTTCTCACCAATTCGAGGTATTCTGTCGCAAAGTACACTGCAGATGCATAGTTTTTACTTTTGAATGCACCAACCATAGCCACCTGAACAGGCAAGCTGGCATGGGCTGGCTGGAGCTTTGGAACTGTAAAGTAAGCAGCCAGTTCCAGGTTTCTTTTAACGTCACTGGCTGGTAGTGATCTTCTTTTTTGTTCAATTGAGAATGCCAAAATATAATTGCGGCAAATCTCGACCAGTTTTTTGCAATTTTGGGCCTGCTTCTCATTATCGACAGACATGAGAACGACATTGTGCAGAATCTCTCTAAACGTCGAGAGAGCCAGTTCAATTTTGTTGGCCTTGACCGATTTATAACCCTCTTGAAGGAGCGAATCAAGATTGTCAAATCCAGGAACAAAGGGTAATTCCAAGGAACCAGGTCTGCTAATGTATACAGGGATCGGGCTGAGCCCTTCCGTTGCAGGCACGTAAAGACGACACGCCCGATAAATATCCAAGAAACGTTTCTTTAGAGGACCAAAATTGGTGACACCGACTTGTCTATTAAGAATTTGCGCAGCAGTTTCAAAAGAGCCTGCAGCTACGTGATCAGCGGCAAGAGGAGAGTTTCTAATCCACAATTCTGTCTGAGTTGGTGTCTCTTCTGGAACTCCATCATCCTCAATCTTCAAATCTTCAATTCCAAGATCATCGTCTTCAATACCCCAGCCGCTAGCCTCTTCGCCATCGTCGTCGTCCATGACGTCCAGGGTATTGGCACCGAGCTCAAGGGCTCCACCGGGAATAATGGGCTCGTGAGCCTTTTCATCTGGCTCATTTTCAGCATCAAGAATAGCTTGTTCAAAGAAGCTCATTGAGGTATCCTTGAGTGGCCAGTTTGTCTCATAAGTGTCATTGGCGACACCAATGACACCTTCCTCGGTGGCTGATTGTACTTCGACCTGAATGTTGGATTCGTCAACGTCTTCCTGGTCCACAATTTCTTGGGCGATATCGCTTAGTCCGTGGGATTTTGCCAGCGCATACGCCAGCGGACTCAGTCCGGTACTTCTCAAAAGTTCAATTCTGTTTGCGACACTGTTTAGATAGATGGAGGTTTGGAATGAGGAGGCAATGTCGCCACGGCGGTCAGCAATTTGCTCCATCTTTTGGAGGTTGCTCACATTTCCCGTCGCCAAGTACAAAAACGCAAGCTTGTCAAACTGGTGCTGCTTTTGATACACAAGCTCAACAATTTCATGGTTTCCCTGGGCCAGGGCCGCCTTTCCAAGAGCATCCCACGCACCCGACTTGCCAAGCTCCTTTGCTTGTTCAAGTGCAACGCTGAGGTTTCCGCATTCGATAGCAAGATCGAATTTGGTCTGGGGGTCTTGGACAAACTGGAGAGCCACCTCTGGGTATCCCTTCTGCTGAAGATAGGCAATGATGGACTGGCCCACCAGCTGCGAGTTGCGAATAAGTCGCAAAACTTCAGAGAATTCTTGGTTGACGAGTGCCTTTTTGAATCTAAACTCGGTAGGATCAATTTCAATGTCGTCCACGGTGCCGTCGCGGGTCAGACAGTAAATGTGGGAGCCCTTTGCCTTCGCGACGTACACAGTGTTTGCAATGGTTTTCAAAATTCCGTGATCGCCGTTGAGCAGCGAGTACTTGAGGTGGTTCAGAGTTGAGTAAATCAACACATTTGAATCGTCCCACGCCGCGCTCTTTATGCGAATAGTTTCGCGGATGGAAGCGCGCGTTTCAAGCTCCTTGGTGGCAATGGTGATGGAGTGCTTGGCGAGCAGGGCAATGTAGTTTCCGTCCGGGCTCCAGGAGACGTACTTGATGCCGGTGATTGGCATTTCAGCGGTGATCTTTTTCTGGTGAATGTCATAGAGCGCCACCGACGAGGCCGCCAAGATGAGCAAAAGACCGGGCCCGCCAAACAGAATGTCTTTGATTCCGGGGACGGGCGCCTTGATGGACTTTGTGATGGAGTTGGCGAGGTCGCGGATTTCAATCACATTGTTGGCGAGCACGGCGAATCTGTTGCGCGAGATGAAGACGGCGGCCTCGCCGGTGCCGCGCAGCGTGTCGGTGGGCTCCATGGTCGGCGACGGGTCGCGCGGCAAAGACACGAGTTCGTAGGAGGAGTTGTCGGAGGTGACGAGGATGGAGCGCTCGGCCGGGTTGAAGGAGAGGGACCTGAACGGCTGGTGCGGGGCGCCGAGCTTTTTGAGGCTCATGAGGCCCGGGCTTTCTGGCGCGCCGACCTCGTAGTACCTGACCTGCTTTTCGCGGTTGACAAAGACGATGGAGTTTTGGTGGACGGCGGCGGGCGGGCGCTCGCGCTCGAGCTTGAAGACGGTGGAGCCGCCGCCGTGGGCGGCGGCAAAGAGGTTGGCCGTGGGGTGGGAACAGACGTACCAGACCTTTTCGTCGCGCTTGAAGACCTGCACCGGGGTGCGCTTGTTGAGGTCCCACGTGCGGATGGACTTGTCGTCCGAGACGGAGACGATGATTTCGGCGTGCGGGTGGAAGAGGCAGCACATGACCGAGGACGTGTGGCCGCGGCAGGTGTCGACCTCCCACGCCTTTGTTTCCGACATGCGCCAGAGCTTGAGGATGCGGTCGTCGCCGCCGGAGACGATGAGCGGGAGCGTGGGGTGGAACGCAGCCCAGTTGACGCCGCGGTCGTGGCCCTCGAGCACGTACTTGACGACGGCGTCGGTGTTGCCAAAGACGTCCGACGGCGGGGTGCCCGGGCCGCCGAGCGCTGTCGCTGGCCGGCCAAAGTCGCCGCGCAGCTGGTGCCGGCCGAGCGGGTCGTCGTACTGCGCGGTGAGCGCGGCGACCGAGTTCTCGGGCGCCGAGTGGCGCTTGCGCAGGCCCGAAATGTCCCACACGCGCACGGTCTGGTCGAGCGAGGCCGACACGACAAGGTCGTCCTCGGGGTGGAACTGGGCGCACATGACGTAGTGGTTGTGGCCGGTGAGGCACGCAATCTCCTGGCGGTTCTGCCAGTTCCAGATGCGGATCGTCTGGTCGTCGGACGCCGAGATGATCCACGGCAGCTTGCTGTGGAAAAACACGGTGCGCACATAGTCCAGGTGCCCGTTCAGCGTGAAGAGGCACTTGCGCGTCTGCAGCGACCACACCTTGACGGAGTAGTCGTCGCCGCACGAGACAAACAGCGGCTGTGTGGGATGGAAGTCCAGGCCGCGCACGGGGCCCTCGTGGCCCTCGAACCGGTCAATCAGCGTGCCCATGCGGTAGTCCCAGAGCTGGATGAGCGACGAGTGGAGCGAGACAAGGACCCAGGGGCGTTTCCTGTGGAGCGCAACAGCCTTGGCCTGCGAGGACTTTGACTCAAATTTCGTGAGCATCGCCATGGTTGAAGGAAGCTGGCGTGTGTAAAGGTTGACGTGGTCGAAATGTCTGCTGTGGTTTGGGACGTTTGGTAGGTGACCGACGCGTCGTGATCCAATGCAGCTAGAACAATTGGAATAGTCAATTAGAATAGTAAAAAAGCAGAATAGCAAAAAATAGAATAGTAAAAAATAGAATAGTCAGATTCAATATTTAATAAGTTACGAGGCTACCAATATCGGGTACTGCTCAATCACATAGGTCAGCACATCCCGCAGCGAGGACATGGAGTGCCGCTTGCGCGAAGCGTACAGCAGCCGGAGAAAGTAAATCACCTTCTGCAACAGCGGGCTCTGGATTTTTCCCTTGATGGTTTCCAGCTGGCCCAGCACCGTGGCCTGCTCGTCCTCGGTGCTCGCCACAACCCCCAGAATGTAAATGGGCCAGACCATGGGATATCCCAAATCGACGCTGTCCAGTCGCTTGAGCAGAGACAAAGCCTCAGCGACAAGCTTGATCACCGGACTGCTGTCGTACTGCACAGTGAACATGCTCCCGTCCAGCTTCAGCATGAAGTAAAAGTTGAGTGCGATCTTGAACACCCGCACAGCTTTCAAAACATCGCTGTCCTCCTCCCCCGCGCTCAGCATGAGCGCCTTGAGCTTCCCTTCTATTTCCTGCCGCTTCTGCGCCAAAGCAAACGGCCAGCACGCAAACGGCACGGGCTGGAACCGCGAGTCCGGCGACGAGAGCGCAGCCAGCTCGTCGATTTCTGCCAGCAGCAGATACAGCGGCCCAAACGTGTAGATGAACCCGCTCGAGCTGTCAATGTTGCTCAAATATCGGCGGTAGATGCGCAGGTTCGCCAGCCGTTGGCCGCGGGTGTGGCTGGCCACAATGTCGTGGATCGCAATATGGCTCATAATGTCCTTGAGCTGTCTATCGTAAAAGCCCTTTTCCCACAAACTATGCACATTGGCAAAAGTTAGCACAGATGACATGTGATGGTTGTGGTAGTGCAGGTCATTCTCGGTCAGGTTGATGATGCCATACATGTACATGGTGAGAATCTGCATGGTCTCCGTTTCCTGGCTGGTGTCATAGTTGAGCAGTTCCACCGACTGAGAAAAGTAGTGGCGTGAGAGGTCCGAGTACTCAGGGTGATCCCTCGCGAGATGGCAGGACGACAGTGCACAGACCGCCAGCTTCAGTGGCCGGTATTTCTCCATGTTCAGCCACAGTATGTTGTCAAAGAAGAGGGCGGGGATGGGCTGAACGCCAATCATGCTCATCGCTGCCACATCGCTGAAATACTGTATCAGATTGCTTTCCTTGTCGCTCAACGACTTTAGGGTGCTAATGTCAAGCATGTTGTCCATGGTCCTCTCGAATTTGCCTGATTCCGACGGCGGCGTGCTCGGACGCAGCACAATCGGAGGAGGCAAACTGATGCTGTCAATGTTGCTGCCGTTCATTCTCAGCTCACTTGGACGCCCATCCGGCGGCGAGCTCACAGCCGGATAGTACATACGGTTGGTGCTCGCGGTACTCGCGCCTGTCAAGATGGCGTTAGAGCTGTTGGCCCTGTGATGCGATGAAGTCTTTTGCTTTGACTGCTCCCGAGCAGGAGAAAACGGCGGGAACCTGCCTTGAAGAGAGGTTGTGGATTGCGAGGCAAACACATCATAGTCGTCCTTGGCCACCGCCACGTACGGCAGCGAGGGCTTGTCAAGCACGGAGGGGTTCATGCCCTCAGTGTAGCTGAAAGCAAATGGGATATCCGGCTGGTTTTGCATGCCAGCGGACCAGTCGGTAATGTTTTGGTCGTAAATAATTGCGCCGTCTTGATGAGTAGATGCGGCGGAGGAGTCGACTGGAGGTGGGTAAGAACTCGAAGCAAAAAGTTGTGGCTGTGGTTGCTGCTGGACTACCTGTACTTGTTGGTGATGAGGGGCATCAATGGATGTCATTGACATTGCTTGAGGGATTGAGCCTATTCCAGAGGATGTAGAGGACGACGAATCAGCACCCTCTTTTGGCGGAGAAGGCGACGAATCACTTCTGTCCTGTCCGTTTGAGTTGATGGTGTTGAAGGCTTGTCTGGCGATAGAAGCATGTCGGTCCTCTTGCCATTTAAGTCGAATCGCGTAGCCTTCACATGTGAGGTTTAATCTCGCACAGTTGTCGCAGAACGGTTTTGCTTCGTCGCACTTATAGCCACGTCTGCGGCATGTCCAGCAGCCAGACCTTGTTCTTGTGATTTTCGACTTGCCCTTTGCCTGAGCGCTTTGAGATGATGCTGCTTTGGAATTTGACTTTGGCATGCTATTTACAATCTAGCATTTGAAGATGCCCAGCTCTCTTTATACAGACTCAACCTGCTCGAATTTCTGTTCTAAACGATGGTGAAAAAATCCAAAGACGTGGTAGCTTCCAATGGCCTGTGTGCACCAAGCATCTTGTGTTTCTTCTAAGCGGTGCATTCTTTAACGGATGTATTGTTTGCATGAGATAGTTGCTTTTTTAATGGAAATAAGGTTTCAGAGGATACAGGCTAGGCATGGCAAGGCCTGGACGGAGGGTATTGGATGCACATGTAGGGTATTCCGGCAGTGTGAGCCACCTGTGCAAATGGTGAGCATCCGAATAGAGATCCAAAAAATTGGTCCCCGCGCGTCTCATCTTCAATCAAGTTTCAGCAATCAGTTCTATTATTACGCTACTAAACATCAAAGAAACTACTCGCTATATCTACACGTGATCCTCAAAAAAGTCTCGATGGTAAATGGTGGAGGTGAGTTTTTTTAAGGTACGAGGCATCGGGGTACGACGACTCAATGGAGTATGGTCGACCTGACTCGGGGCGGTGTGGGAACGAAAGGGTCTATCAGGCACAAGAGGAAAGGACCAATATCGGTAGGTCATGCGCAATTCAACTAGGCAGACTGCTCACCTGCACTTGTGCACGAGCCCTTTTCTTGTCGGGTACAACCGTGCAGATATGCTGGCGTTTCTGTCTGGTTGTTGGTCAAAAGTAAACAGCGCAAAAATAGACCTCGGAAATGATCAGAGAATGCTTGAATAGCCGACGAGCCCTAGACCGACACACACATCAGAACCCCAGTTCCCTGTCTTGCCAAACTACAAGCGTTTCCAGATTTAGGTAATTTCTGGTGAAAACTTGAAGGCCCCAAAGGAAGCCAAGACATGCCTTAGGCAAAGCATAGGGTCTGACACACCACATGAGATCCCTACTAAAGTCTATTTGGAGCCCATAGCACACGCGTAAACTTTATTCTATATTGAGAGCTGTGTGATGCATTTCAAGTTCCGCGAAAGTGATCTGCGACTAGGTTTCCGCAGTCATTATCGATACGGCAAGAGCTGAGAACTACGTTCACGCATTGGCACACTCAGATCTTCGGATGTAAACCGCAGAGTCAAGGCGTTAACGATCGCACTAGCCCATGACAGTAGATATTTAGAGTGGGCCAGTCTAGAACAGTTAGCCCAAGAAATTTGAGATCTTGAGTAAAGGCTTAGAATTCCAAATACGCAAAGTATTGGCCGACACGTTATAGTGCACCCAATAGAGGCCAACCTATACTGAGATAGGGATGGCTAATAGTTCCGCTTATGCTGTTGACTGTAATGCGACCAATATTATGGCCTCACGGGCCTTCAGCACATTGCCGGTGACCTCGGAAGACAAAATGGCTGCCTGTGTTTTCATGCCAGACGACTGGAACGCGGTGCGGTTGAGCACCAAGTGCATAACGAAGCGAAACAAGCAATGCATATGAGGAAGAAAGGAGAAAAGTGCCCATGTGTCAATGTGACTGCTAGTTTCCATAAATCCCACAAACTAACTTCAAGGAACCCGAGCTCACCGATATCTCAACATAGCCGAAAGCTTAATTTCTTGACGATTCACATTAACCGTGTACCATTTGCGCGGCAGCCTGCAGTAGCTGCTTTGTGACATCAGAAAGTGGCAATGACGAGATCAGCGGGGCTGGTGTAATGAGAAATGACGAATCCATCAACACAACGCATTAGCTGGTGCCCTTCAACTTTCTGACAGTGTATGCAGTCCACAAAGCGGGCAGCGATGGCATTAGTTAGCTTGAATTCCCCCCAAGGCTCATTGAAGTCATTAGTAAATTGGTCATCGCAAATCTTCGTTCGCTTGACGTGAACGTTGCCAACAACCTCCGCCAGATACGAGCGATAAAAAAAAATACACCAAAAACTACCAAAGTCTGTAGTGCATGAGTACTGTCTGCGTCGTATGCAGGTTTTGGGTACAGCACACGCCTTACTGGGATAATAACATCGCATGAGGAGTTTCGGGGACCATTCATGACTGAGCTCTAAAAATTATCAATAAACACACTCAGATGCAGCTGAGAATCCTTGTAAGTGGTATTAGCCGTCATAACTGCCGGAGTCTTTCACCACCGTTGCCGTGTGCTTCTACTGCATTGAAACGGGTATCGAAATAACCGCAGAGTTTGACAGCTAATGTGGGGCGAATTTGTAAACTGTAAGACTAATAACCTCGGGTCCGATTTTGTCCTACGGCGTTTGTTGGATGAAAAATAAGTGTCGAAATAAATATGAGCCCCCAGTGCTAGTCACCTAGTTGCTGCCGGGGTTTGTCAAAAGAGACAACCTGAACCGTGGTGTCGCAAAAACACCTCTACATCCCTACGCAACCGTCAACTCGGGATTGAACCTAAACTGCAGCCAGCAAAAGTCCGTCAGCTGAACTTCTGGTTTTGGGCAGGCTATGGAACAAAAAACTTGGACTACGTAATCCACTCATCCATTTTCCTTGTAGTAGTTTATCAATTGATTAGTTCTTTGCTCGATTCATGCCAAGGATACCTTACACCGCCTATTCTTGGGGTTACAACTCATGTCACAGCGATACTGTAGCAACTCATAGCAAATCATAGCAGTCGATAGCTTTCCACGAGAGAATTGGCGCAAGAATGCTATGAGGCCACCCAACTTGCTCCGAAACATCCCTGAAAGTGCCGGTGGAAGCACACCTCGTGGAGCGTCAGCATTCGACACATGGAAAATGGAACGTCCGAAACAGACACGCCGTTACCAGGGCAAACGGCTGAGAACGGCCTCCCAAATCTTACAGTCACTTGCAGTTGTCTTTAACAAGAACTTGCAGATCCCAACAACTGCGCTACTAGTTCCTTGCTGACCTCCGTGCTGCTTCCGATTCTCGGAGGACGGCGGTCTAGGATGGGCCCTAAGGAATCAACATGGAATTCTCTTTGCGTTCTGCAAGATGTAGGGATTTTGACGACCCAGCTATTTTGCAAGCATGTTCTCCGACGCACACCACAATCCAGCTCGTCACTGCAATCAACGGGATCACCTTCCCAACTGCCGCAGCTGGGGCTGATTTCCCAAACCGACATTGGACTTCCCAATCAAGGCAATGCACGCCAGCCCTCCGAGCTCTGATAAACGGCTCCAAGGTGAGCGTGCGTGCCGTGTGTTTTTGCCACATAACCCGTCTTTTGGAGCTTCACTAAAAGGAAGGCACCTTTCTTTCGACAACATATCCAATAGTAATTCATCATGGTGACTGCAAACGTTCCCGGAAGCCTGCCTGGCAACCCAGCCTTCTCGAAGGCCCCAGGTCGTCGCGCTAGTCGCTTGGACATGAGGAAAACCTTCACCAAGGAGCTCAATGAAATTGAATCATCTGCTAAGTACGACCCATCTTTAGCACCAACGGATTATGCCAAGAAGTTTTTGGATTTCCAAAATGCAAACCCAACAATTTATCACTACGTGCATGCGCTTGGACAGGAGCTGGAAAAGGCCGGTTTCACATATGTTTCTGAGAGAGAGTCTTGGGCCAGTGTTCTCACCAAGACAAACAAGATTTACACCACCCGCAATGGAACATCAATTGCTGCTTATGTCATTGGTTCCGAGTGGAAACCGGGCAATGGAGTGGGTTTTGCTGGTTCACACGTGGACTCCTTGTCGGCTAAAATCAAGCCCATTTCCATAAAACCTGTAAA
Organism: Limtongella incommunis; assembly: GCA_003706695.3. NCBI lineage: Eukaryota > Fungi > Ascomycota > Dipodascomycetes > Dipodascales > Trichomonascaceae > Limtongella > Limtongella incommunis. The sequence continues at coordinate 142,958 of PPME03000005.1, forward strand.
GGATGGCTACGTTCAACTCGGAGTAGCTCCTTATGCTGGTGGTCTCAACTCCACTTGGTGGGACCGTGACTTGGGCTTTGGAGGAAGAGTTTTGGTCAAAGTTCCCTCTTCGTCAACTAGCTCAGCACCCATACAGCAAAAGCTGATTAGATTCCCTTACCCTGTGGCCAGAATTCCTACTCTTGCGCCACATTTTGGCATTTCTGGCCCTTTCAACTTGGAAACACAAACTGTACCCATTGTTGGACTGGCGACAGCCAATGAGGAGGAACCAGAGCCAACCGCCGATGAGAAAGCTGCCCCATTGTACGGCAAACACGACCTTCGAATTCTCAGAAAGGTTGCCGAGCTTGCCGAGGTGGAAGTGAAGGACTTGCTCCAGTTGGAACTTGAGCTTTTTGAACATTCGCCTGGCACTGTGGGTGGACTCAACGGAGAGTTCCTGTTTTGCCCACGACTTGACGACAAGCTCTGTGCTTGGACTTCTATTTTCGGACTTATCGAAGCTCTTCCGGTGATTGAAAAGTCTTCCGTCATCAACGTGGCTGTTGGTTATGACAATGAAGAAATTGGATCAAGAACGAGGCAGGGTGCCCAGGGCGATCTAGTTGAGCTTGGACTTCATCGTATTCTTGCCATTTATGGTCAGGATGATGATGATATCAAGGCCCAAACTATTGCCAACTCCTTCTTCATCTCGTCTGACGTTTCACATTCCGTCAATCCCAACTTTTCTGACTTGATGGCAGAACATTACAAGCCACAGCCAAATGCTGGCATAATTGTTTGCTCGTCGTCGATTCAAAATCTTGCAACAGATCCCATTTCTACATGCTTTGTTGAAGAGGTGGCTCGTCGTACAGGCAATCCTCTTCAGTATGAACAAGCAAAAAACGATGTGCGCGAGGGCGGTTCAATTGGACCAATCATCTCAACACGGCTCGGTGTAAGATGTGCCGACGTTGGATTAGGTCAACTATCTATGCATTCAATCAGAGCTGCATGTGGTTCCAAAGATATTTGGATTGGAGTTAGATTCTATAGAAGTTTCTTTGAGGTTTGGGATAAAGTTGATGAAGAATTCAAATCTGGTCAATTGTAAGATTGATCAATGGCCAATCATGCACTATCAAAGTCATTTTTTACTATAACTGCGAATATAGATAATAAGAACCATCTCCTTTTAAAGAACCATTTTTATAAATCTTTTTGGGAAACAGCACCACTACTTAACCATGCTTTCAGCGAAGCAGCTATCTTGGAGTCTTCTTCGCTATTAAAACCACCTCCACCATCTGCCGGCTCTTCGTCCTCCCACTCATCATCATCGTCATTGGCACTAGCAGAATTGGCTAGTTCACCATTAATGCCCGCCCGTTCCTTGAATTGCTTGATAATCATTCGAGGAACCGTGATCTTAGAAAAGTATGCTGGCAAATTCTTTCTTTTGGAACGCGTCATGATGACCCCAGCATATCGTGGATCTTCCATCTCCTCGTCATCAACTTCCATACTATCAATGCGTGGATCGTGAAGAAGGTAAAGTGTCTTCATCATCTCAATCTGTTTCTGTACTTCAGTTGTATCAGTCAAAATAGAAAATTCCTTGAACCATCGATTCAGAACTGGCTGGCACAGCGACTCCTGCAATAGAATATTGAGTGTGCTGACAGCTGAAATAGAGAAAAAGTAAAGAATCACATCGATCATGCTGCGTACAACAAGCACATGCTCGCTCCGGAGCAACTTCTTAGCCGAAAGGATAACCAAATTAACAACAGTCTCAGTGCTTAGTTGGCTAAAATATCTGTTCAAAATGCTGAGAAGAAGCCTTCCCACCAAAATGGATAGAGATTCATCGCTATCCTCGGAGAGAAGGCGATCTGCAAGTGTTAAGCAAAGACCAACATCTACAACAGGTGATTTCTCAATAAGATAGGAAAATGCTTCGCACGCAGAATACATAATAGCGGAATCATTGGACTTCATGCAGCACTGATAAATGGGATCAGCCAACGCTCGTGCAATGTCCTGTGGATAATCATCAGGACCTTCCTTTACAACTGCAGCAATCAAATCAAGTGCCAGAAGTAATCCATTGGAATAAGACACATCGTCAACCAAAATATTATTGTTTATCTCTTGAAGAAGAAGAGGCAGCGCGTAGTTGCAAATGTCAACGTATTTTCCATTTTGCGAAGCGTGGAAAGTTATTTTTTCCATTATATCCTCCAACTCGATAGCGGCAGAGGTTCCCGCCGAGTAATTATTACCAGATGAGAATAGAAAGTTGATCACATCGGGAGATTCATATGCAACAGAATAATTATCCTCAATGAATGTTCCTAAGATTTCGATGAGTACAGCTGGCGTCTCATCTTCCGCGCCAGGCATAAAACGCGCTAAAAGAGGGAAAACCAACAACGGTGGAACTCCAGAATTTGGAGGGAGTGCGAGTAATGCTGTGAGTAAGGCTATCGGTTCACTGTCGGGCCGACTGAGCACAGAAGTAGTCTCAGCCAAAAATTTGTGTTTCATGCATTTGTTTCTGATTAGTTGGAAGGCTCTTGCCTGTAGCTGGGGATTATCAAACTGAATACACGAATTTTTAATTGTCCAGAAAATCTCTTCAGTCCAATTTTCACTCTGATCTTCTGTATATTCCACATTGTCTTCAATGATCATAATCAGTTTGGCCTCCAACAATCGCGAATCAGATTGTGGTAAGTGAGACCATAAAAATGGATCATATTTGATATGATCAGAGGAAATCAAAAATTCCTCGACGTCTTTGATTTCCCAACGCACATTATCGCCGGTGACGGCGAAGCCATCCAACTCTTCCGACACATACTTGTCAATGTCATCTGGATCAAAATCGTCAATTCTACCGGAAACAATGAGCTGAAACACAGGCAAAATTTCCTGACTGTAATCTTTCAAGTTAGGGGTGTTGCGAAGAAGTTCCAATTCAGCGAGAATCATCTCTTCAATAATATCAGTACCACTGACAATTTTAGGTGTTTGAGCAATCAGCTTCATGTCATTTAGAATAATTCGCACCAGATGATCGTCGATGCCATATCTTGCTGTCAGTTTGTCGTTGCCAATGTTGACAATCGACGACAGTACGACACATGCATTCTTTTTCAAGAAGCATATGCTTTGAGTAATACGCTCATTGTCAACGTCAAATTTCACATTGGTGATGATTGAATAAACCCACTGGATCCATGTGTGGCTTTCGGGGATAGGTTCGAGGTTGGTCTCATCACCATGAACGTTTTGCAAAGCCGATGAGAGACAGCTTAATACATAAGCCTGGCATTCAAGAGATTCCTGGTCTGTTAAACTGTCACCATTTCTAGCATCTCTCAATTTCGAAAGGTATTGTAAAATGTCTTTGCTATTTTCATTGAATTCAGAGGCAGAGAAGCAATCGCTGAGCAATGCGTCCAAAAGCTTGACACCGGGCACAAAATCCATCGAAAAAGTCGCCGACAACAGATCTGGCCATTCCTCTGGAAAATCCACCTGTCCAATTATAATCATAATGTCTATCAAAATATCTCTGAGTTGGTTTTTGAGAGATGGCAGGTTAATCATGTTTATAAGCCCGCTCCTAATGTTCCTTTTGAGATCTGGAGATAGAAGAGGACCCTCAAATTGAGAACATTCAACGCTCCAATAACGCGGAATGAAGCGTTTTGCGAGGACCAAAGCCATCAATTTCGTTGATTCTTCGATCTCATCATTCATAGCCAACTGACATAGTAGTAAAATGATATGCTCCGGAGATGAATCCAAGAGCTCTTGTAAACGATTTTCAGCAGGAACACGGACGGATGAATCTCCTTCTTTCAAATCAGATAAAATACCCTGCAATTCATTCATGATGCGCGTAAGTGTCGTGATGGTTATGGTCGCTTCCGTTTTAGGAACGCAATATAATCCAAGAGAGGCTACTTGTCGAAAACCATACTATTTAAAGATGTATGTAGTCATAATTTTGGCCTTTTATTTTACATTTCTCGTGCAATTCTATTGACACATTTGACTCTAATTTACAAAGATTGAAAGGGACAAATTTCATTGATATAAACACCTTTGAGGTATGATTGTACAATTTAAGATAAATAAGCCTTTTTAAATAACTGCTATTTTCAACCTGAGTCGTAGAGTTACTGTGAAACATCCATTTGACCATCATTGGTGTCATTATTACTGGATGAATCAGTTGTTCTCGGGGTATTTCTCCACTCTTTTTCTACAACACCCACTTCTGGAATCTCTTTTTGCGCTCCATAAAACTGCTCAGCTGATTTTCTATCTTTGAATGTCAATAAAAACGAAGACGGTTTTTCAGATGATGGGTCGGCGCTATCGAGATCAGCAACATTCACCAAATACTGACTGAATGCTTCTCGTTTGTCTGGAGTTACACCAGACACCAAAACTGATCTTGGCCTAAGGTCAAGACTATACCTTGAAGTTGCAAGGTTCACAAAACCTGCACCCCCTCTAGCTCCTCCTCGGTAACCACCCCGGCCACGAGGGAAGTAGCCACCCCTGCCCCTATAGCTATTGTGGCCACCCCTATACGGGGCAGAGCTATAAGCTGAGTTGTAACTTGTTTGACCTTCACCCTGAGCATTATTGATACCAAGAGCATCAGCTTCTGCTTGCAAAGCGCTCAGCATAGCTTTTAGTTGTTCGGTTGGTTCCTTGCCATCTGCTGCTTGTTTTTCAGCCATTGCCTTTAACATGGCGGCTTTCTTCTCATATAATACTTGCAATGAAGCTTGCTTTTCTTTTCTCATAGCCTCTTTTTCTTCAAACGCTTTTTGCTTTTCAATTTGTTGCTGAGCGAGAGCATTTACATCAACAGAATCATTTTCCTCAAATTTTTTCCAAAATACTTTAACAAATCGGTTATTGAAAATGGGCTCTGGATTAGCATGTGCCTTTTGGGCGCTGCTATGAGATTCATATTCGAGTAAGGCCAAATCAGGATCTCTTTTCAAAGTCACAGATTTTAACGGACCAAATTGTTGGAAATATTCACGAATTGACTCCTCATTAAACTTTTCTGCAGGCACGCCGTCCACAACCAATATTTTTGATCCCGGCCGAGCCTCTTTGGTCACCATTCCCCTGACCGCGTTGATATGCTGTCTTCTGTCAGTTCTCATAGGTCCTCCAGCACCTCCCCGTCTATCTCCTCGACCACGACCGCCTCCTCTCCTCTCACGCTCCTGGTGCTTAGTAATGCGTAGCATTCCTGTTTTTGACGGAGCAGGAACCAGTCGGCCATTGAGCCATATGTGGTCCTGCGTGTTATGCGGAGAAGAATTGTTGTCATTTCCAAAATCTTCAGAACTAGCTGGCGCTTGTTGCGTCGGGTCATAAAATTGAGGATTTTGACCATATCCTTGAGGCATTAGTGGCATATCACCCATTGGAGGAGGAAACGGGAAATTAGGAATGAAGTTGAAAGGTGAAAAGTTCTGGTTCCTGGTTTCACTGGAGTTCACAGAGCTTTCGTTCGACTGGCCAACTCCGCTATCTGTATTTGTTGCCGGTTGTGAACTTGTATGACCTGTGCTATCGCCCATGGCAACATCCTCTCCCTGAGTCCCACCGGAGAGGTATGACTTTGACTCAATCGCATTCATAAGATCATTGACAAATGGCTCTGTATGTTCCGACAGGAAATCGCTTAACTCTGTTAAACACAATTCTCTCAATTCTGCTACTGGTTTTTCATATTTTAAAAGCGCCAAAACATAATCTGTCAAGGTAACAACATCAGCGGAATCTGTAAATTTTGATAGTTGAGAAGACACATAGGCTTTCAATGCCACCAACTCATTATTTGAAAATGTCATTTTCAGCAAAACAATTGCAAGTTACTCTGAAGAGAATCAAAACTTCGTGTTTTTCTCGACAGTCACGTGATATGAATTTTTGAGGGGCTGGAAACTGTCAAGTGGTTGAAGAAATCGAAAGAAGCAAATGAAGCTCTGATATACATAAAGGAACTATGAAGAAATTACTTAATTTTCTACAAGCTCGAAAGTATTCCTCAAAGCCTAATATATAAACTACCCCTCCAACAGGCGACAATATCACGTGTATCGAATTTCCAAAAATTAACTTGGAGAAATTATACTGGAAAATAGTCACTAAATAGAAGTTTTAAATGAAATTTGTTTGTACAGTTCTAGCCAAAGGGCAACTGCCCAAGGATAAAATTGAACGAGTTGCTGAGTTTGTAAAGCAAAAGGGTGTAACTAATGCTGAGATTGTGAAACTAGCAGAGCATGCTACTGACATCACATTCGAGTCTCCGGTTGACGCAGTGACAAAATCTGACATTTATCAGCTCAGTGAACAACTTGCCATTGATATTATTCTCCAACCTCTAGAACACCGTCAAAAAAAACTTGTCATTTTTGATATGGACTCCACTCTCATTCAACAAGAAGTCATTGAAATGATTGCAGCGAGGGCCAATGTTGAGCCTCAAGTAGCTGAAATCACAACCAGAGCTATGAATGGTGAATTGGATTTCAACGAATCGTTAAAGGAACGCGCAGCACTACTCAAAGGCATTCCCAGCTCTGTATTTGAAGACCTCAAAAAAGAAATTAGTTTCAGTAAGGGTGCTGTCAAACTTTGTCATACGTTGCATGACCAAGGTGTTAAGATGGCAGTTCTATCCGGTGGATTTATTCAATTAGCATCATGGGTCAAAGAGCAACTGAAGCTGGATTATGCGTTTGCAAATACTCTTGCTGAGCAGGATGGAAAGCTTACAGGTGAAACGTCAGGTAGAATTGTGAATGGCGACGTTAAAGCTCAGCTACTAAAAGAGATTGCAGCTAAGGAAAACATAGAATTAATTGACGCTGTTGCAGTGGGCGATGGCTCCAATGATCTCAAAATGATGGCAACCGGTGGCTTTGGAATCGCATTCAATGCAAAGCCAATGGTTCAACAAAAGGCACCCTCAAGGTTCAACACTGGAGATCTTTCTGACATTTTGTATATTTTAGGTCGATGAGTAGTCAAAAGCGGGCCGGTTAATATGACACCTTGGGGCTTTCAGCTATCTCTCCAAGTACAACCCCCATCACGCCATTAAATAGTAAAACTTTCTCATTAAGAACAACCGACGAGAGTAAGATTACCGATTCTTCAACTATTCCCTCGTGAACAAGTTTCTGTCTAACGACTCCACAAAGACAACCACTTGTCAGCGGGGGAGTTTTCCATTTACCATCTCTCCAAAACGCAACATTGGTAATCGAACCCTCTGTGATTTCCAGTTTGCTGTTGTAAAGAAGAACTTCCTCATGCTGCGATTTATTAGGCAAACGTTTTCTCGCCTCATTGTAGGCGGGCCGGTGAGTGGTTTTGAACGATGTATAAACTCCAATTTGACACGGTTGCTTGTCCAAGTAAACGGTATATGTAGGGCCATTTCCCTTCAGACCGGAAAACATATCAACTCTTGGCTCAATTGGACCGTGTACTTGAACAGTCAGATTGCCTGCTTTACTAAGAAGAACCCTTATTTTATACGGCAGGTTAACATCGAAACTTCCACTTTGAATTGCCTTACTAACCTGAGCACGTAGAACCTCTTCTGGTAAGTGGACATCCCACTGTAGGTAAGATATAGTCATTTGGAGCCGTCGAACGTGCGATTGGAAAAGAAAAGTGTTTTCGATAATATCATTGGTATCCTCGCCTGCTGTCAGATTCTTATCGAACCTCATGGTCTCCAAGAGCTCGAATTCCACATTGGGATCATAAACCTGTTCAGCAAGATGATGAAGTCTCGAGTTCAAATTCGCATCTTCCTCTTCGAGTGCTAGGTTTGCCATTCTGCTGTCAAATGCTCAACTTGACCACATTGTGTTGCCGTTTAGCCACTTCAGGGTGGGTTTCCTGATCCAGACAGTGAGGATGGCAAGCGTTAAGTGTTGCACGAGCTTTCAAAAATCAGTCACCGCTGGAATCGAATGCATTGACTATTTGACGTCTTTTTAATGTGGAAACACCGAAGCATATTTGCTACGACAAAATTCTTGTACAAATATATCTAAAATTCTCATTTCTAAATATATAGCCAAAGGCATCTACTGGGGTCGCATGCTGTCCTCAAGGGCCATTCAGCGGACCGCTGCTGTCGGCAGAATACTATCAACAGGTTTTTTTTTATTGAGCCCTGAGCTTCTTTAATCTTTAGCTAATCAACGCATGTATAGGAGCTGTTGTAGAGCTGCACGACGAACGGTGCTGTCGAGGTCGCATCCATCAGGTCACTGGCCAAATACAGCCTGCAGGAGCCAAACGCAGTGATATCGGCGAGTTTGCCAGCCTTCAGTGGCCAGCCGAAGCAGTGCGCGCGTCTCTCTAATCTTCGAGCAGCGATTCGCTGGCCTCCAATTGGCCGTTGATTCAACCTGCACGTGACTTTGCGCGCCTCAAAATGTCAACTGCATCTCGGTAGAGATAATCCGTGACGTCACGCCGTTACTTCGGTAGCATGACAGCTGTTGTATTTCACTTGCCTAACGCTCTTGCATTTTTTTTTTCATCCGCACTCCTGCGCGTTCGCTACCACGGCATGCTTTTGTGCCCGGACTCCCTCTCTACGGCTCCAGCTGCTCCTTTGCTCCCACTTCTCCCAGTCGTGTCCCACTTTCAAACCATGTAAGATCTTCACCAGTCTTTGAATAGTCCCAAATGGATTCGTGAAATCACACGCTGCGGGTTGGCTTAATAAATGAGAGCCAGTGTGGGAATGTAGAAGTCGGCCAATGAAATGCCCGAGTTTTCTCAAGTATGTAGATAGCTGTATCATAAAAAAAAATTGCAAAGAGTATATTGCACGTCCCGTTCCCGCCTCATACGCGTCGTTCCAAACGGACAAAATTTCCACCTCCACCTCCAATTTTCCAAAGCCGGAGACTGACGGACAGCGGACTGCCCACGGCTGCTGCTGCTTAACCAAAGGGCCAACACAAAGCGCGCCCTGATTGAAAAAAAAACCCCAGAGCAAATCAGACAGCCCATTCCCTCGCCACAACAACTCCACCACCAGCGTAGCCTTCTTCATCAATGGCGGGCTATAGAGGCACTAATATTTACCCGAAACTTTTTGATGAGGGCCAGCCGAATAATCGCAATGGCATTTCCCCAGGCATGTACCAACCCTCGCCACAGGCCCCGTCGCCGACAACTCCTGGTGCTCCCCACCAACCAGTGGGATCGCAAAAGCTTCCGTCCATATCCTCAATCACTGGGTACCAGCCAGCCCACCAGGGCCCCCAGCAGTACTACCAGCAGCTGCCCGTGAACCACCAGCCGGCCCACTCTTCGCCTCCGCTGATAGCACCCCAGATGCAACACCACCAGATGCATTCTCCATCCCATGTTTCGCAACACATTCCCCATGTTCCACCGCACCCTTCGCTGGCCGGCGCCTTGCCGCAGCAGAACCATGTGCAACAGGCCGCGCTCCCCAGCAGTCGTCCGACCATGGCAATCTCCTCGCTGCTGGCAGACGACGTTGCCCCCAAGCGCTCCGACGACTCTGATACCGTTGCTGAGGGCGGCACGTCGGAGGACGAAGCCGGCCCGGGCACGGTCGACAGCAGCCAGGACCCCCAGTACTTTGCTGAAAGGGACGAGTTCAAAGAGAAAATCAAAGACAGGCTGTCGCATCTTGTGTGGTTGGAAGGCACCTTCAGTGCGCGCCGTCGCGCGGCCACCAACCAGGCTGCGCTGGAAAAGTTTCAAGAAATCGCCATTGCGCAAAAGAAGCTCGCCACCCGCGAGCTGACAGCGCAGGCCATTCAAAATGTCGAAGCAAAGGAGGTAGCAAACGAAGAAAAGAGAAAAGAAAGCGCCAACGCGAGCAGACGCAAAAGAAAATCAGCGGTTGATGGGGCATCGGCTGATGCCAACGGCGTGTCGGCAGAAGCCGGCAGTGCGGAGCCAAGCGCTCCTGCAAACGGCTCTAGCGATCCGTCAAAACGAAAGTCGAAGCGTGCGTTGAAAGTCAAGGAACCAAAGCTGGCGAAGGCCTCTCCAAAGCGCGTTCGTGAAATTTCAGGCAAAGACGACCCGCCACTGGAGGCCAACGGTAATGGAGCGGCAGCGGTGGACGGAGACGCTGAGGAAAGTACCGGAAACACTGCTCATCCCCGCTCGAGACGCTCCAAGAAAGAGAAAGATGGTGTGGACAAGCCCAAGCCCAAAGCCAAAGAGAAGCTCAAAGACGAGAATGATGCTGACTATCTTGACAGTGGAATAGCCGCTACCGAAGTCGCCCCTGGCTCAACCTTACAGGCGCCCTCGGCGGTCGAGAAAAAGCCGCCGTCTCAGAAAGAGATTAGGGCGCTCACACGGCAGTACAACAACACTTATGATTCCATCTGGAAGGATATGGCTAGACGAGATGCCGCTAAAGTGTACAAGGTTTACTCAACCGCACATGCTGTCCGCGAGTCCAACGTGCGAAAGACCGCTGCTTTGGTGGCCAAAGAGGCTCGGAGATGGCAGATCCGCACAAACAAATCAACCAAAGACCTGCAGGGCCGCGCTCGCAGAGGCATGCGTGAGATGCTCTCCTTCTGGAAGCGTAACGAGAAGGAAGAACGAGACTTGCGTAAGAAGGCTGAGAAGGAGGCTCTGGATTTGGCTAAAAAGGAGGAAGAATACCGTGAATCTCGTCGCCAATCACGTAAGCTCAATTTCCTCATTACTCAAACTGAACTCTATTCGCACTTTATTGGGCGCAAAATTGATAAAGGAGAGAATGCTGACCCATCAGTCACTGAAGCAAATAGCACTCAGGTCGGCACGCCCGACGTCCCTTCAATGACAGTTTCCGGTAAAAGAGATATTGGAGATATTGATTTTGATGGTTCTGATGACGAGCTGTTGCGAGCTCAGGCTGCTGCAAATGCTCAAGCGGCGATCGACAATGCTCAGTCCAAGGCCAAAACATTCAATAATGACGATATCGACGAGATGAATTTCCAAAACCCGACATCGCTTGGAGATTTGACTATAGCTCAGCCAAAAATGTTGTCCTGTCAACTCAAGGAGTATCAGCTCAAGGGCCTCAACTGGCTTGCAAATCTCTACGAGCAGGGCATTAATGGAATCCTGGCTGATGAAATGGGTTTGGGAAAAACTGTTCAGTCTATTTCTGTGATGGCTTATCTTGCTGAAACCCATAATATTTGGGGACCTTATCTAGTTATTTCACCCGCATCCACTCTGCACAATTGGCAGCAAGAAATAACTAGATTCGTACCGGACTTCAAGGTTCTTCCGTATTGGGGTTCGGCGAAGGACCGAAAGGTGTTGAGAAAATTTTGGGATCGAAAGAATGTTAAATATACAAAAGATTCACCTTTCCATGTCCTTGTAACTTCGTATCAGCTTGTGGTTGCTGATGCTCAGTACTTCCAGCGCGTGAAATGGCAGTACATGATTTTGGACGAAGCCCAAGCCATCAAGAGTTCTTCATCTTCTAGATGGAAGTCCCTTCTTTCCTTTCAGTGTAGGAACAGGTTGCTATTGACCGGCACTCCGATTCAAAACTCGATGCAAGAACTGTGGGCGCTGCTTCATTTTATCATGCCCTCGTTATTTGATTCTCACGATGAATTTAGTGAATGGTTTTCTAAGGACATTGAGAGTCATGCTCAAAACAATTCTCAGCTCAACGAGCAACAACTCAAAAGATTACACATGATTTTGAAACCGTTTATGCTGCGTCGTGTCAAGAAGCATGTTCAACAGGAACTTGGAGATAAAATTGAACTGGACGTTTACTGTACACTGACCAATCGCCAAAAGCTGCTGTACAGAATGCTAAGGTCTCAAATCAGTCTTATTGACTTGATTGAAAAAGCAGCTTCTAATTCAGATGACGGCACACAATCATTGATGAACTTGGTTATGCAGTTTAGAAAAGTTTGCAATCATCCTGATTTGTTTGAACGTGCTGATGTGAAGTCTGCTCTCAACTTTGCTTCCTTTGGTGAGTCTGTCAACACCATGAGAGATGGTGCTACACTGTACGAGACGTATTCGGCGAGAAATTTGATAAACTTCACACTACCAAAAGAAGTTTATCGTGAATTCATTTATGACTCTGCAAGTGACCGCAAACAACTCGCCATGAGACGACTAGGAGGAATCTGGAACGCAGAAGATTTGAAAAACAAGGGCTGGGTAGGTGTTACCGGCAAATCAGCCTCGCAGATAAGAAACTCGGCCTTAACTGGACCATTAGAGCAACTTTTGACATTAGAAGAACTACGCACTAATTCAACGCCCAAGATTGCTGGCACTGAAAGCACACCGGCATTAGACGAACTGACCTCTGTTGGGAACAAATTATTACACAGTTATGAAACTGTCACCACAGGACCACCTTCAGTCGTCTCTTGTCCCCCTATCAACTTTGACGTGTCCGATCAAAGTGCAGTCAATTCCTTCAATGATGCCCTTTTCGACCAGCGTGTGAAGAGTGCGTTCTACCCCATGTCGCTGGACAATGAGTGGGATTTGGTTGAACATGGAATTGATCCTCGTAAGCTGCCTAGCAACTTATTTCCTCACTCCCCTTCACCCATTCGCATGCCGTCTATGCAGAAATTTATCACAGATTCCGGCAAATTGTCACGATTGGACTCATTGCTAAGAGAGCTGAAGAAGGGTGATCATAGAGTCCTCATTTACTTTCAAATGACTAAAATGATGGACCTTATGGAGGAATATTTGACATTCAAGCAATACAAATATTGTAGACTTGACGGTTCTTCTAAACTTTCTGAAAGAAGAGATTTGGTAAACGACTGGCAAAACAATCCGGAACTCTTTGTCTTTTTGTTATCTACTAGAGCGGGTGGATTAGGCATCAATTTGACCGCTGCCGATACCGTAATTTTTTATGATTCTGATTGGAATCCTACCATTGATTCCCAGGCCATGGACCGTGCACATCGTCTAGGTCAGACGAAACAAGTCACAGTCTATCGCTTGTTGGTGAAGGGCACCATTGAGGAACGAATGAGAGACCGCGCTAAACAAAAGATGCAAGTACATAATGTTGTGATGGAAGGTGGTGCCGGCGGCGACGAAGCATCCAACATTGATTTCCAGAAACCAGGTAGGGAAGTTGCCTATTGGTTATTGGAAGACGATGCTATGGATTCACTCACACGCCATAATGATGTGTTGCCTGCTAATCAGCTTTCTGCTGACTTGCTTGCAAAGCAGAATGAAGAAGCGGCGTTGGCAGCTGCAGCAAATCAAAATAAGAAAAAGCGAACAATGTCAATGGAGGACTTATATCATGAGGGTGAGGGAGAGTTCGAAAAGAGTGGTACTGCCACACCAGTACGACCCGTGAAGAAAAGTAGAATTGAAGAGTTGTAGACCTAGCCATTGATTGAGCGATAGCTATTGTGTAGTGTATATTTATTATTATGTGAAAAAAAAAGGATTTCATTATATTTAAAAACTCTTCGCACGATTGAGTAGAATACTGTCCACACTAAAGTGTATGTCCGTGGTTTCGTTTTAGCTTCAACAATCACAACGCGCATTGATAAGTAATAGCATTGTTTCTGCGCCGCGATCACTTACAAAAGGCTTTTACCAAACCACAGAAAATCTTAACAAGTATGTTGACTTCGTCATTATTGTTATTGTAGTTGGATTGTTGATTCTGATATTGAGGCTGCTGGTGATAGTTAGGCTGGTGTTGTTGGCCTTGATATCCATGGTTGTTAGGTCTGTTTGGCCTTTGCGGTCTAGGAGCAAGCTGATTATAGTCAACCTGTCCCTGGCCAGGGCTTGTGAAGTCAATGACAATAACACCACTGTTCTTGGGATCTAGTGCGTACTTGAAATTGTGCTTTTGGCACAGTTCTTCAACAGCAGGTTTCAGTTTGGCAACGCCATCTTTCGAATGTATTCCCTTTCCCACAATAACGTCCAGATGAGATTCATGGTTCTGATAAGCAGCCTGAATTCTTGTTTCTAGAATAGCCAAAGCTTCTTTTACAAACAGCCCGTGAAGGTCAATTTCATCTTGTTCAGAGTCTGCATTGTTGGCTCGAAAGACGTATTGAGCAGCCTGCTGGTTATATTCGTCCTTTTTATTGGCATGTTGCTTTCCCTGTTCTGAAAGTCGCTTAGCTTCTGCTCCGTCGCCTTTCTTATACGCAGCTTGGGACGCACTGAAGCACTCCTGTTCTTTTGAATGTTCTTGAGAAGCTAAGTCACGAAATCGTTTGTAGTTATCATCGGAGACGTGGTTGTAGTCGCGCTCTGACGTAGCGTGTCCCACTGCTGCACTCATTTTGGCGATATGTCACAATTAGCTTCGCGAACGTTAGTGAAAAGTTCCTTGCAGATGTCAGTGCGCGACTGTCAACAACGGGGAGAATGAGTGTGGGGGGGGTGGGTGGTCAACAAACAGCAATATCGACAAAAGTCTGAAGGACCAGGTGACAGAAAGGAATCGAGTGTTAGCACGCGGTATTGTACAGTCCTTCAGTAAAGACACTTTTCGCACATTTTGCGTGCAGTTCTCCTCAATGCGATAAAATATCAACACACTCGTTCACTAGCTTACTTATAATCATTTATTTACAAATGCCCATGATATCGCAAGGCAAACTAGTGAGATATCAAAACGGACAAAATCGTCTCACTGCCGCATTGTCATGGATCGACTTATTCAGTTTGATTCCTTGTTTACATCGCTTATCATCCTGCGGATGCCGCATGCTCGCCTTATTTGCCAAGCACCACATAATCATGTTGAGCAATAATACCACGAAGCGTTGCAAATATATCGGCTGTCAACTAGCAACGTTTGCAAAAGAGGACAACAGGAATCTGATATTAGAAAGTGAAATACTGGTGAAGACCAAATTTTGAACTGGTGGATAAACTTTTTGAGAAAATATTCCCGCCTCTGACAAGCATCATGATAAGACTTGGTCTATTTCGGTCAGTCTAGACACCACAAGGCTGCCCTTTATCTGGCTCACGATCTGATTGCAAGCCTCTGGTTCCTGATACAGCACGATTTGCAGAAGAGTGATACAATGTAGGTTTGTACTGAACTGTTGTATCGCTGATCAATGTAGTGATTACTGATCGTCTTGCAGCGGCTATCATTAAAACAACGATTTTGGGTAACCTACAAATACGCTCATCCCAGACAATGAGGCGCCTTCAATGGAGTCCCCAAATGGAAGGTTTGAAATTTTCTCGAAATACTAATAGATTAATGCAAAGCTACAAACTGAACTAACTAAATTCGGTTGCACGGAATAAATAACTTAGAGTGGTGGTTTAAACCTTGTTAACGGACGAAGAAGAAAGAGTGGTTCTAAGAGCTGGACGAACATTGAGAAGGTTTTGTTCATCCTGCTTCTGCCACCATGCCTTTTCTTCGATACAGGCACCAACGCAGCATCCACACTTGAGATGGTGAGTAGTATCAGTCTGATAATCCTGCATAACGAGGGATGGATGGTGTCTTGGAGAAGACGACTTGGAAGAGGCTCCGGAAGCTGGAATATAGGTGTTTTCCATAATGTTACTGAGTCTGGATGCGTCCATAGTTGTGTATTTGTGTGTGTATGTTTATGAGTTTGAGTGTTGTGGTTCGATAACCAAGCGATGGATTTCTGAGATCTATGATGATGTTCAAAAACTCGGGGAATCACCGTCTATATATACTTTTCACTCAGCAGTATCTCTCGCAAAGTTGGCTTTATTGCCATGCATATCAATGGCATCTCATAATTTCTTTTTTGTATAAATTTTCTAGCTTGAGGGCTGTGCCGGCAGATGTTCAATATACAAATTTTAGTAGTAAATTTTACAAAAAAATATAACTTTCAATACGTTAAATTGTAGAGCAGATTCAGAAAATTAAAACCATCTATTTTTCATCAGATTACGTTTCAAAATTTTTATCAAGTTTATGTAACAAGTGAAATTTGTTAGGTGAGGTTTGGCAGCCGTGAGGCTTCTTTCTTATCGGGAAAGGCAACAGCCTGCAGCAATAGCAACAGCCAGCAAGGGGCTGGTCTGAGCTTGCCAAAGCGTCGTACGACGACGAGAGTCTCTACCTTGAACTTGTTCGAAACGTGGTTGTTAAGACGTGGATGTTGCTTAGGATGGCTGGCGAGTGTGCCACTCAGCGGTTCGTGCTAATGCTTTAGCATCTTGCTTTGATCCGCTAATAGGTCTACCGAGACACCACTGTATCTAGAAATTTCTCTTGCTACCAACCCCAGATTTTCGTGATCACGAAAGCCCAATCTTCTGCTTCTCCAGCTTTTCACATTGTTTGCCAGTCTGGCGCAACAACCGGCGACAATTATGTGGCACGTGCACATGTCCCAGTTACATTTTTTTTCATTTTTAACATAAGTGCGATAAGTCTATTTCTTATTGGATATTTCCGACGCCTGGAAAAGTTCTCTTTGATTCAGGCTATAAAATTGTTGATCCTTTTATAGATTAGATTGCAGCGTTTGCTCTCATTGGCCATCCCCAGCATTTCTAATTCAGCTCGACCTCGTGTCGCGTCTCAAACTCACTTGGCTGGTGTATTTTTGCCGTAGCTAATTATGTGATCTAGATGGTCATGTGTCGTTCTATTAATAAAATGTAAAAGGAAGTGGCAGTTCCTCACACCCGCCTACCCCAACGGTGCGGTTCGCGTTTTCTATGCAAAAATGAAACGGACGTGTACATTGTGATACATGGACCCTCTGTTTGTACATTCCTCGAAACGCTCTGTTTTCCGCGTTTGTTATGGGGTGGCCAAATGTAATGTCATGGGAGGTCACATGCGTTTCCAGGAGAATCCATAGAACCCCTCGATGGGATGAAATTCGTACCGCTAAATCAGCTAGAAACTTCTGGGCCATATTGCAAGCTTATTGATAAACCGGTAAACGACTGACACTAATATTCATCTCTAGTACTTAAAACTTCAAACTTCATTTGGGATGCACTACTTCCTACTTTGGAATTACTAAACAATGGCCCTAATGTACTTTTGCACCCTTTTGCACTATGACTGAACATTCATGCTAGCCCTCTCGTAAGCAGCCTCGCCATCCTTCCACGCCCGCTGTTGAGTTACTGATTGGAGCCAAGCGGAGCAGCCTGCATATGGAACAATCAATGCTTCTGGCGATAGCGATTGAGTTGATTGCAGGGAGAATTGACAAAACTGGTCACATGGCTGTCTTTGTTGCCAGTCATTTTGGGTACTTAAACGAAGTGGCTTGACGAGCGGGGACGCTGGGCATCTCCGTCAAGTCATGCGGTAATGATTTGGACGGCACCAATTAAAGATTCAAACCGAGGCATGATTGGCTGCTAGTCCCCCCTGTTGCTGAATTTCAAGACTGGCTACGCGCTGAGACAGAACTAGAGAGTTCTATAGTCTCTTTGAACCTGAATGCCTGCCCCCTACAGCACCTTCCGCTTATGGCTAAACCTGGGAATTGCCAGTCAGACCCTGCAGCAAGGGGTAATTGCCAGCAAAAGCGCAATAGAGATGGCAGTAGAGAAATGAGGTATTGAATTAATTTCAAATTGCCCGGAATAAGCACCATAGCTGTCTCTAAATAAGCACAATCGCCCCGACAGCTTCTAGGTCCTTCGCTTCGTTGTTTGTTTCACCGCATTGCAGGGGCAACTTGCCCCAGCACAGCTGAGCAAGTACGTGCGCGCCGCCAAAACGCAACCCCCATTGTCTCTATAGCCAAAAAGACTAACTTGACATAGATAACTAAGTCTAACACTGCCACTTCGAATCCGATTTTGTATATTTCATTTTCTGCAAACTGATTCAGCCACCAATCTTTGTTTGGCAGAGCTCCCCTCCACATTGCTCCACCACAGTCCCAGTTTCCAGACCTGTCCACACTGACTTTTGAGCCAACTCCCACCCTGTCGCATCTCAGTCCCAACTAACCAACACCAAAAAAGTATCGTCCACCATCAACACCACGCAAAATATTGACTAAAAAAAGTCAGCAATCACTGGTCTAGCAGGGTTTCAATTGTAGTACACTGTTAGTGAAAAAGCGAGCTGAATTACACCCTTCTCTGAATTCACCACCCCTGTACTCCTCAACTTCATAACCAGTACCTTGTTTTTCAAGTGGCACGACGACAATGGACGCAGACCTATACCCGTTGGCCCTGCTGATTGACGAACTCAAACACGATGATGTTACTATTCGTCTAAATGCAATGAGGCGAATCTCCACAATTGCCCTGGCTTTGGGTCAAGAAAGAACAAGAACTGAGTTGCTGAAATTTCTCGAAGACGTCACACAAGAAGATGAAGATGAAGTTTTGGCTGTCATGGCTGAAGAACTAGGAAAATTCTTACCTTATGTTGGTGGACCCAACTATGCTCACTTGATTATTCCTCCGTTGGAAGCTTTGGCATCAGTAGAAGAACCTGTTGTTCGTGATAAAGCGGTTGAATCAATTAATGCCATCTGCAGTCAGGTGTCTTTGGAGCAGTGCAAAGCAGACTTTGCTCCCCTCATTGAAAGGTTGGCCAGAGCTGATTGGTTCTCGTCCCGTGTTTCCTCGACATCTCTTTTTGCAACGGCTGCGGCAAAGTTGCGCCCACAAGACGGCTCCTCTGAAGATTTCAGGGTGCACCTTCTTGCAATGTATAAGGCATTGATCAGTGATGACGCCCCCATGGTTCGACGTGCTGCGGCAACACATTTTCCTGCTCTCATTCGTGCTCTTGATGATGCCCAATTTGTTGATGAGATTTTGGCAATGGCACGCAGTGAGGCTGGCGATGATCAAGATTCAGTCCGACTCTTATCAGTTGATGTTTTCATTGCTATAGCTGAAGTTCTGCGCAAGCTGCACATCACCACCTACACCTCGGAGCTTATTAACAACACTACAATTCTTTTCAATGATAAGTCTTGGCGAGTTCGTTATATGGCGGCTGATAGATTTGGGCAACTAGCAGAAGTGTTGGAGTCGTCTGAAGCACGTGAAAAATTTGTTCCTTACTTTGTTAAACTCATGAAGGATCAAGAGGCAGAGGTTCGAACTGCAATTGCAAAACAAATCTGTAAATTCTCGTCACATCTTTCCAAGGATGTCATTCTTGCAGAAATAATTCCAAATGTTGAGGTGTTAGCTTCAGATTCTTCTCAGCATGTGCGAGCGTCGTTGGCCTCAGAAATTACTCAGCTGGCGCCTCCACTTGGGAAAGCTACAACCACTGAGTATTTGTTGCCAACATTTCTGCAGATGCTCAAGGATGAATATCCTGATGTTCGTCTCAATATCATATCAAAGCTACAAGTTGTGGACAAGGTGATTGGAATCGATCTACTTTCCAAGTCGCTTTTGCCAGCCATATCCGAACTGGCGAAAGACAAACAATGGAGAGTACGTTTGGCCATCATTGAATATATCCCACTCTTAGCTGAACAATTGGGCGTGCAATTCTTTGATAGAGAGCTTGGACCTCTATGTATGGAATGGCTTTGGGATTCTGTCTATTCAATTCGAGAGGCAGCGATTGTGAATTTGACTAGCCTGACTAGAATTTTTGGCATTGATTGGGCAACTTCAGAAATGATCCCCACTATAATTTTGGTAGGTTCTGAAGAGAACTACTTGCACAGACTAACATCATTACAAGCACTTGCGTCTTTGACGAGTGTTGTGGATGAAAAGGTTATTGCTGATATTATTCTTCCATTTATTTTAAAGTTATTGGAGGACCCAATCCCAAATATCCGTTTCAACGTTGCCAAGTCAATGAAGACTCTAGCTGAAAATTTGAAGTCATCTCCGTCAGGACATGCGATTATTAACGAAACATTGCTGCCAAAATTGGAGCTCTTGATGAATGATGAAGATGTGGATGTAAAGTTTTTTGCTGGCGAGAGTTACAAATATATTGAAGGAATTAAGGGTTAAAACTAACGAGAAGGGTAGCCACTTTCAAAAATGCTTTGAGGAATGAATGTCTACACTTATAAAACAAACGTTCATACGTTTGGTCTCAATAGCCGGCAGTTAACCGCGAGATTTCGTTCATGAATGTTAGGTAATAACTTGAAACGATTTCAACCAGCTCAAATAATATTAATCCCGTGATGTCTAATTTCCAGTTAAATAGTATTCATTAGATATCATTATATATCATATATATATAGATCAATATATATATAGTTCATAACTTCATTTTGACATTACCCGCGTCATCCTAAAGCAAAAGAATTGCACCAGGCAACTCTTACAGTAAAGTGTTTGTTTCTTTCCTGTTTTCTGCAACACCCACCAGCAACCAAGTTTGTTTGGACATACTGGTCACCTATTCGCGTTCAAATAGACGGACTAAACATTCACTGTAAAGCAACTACCGTCCTCGCATCTTCAAATCTCGTACTTGACGCACTAGGTGTAGTATTGAAAGTGGAATACCACTCCATGAGTTGAAACATTAAGGTCATATTTGGAGAAATACACGGACTCTTTTCCTTCACATAAGCGTACGCTGTGTTGAGATCCCAGTTCTTATTTTGCATCACGTACGCCAAAACCAGCGAAGCAGAACGCGAAATGCCACATTGACAGTGAACAAGCACTCTTTTTCCTTCCCGTACCCTTTGATCAATCAAATTTGTTAGTCTAGGTAAATCCTGGAGAAGAGTAGAGTTGTGATCCCAAGGGACAAAAATATATTCAGGCAGAGGTTGTTCAGTTTGGTCTGTTTGACTTGAAGTGTTTGACCGACATGACGAAGCTTGCCTCGACGATAAGAACGATGGCTGTTTAGAATGCTGGCCGTCCCAGAAACAGCGTTCCTCGACAGATGATGAAGGAGAGCATGAACTTGTCATAGAGTTAGAGGAATATGGAGAACATGGGCTTGTGTCTGACGAGGCAGAAAAATCTGAACATGAAGTTGAGTTGCTCGTTATATCTGACGTAGCTAACTCACTAGCTGCCTCCGAAAGACCTGCTTGTTCCACAGGAATGGCTTCAAACGGATTGGCCACCTCCTTCGCAACATTAATTACCACATCAAACTGGGTAGCCTCATACCTCGTAGGTTCAGAATACAAAAACACGTTTGAACATATCTCTGCTGGGCCATCCGAATAAATACTTGGAGATGAGCAGTTAGCATCAAAATCTCGCATTTGCTGCTGACCACCAGTAGCAGGAATTGATATAGATAGTTTGCGCCCTGAATACGGTGACGTTATCTTCATTGGAGATGTGTAATCACTTAATTGATTGTTGATTTGTAGAGATAGGTTCTTCATATTTCTATGCTTTTCTCGCATGTCTGTTTGCAGGATAAACTTCTGGACTCACCGCGTTTTTAAATTATCGAAGCGGGTGTTGAATGACAGTTGTTGCAAATGATGTCCAGTTGTTACAGTGAGTGAGTGCTGCTCAATGAGGGTAAGAAGCAAATGCAAGACGGTTTGGCACAGAGGTATGGCAGTTCAATATGTTTGAGCACTTGAGCTGGAGCTGTATGCCTGTGTGAATCCTTAAAAAAGATGTCAATTACAAATAAGCTCAAGAAATATGAAAGCTTAAAGTTAAATTTAGGTCAAAAACAGCAACAGTGCAAAAACACTGCCTGGTGATGTAGATGGCAGAAGATGGTAGAGATTTCCACGTCAATGCTCAAGAGATAATGGCAGGAACGAAGCTATTTGTTGGAAATAGGAAGAGAATTAGAGTTTCACGGGGTGGGCTGCGCTAATTTAAGTCTGTGTGGGTGTATGGCGTTTTAGCTGTTTGTAGGTAAAATGAGTTCTCCGTTGAAAGTTCAGCGAGAACTAGGAGTTGGGCGAAATGACGTAGCCGCCGAGTAAATGGAGAGCAAAGAAAAAGAGAATACTTTGAATAAGTCGCACTGTTTCCTACAGAAGGTTGCTAGTTTGGCACAGTATCAGCTCTGACGAGTAGGTTTTTCTTTGGATTAATGTCTCTAGTAGTCTAAACTGGGTGCCCCAAAGACAGAAAAAGGAAAAAGCATAGGACCCAAAAATGTGCACCAACCTCTGAAATAAAAGAAAACAATATAATAAAAATAACTCCCAAAAGGGGAGAATGAAAACGGGCCTAAAAATAAGGAATGTATTTCCAAGGATCTCAAGAACTTGCCACTGTGCTAGCAGTAGAGAGCACACACCTCCTCTGCGTTTATCAAAAAAGCTTTTGAACGTACACTAGGAAAGGGGATGCCTGGCCATCTTTTTGGACCTGGTCCAGGAAAAATAAATCAGGTTGTGCAGTTATTTTGGGCATGCTCGCCTGCCAAGACCACTATGGAGAGGTCCCAAAATTAGGACCACCTAAAGGCTTTAGGACATGCGCCTGGTTTGGATTTGATACATGATATGAAATTAACTTGAAAAGGAACACACAGGGGTTTCGCTGCAATACGGATGGCTGAGATGATGCTGACGGAAAATTGCCTGGTTCAGGCCACTTGACCCGTTCCTTCTGAAAGCACTTCCTATGTCTAAATAGTGGAAAAATGTACCCATCGAGTAGCCCACTGGCAGGGTCCCACTTGCTGAACCGAGCAAACGAGGATTCAGCTTTCAGGTCATAAATGAAAAAATTATCACCAGAGTCTCAACAGACGGTACATGCGTGGCTCACAGTTTCCAGTTGAGCCTAGACTTCTAGTTGGGTTCAGATCCTTCTCTGTTGTGTCAGGTGGCTCTGGGCTTGTTCCTTCGTTGTGGAGAGTGCCCCGTGTGTTTTTGTTTCATCTACTCTCAATCTATTCATAATGCCCTATACGCCGCCTTGGTCTGAGTCAAAGCTCGGAATCACTTGATACGCGCCAGCAGGTTATTGCTTTACAGACGGCAATCTTGAGCTGTGACCGACACGTGGTGGCTTCTGTATGCTTGCAGCTCAAAGTCCGTAGCTTCTTATATCACTCCGGGACGGTAAATTACACATGTAACTTTCCCAACTGCTTTCGCGAAGTATTGTGTCGATGTTAGTGGAATGCTCCGAGGCGTCAGGGCGGGTCCTGTTCTGTCGACCCTGTCTGACAACGGACAGAATACAGTTTAATTCTAAATGGCCATTCAGATGAGGGCATCAGCGATGATCAAGCAGATCCCTTGACGATCTCAATTTAATTGTTTTGGATGGCCGCATTGAGTGTCGCCAGGGGCCAAATTGTCAGTCTCCTCTGGCACAGAGTTACTCGCCTGTCTGCAAATGTTTGTCAGGTACAATTTTTTTGTTTCAAATTCTTACCATATGGATTAATTCAATTTCAGTATGCAGGCATACCTGCAGATCCACCTTTTTCTTACAGCCCGTGCTGTCTCGTCATACGCGAACAGGGAAGGACAGTGTCGTCTGCTCTCAATCGCAATATTATTTGGAGGTTGGCAGCGTGATTGGTGCATCCACAACACCTTTCTGTATCTCTAGAGCTCAGAAGTGGCAGCCATCATCAAATAGTCACAACCAAAGCCTCCCTTGAAGGTCCAGCCGCACATTCCCAGAAAAGCTAAACACAATTTCATGGAGCGTTCAGCCCAGGACCTTGTGAAGCGAAGACTCTGCAAATGATCAAGCAAAGGCACACATTTCTGGTTCCCTCAGGTCAAAAAAATATTCTAGATCAATATCATATCACGAAAAGCTTTGTGAAATCCACGGACTGGGTGTCTGCACGAAATGATCGCATAATTGCCTCACCCACTGTTCTGTCAGCTAAACTCCTCGATGAGTTGAAATCATTTGAATGGCTTCAAATATCTTCCCTGAAAACCTCCTCTTTTTCTTCTGAGTCGCATGCATTTGCTCCGTATGCAATTCCGGGCTCACAGTATTCTTTCCAGTTGGCAGATGCAAATGTCGCCGACATCTCCTTATTTCCTGTGAATCAATCAATCAAAACACCAAACTATGATTCCTTCTATAATGAAACGGCGTACTCTGAAGAGTTTCTTGAGCTTGTTCGCAGCCTAATCTTTGCTCTCGGCGGTAAGTCGGCAAGAGTCACTGAATATGCTTATCAGCTGGCAAACGCCGATTATTTATCGTTTTCTTACAAAAAAGATCAGGAAGTCATTCTAGAAGCATATTTTGGTGAATCTTCCTTGATAAACTCTGGTCAAAAGCGATCGTCGTCTATTGTCATGCCACGTTTAGGTGTTGCTGATGAGCCGTCGATGGCAGAACTTGGTGTTTTCAAGGTTCAAAATCTGACTTCCAACATTCGTGGCTATATTCTTGACGGATTTATTCGCAGTTTTGATGATGATACTTATCAACAGACCTACTTTGAGTTTTCTCCTTCTCATAGGGGTTTGATCGATGCTTACTACGATGCCCATTTTGAACAACCAATTGGACTACATCCTAAAGAGGTCATCACTCTGTCATCACCAGCTACGTCGCCTCATGATTCAAAATGCAGACTCTTTGTTAAATACAATCTCCCCAAGCAGCTCTTTCTAGATCGTTACCAACTAAAAGATTTGGAAAGGGCTACCGATGATCAGCCTGCAGTCGGTCAATTGATAGGACTATGGGGTGAAGCTGATCTAGAACTGCCAGTCTGGTCGGTATCTGGATGGGGCTCGGAGTCCATTATAGAACTCTATCCTGGAAAGTCCAAGTATGTCCTTCCAATGCACTCTCGATATGAAATTCCAAACGCCGAGCAAAAAGTTTTGTCCGAAGTGCCATATCCACTTGTCTTTTGGGCTTGTCATGAAGAAGCTCCCGAAACCTCGCTTGAAGTGAAAGATTTGAGCTACTCTTCGTTTTTTCCAAAAGACACAGTTTTTTATCATTACAAAGCAGGCAATTCGTCAATGACGACAACATTGTCAATTCCTGTCGCTTTTCAAGGATCATATGAATCGGTGGAGTGGATTACATCGATGGTCATTGTAGGTGGATTTGTTTATTTGTTGACCAAGATAGCCATGTTATTCACCACTTCGTCAACTGCAACGAAAAAAGCAAAAGTAGAATAGCCAGTCAGCAGACGGCTAAAAATGTAATATATCGCATGTATAAATATATACATAATAATTGTCTAATGAATTCCTATAATTAATCCACTACAATTGCAGTTTGAGCAGATGATCCATCGGACTGTTCGCCATCTTGACCTTGCTCCAAAACAGGAGAATCTGGAGCAGGATCATCTGACAACTGATATGACTTCAACGACCTGGTGACACCATCAGTGCCGTTTGTCACAGAAGAATTTCTCGAAACCTTAGACTGGTTGGAGTTCTTACGTTTAAGATCAGCGAATATTCTTTCGTTGTAAACAATCAAATCTTGAACCAATCTGAACGCATGCCGATCTCCAATTGTAACAGACGACTGAGTCTTCGGACGAAGGATACAATAACTCAACTCCTGTGCAAGCTTGGAGATGTACTCCTGAGAAGCGTTAGCAATAGACGTCAAGCGACAAAGATGTGCGGTGATAACGTCCAATGTGGCAATATTACTCACTCTGAATTGTGAAAATGTTCTTTGCAATAGCTTAATTCTTTCACTGGGGTTTTCATCGCTTCCATGTTGATAATAAATACTTTTGATAACGCCATAGTGCTGGGAAGGCACAACAGAGTCAGGCAATTCAATGAGATAGAGCTTGAGGACGGAGGCAATCACAGCTGGATCTGAGGTGGTAAGCACTTCAGGAGAAATCGGACCTTTATTGAGTTTACGTCTCAGTTTGTGCGTAGTCTTTAGTGGCACCGATTTTGTCCAGCATCCTAACCTTGCCTCGTCATTTTCCATTTCTGGATAGAGATGGTCCATGTACTTCAAAATACTAGAGACAATCAAGGGGACCTTTTTGTGGTCAACTCTCCTCTTGAGCTCAAGATCAACACCAAATGTTTGGTCTTCGGAAACATTGTAATAGTTGTCATAAATTGTCACTTTGGGTGAAAATAGACCTGCCCGATATGATTCCAGAATATATCTCAAATCATTGTCTGGGTTGATTGTCTCTTGGTACAATATCAGCTTATCGACTGAAGCCTTAATTGCAGGCACAACGTTCGAAAGTGCAGCCAAGAAATCCAACATGACAGCTTTCACAGCTGAGAGACGATCACCCTCGCATCTTTGCATGAATGTGAGATGATCCACCGTGGCCTCTTCCAACGAACATCTCGTATCATCAAGTTTTTGAACTGCCGATTTGTATTTATCATCCAGCTCCTTCACTTCTCTTGCAAGTCTTTCGCCTTGTGTCTCATCAGGATGAGGCTTGTTAATGTAATTGCCAATTGTTTCGCCAATATATTCACCCACAAACGGTGATATTTTATCTGTAGTTGACTGTCTGTTACTGGACACAACTCCTGCAAGTTGCAGGGTCTGCTTTTTCCACTGATAGTTCATGACTGAACTGTTGGCAAAAGTTGGATTGTTTGCAAACGTAGAACCAACGGAACCCACAAGTCTGAGATACCCCTGTGAAATTAAGCTTTGCCCAATCCTTTCAGCCTCCTGGATAGAGCCGTTGGACAGGTTTCGCTGTAGCCAGCTAACGATTGCGGCCCCTGTCGATACATTTGAATAAGTTCCAAGAATAGGTACTTTTATTTCGTTCATTGGAATTTCAGATAACGCACGCTTAAAAAGCACTGCTGCTTTATCTTTAGAATAAAGCTCGTTTCCAATATAAATGAGTTCATCCTCTCCATTTTCGTCTTCATCATCGGCCATATTACTACCGTGTTCACTAGTTTCTTTTGCGGTCTCATCAACTGTAGTTGTTTCACTCTTTGCATCATCAGATATTCTGCCAGCGGAGGGAACATCAGAAGAAGTAAGAGTCTTCTCATCTGCTTCGCCTTCACTGACGGGATTGCTAGCACGATAATCATCGAGAACACGGCATTTGTTAAAATAACGCTTCTGGCATTTTGTTACTTCTGCAGAGTCCTTTTCGTAGTCTCTCAGTTTACTCTTCAAAACACCCCTAGAGTAGTCAACTCTTTGGCGGTGTTCGTCCGACCATTTACCAAAGGGTTGCAGCACCATGGTGCGGATGTTTTCAGCCACCTGAAGATGATTTTTGCCTTCCTCGGCCATTTCATTCGCGATGCCTTCATACGCTTTGCGCAATGAAGCTCCTTCGTCTCGTCCAAAACCGTTCTTCCTTACAGCTGAACTTGCGGTGATTTCTTTAAGACGAGCACCATATGCTTCTTCGGCCTCAGCTCTTGCCGCAGCCAGCGAAAGTACTTCATCATTTTCAACACACCCTTGAGCGAGTTTTTCGAAAAGAGAGTTTACACCTGAGTTAGTGATGTTCAAGATCAGGAAGTTAGCCCGAGCATGGAGAGATAATGCCATGCCATTGGTGGATCCCTGGAACCAGTAAAAAGGCAGTTTCAGCAGCATTCAATAAACCAGTTGCAAAAAGAGCGCAGTTGATGGTTTTGAGTCGGGCGAGTCGTGAAGTTGCTTCCATGACATGGTCGATTTGTAGACAATTGTCACAAGAAAACCAATTGACCGCATTCCAGCGGTGAAACTTACCGGTTGAGTAATCATTTGTCCAGAATGATTCTGCAAACGAGGGCATTGCGACTAGTAACGGTCTTTTTCTCTGAAGATGTTGTTAAAACTCGAGGTGGTGTGGTGGTGAACCTGCAGAGTGCAGCGGTGGAAATGAGGGTGCGCGTGTCTGTCTTGAGAGCCTCCACACATTACACATTAGTGGGTCTTTTTGGCTGGTTTGTAGTGAGGCTGTTCTACTAGCGGGCTATGGCAGTCGGCAAAGTGTATCGGAGGCTCAATGTTTAAAGTCTTGGCAGCCAGTATTTACGTTTAGTTTTTTGAAAAATGCACTGGCTGGGCTTCACTGTCGTGTTTTTTCAGCTCCCTATCCTTCTTTTCTGCCACCATGCCACTCAACAGGGATCTTTTGATTACGGCATGGCCAACGTAATCACCATCTTCTGGAGTAATTAAAGTTTGTTCCTATTTCGGGTTGTCACAACTGTGCGCTATCAGCTGGTGTCACTGCGGTGCCCTGCGCTTGCTTCTGCTTACTTCTGGGGCTCTCGTTGACCGCGTCGACTAGTGAGAGTTTGCAATTGGGTGCTGCACACAGAGACCAAGAAACAATGAAAATGACATTATCAAGAACTTGTAGCATATATTTGTGGTCATTAGACCTAGCATAACTCAGTGCTTAGAAAATAGCAATCTATGTAGCAGATATTACCTAATCACTCCGAAACCCAAACTTGCATTCTTCTCTTGACATGTCAGCCAGCGCAAATAACGACGTGAAGTATCCAAGAGTCTCAATCACATTTTGCACAAAGTGCAAGTGGAATTTACGTGCAGCTTGGTATCTCCAAGAGCTTCTTTCCACGTTTGGAAATGATCTTGGTGAAGTTGCTCTGATCCCCGGTGATGCAGGAGTTTTTCAGGTGCACATCACACTGAGCGGACGACCTCCAGTATTGCTATGGGACAGAGTATTGAACGACGGATTTCCTGATAGCAAGGACCTGAAGCGGCTGGTTCGCAATCATATTGATCCGACAAGGGACCTGGGGCATGTTGACAAGCACCAAAAAGGCTCAGAATCTAAAAAGGTGCAGGATAAGGAGTGTGTGGAGTGTAAGGAGATAGACTCTGCCTCTGATACATTGTGATTTAGGTCATCAATGTTTGGTGGTAGTAGTCCGTTGTAGATCCAGCCTCAGTCGTCGTTTTATTTCTGCCCACAATATAGCTGTTATATAAGATTTGTCATAACACACCCAAAAAGGCATAGTTTAATAGTCGAGACGGTAAAGATGAGTGCGAAATGAAAGGAAAAGAGAAAACAGCGGCCATTCCTACCTAGTGCTATAATCTACTGGTCCAAGCTACCTCTCTTTCCTTACTTATCGCAGACCAATCTGCCCATGTTATTTAATCACTCAGCCTCACATTGCGCCAACTGAGACGAGATAGTTTCTGGGTGGGCGTGCTATGAGCGTTAGCAAGGATCCAAGCTTTCTAACAGGGCCAGAGAAACTGCGATGCGAGTTACAGTAGTCATCTTTTCTATACCAAGCCGGACTGCCAGCGAGATGTTTTACAAAGTACGACACAAAATGACGTCGAAATGGTACTTGCTTTTTTTCTTGACACTGAGGCAGGGCACCTCCACGTTGTGCCGAGCCGCCAGAGTGGTCTGTGAGTGGTGTGGTTAGACGTTTCCGAAACTTCTAGACGGATTCTTAGTGCTGAAGCAGCCTCAGCCTCTTTTTTAGACTGGCAAAATTTCTAATGCAAAGAAGGTACCTTTACACTACGGTTAAGACTTGCAGCAGAGGAGAGGTCTGAAACTAGAACAATCATCTACTGGACAGGAAGCCTCCAGCGACGCAGCCCCCGTCTGAGTTCCATGTAATGCAGGACCCGGGACAATTGGGCCGCAGATAAAAGCTCAAAAATACTCTTTTAGGAAGGCCCTCAGCTTTTCGCTAAGGGGTCTCAGAAGGTATATAAGTGAGACTTTGTGCCGGCCACAAGAAAGCGAGAAAGTGAACGTAGTGTGAAGACAGTTAACCTACAGCTGTTATTTAATTCCTGCCTATCACCACCCTTGGTACTTAACATCCGGTTTTCCCACAGACAAACCCGGTCACCAACTACCCAGCTTTCCATCTAGAGTTCTGTACTCCCACCCACTTTTGGTTTTCAAATTTAAAGCAGCTGCCAGCAGCTTCAGTTCTGACTATATTAGCCTTCAAACAGCTATATAGTAGTTGTTAGTTCTGCGATTCGCAATAGTTTGGAGCCACAACATCCTAACAACACCCTGGTTTCTCGCGTCCAGCAACCTAGACATAACCGACTCGGAATCTTTGTCCGCACCCACACGCCGTGAAATCCGCGCCCTCCGCATCTATTATCGCTGTTGATCGCCCACAGTCCTAAAAAATTTCCACCTGTTTTCGAGGAACATTTAAACCCTGAAAAGTTTAGTGCCGGCAAGCAGCGGGGTATAAAGCACCGCCTCGTTAATTTATCGAGGTAAAAACAGCTGACAAACGTCTTGAGATAGCTATTCACGCACAAACACAGTGTTTTTTTTTGACCTGATAGGCTGCATAGGGTGCCTCTGCATAACCAAGTGCTTCTTACAGCAATAGCCAACCCAGCACCATTTATTGACCACTCAACCCTGCATATCGAAGCATCTCACCAAGCGTGACCATACCTTGACAACTTGTGTTGCTGAAGCTCGTTTGCATTTTTTTACACATTACTCGCATTTCAAAACAAACTATGGCATCAAATAAAGAGTCTAGCGCATCTGCAGCCTCATCAACACTTCACTTGGGTGGCTCCGAGGGAGACAACGTGTCACCATCGCAGTCTACTCCCTTCAAGTTTAATCCAGTGCAGAAAGCTGCTAACTTTGAGTTCAGACGATTGCCATACAAGGACTCGATTGTCCAATGGATACATGCACCTGGCCAGAAAGCCTCTGAGGAGCGAGTCTTACAATTTCTACCCTTTTTCCCAGAACCAGACGCTACCAGGAAAGCCAGGATTTCAAATGTTGAAATAGGAAAAAACTGTTTCATACATCAGTTCAAAATTCAAAATACTTTACCTGTTGCTCCAGGTGAAAAGAAAAAGAATATTGTAGTCATGCATGGATATGGCGCTGGCCTTGGATTTTTTTTCCAAAATTTCAACGATCTATCCAAAGTTGACGGTTCAACTGTCTATGCTCTTGACTGGTTGGGCTTTGGTTTGTCATCCCGACCTCGTTTTTCGATTCCAACGAAGGATTTCTCAGTGAAAGAAAGCGATGGCTATATTAAGGCCGTACGTGAAAGTGAGGATTGGTTTCTTGATGCCCTTGAAAAATGGAGGAAACACAATAAGCTGGAGAGCTTCATTCTTATTGGCCACTCCCTTGGAGGCTATCTTTCCACCGCGTATGCCATGAAATACCCCAATCGAGTTGAAAAGCTAATATTAATTTCTCCTGCTGGTGTGGATCGTGGGTATTCTCGTGAACTCGACAAGAGATGGCCATGGGGACGACAAAAGTCTGCAAAGGCTACGTTGGATGAGGCAAACATTGATCTAGCAAAGTCTCTTTCAACTAAGCAACCTACAGCTGTGCCGGGCAACGGCTTTGATGATCATACACTGCAACAATTGGAAAGTGTCACGCGCACATTTTCACAAGATACATTGAGCTCTGAGAAGTCAACTTCCAGAATTCACATGCCAAAAATGGTCACGTATATGTGGAACAATCACTGGAGTCCATTTGACCTCTTGAGAGGATCTTTCTTTTTCGGACCCCGGCTGATTTCTGAATGGACACACCGAAGATTTGGTTCACTACCAGCCGCTGAACAAGATGCTATGCATATTTACGCATTTCGCACATTAACCGCAAGGGGCTCTGGGGAATATGCAATCACTAGACTACTGGCACCTGGAGCACTTGCCAGAATGCCATTAGTTGACAGAGTTACTGGTAGAATCAAATGCCCTTCACTTTGGCTGTATGGCGACTCTGATTGGATGAATGTTGATGCTGGTGATGAAGCCACTAAGAGATTAAGAAGGGCTGGTCTACAGGCTGATTTCCATGTCATTCAGAAGGCGGGCCATCATACTTATTTGGATAATCCTGTCGAAACAAACAAGTTGATAATGGCGTTTGTTACTGCAGACAGTGTGGGTCAGGCAAAAGAAACAGCAGCAGTGAAAAACGAAGGTGCAAACGAAATAGTTGCTACTGCGATTGTAGCGTAGTAGTAGTGGTCATCCTTGATGGACAAGAAGGGGCAAAACAAAAAAAAAGCTTTTGGAACATCTTAAGGGACATTCAATATCATTTATTTATCTTTCAACGCGTTAACTGTTCTTGAAATTGGTGGTACTACTATAGGGAAACTGTAACATATGTAATGTTTGATAGTACTATCGAACCTATTTTCTTTTGCTGTTTGACAATCGCCTCAAAATAATTAGAGCTTGTCCCCAATACCAGCCCATTTAATCTAACAGATGGTAATTCTGTCAGCTTGCCAGGCTAATATCCTATGCAAGATTGTTTGTTCTAATAGTGAGAATGAGTATTGAATCTTTCCAGAGCTTGGAATTGTGGGAAAATTTAGAAAAGTACCGTCACAAAATTGCTCGCTACTGTGTAAATGTAGCGAGTGTAAATCCCACCATCTACAAATAAGAAGCTCATTACAGCCTCTTTTGTTGATGCAGTCCCATGGGTGTTTAAGAGAAGATGGGTACATCAGAAAACTTGAGCGAGTGATTAATCTATTACAGGCCAAAAGTTGAAAATCTGATGAACGTCAGTTCTTAAGCAGATGTTCGCTTGCTCTGATTTCCTTCCCAATGCATTTTCAACCTTTTCAATCGCACTTCGCGAAGAAGTTCATTCTGTCTGACCAACTAACCACTATCGTCATGAGCACACCTAACTGAGCCAGAAAGTAACATTGCTTAATTATTTCACATACTATTATTGGCCAGTAAATGAATTGTTAAAACTTAGTCTGTTAAAATCTGTTTTCAGTACTCGTTTTTCTCAAAATGCTCTGAGTTTCACATCTAGAAGACCTTCCTGGAATGAAGATTAAAGCTATTTGAGGGGCTTTGTTTTTTGAAGGGCTTTTATTTTTGAAGGATGACGCTTTACAACAGTAACAAACCTTTATTTATAGTCACGTACATCATGGCTACGACAAACACAGCAACGACTCTTTATTTATAGTCGCATACATAAATAATATTACTATCAACTAATCGAGAACGACTGCAAAATGGCATTGTAAATTCATCCCCCCGGCTATTACGATCACAAATCCTTCTCACAGAGTCGCAAAAGTAGCGAGTTATTGTTTAAATTATATTTGCAAGACGTCACGATGATCTGTGTGGCTTTGATCCACCCAAATATGGCCAAAAAGCCATATTTTTTTCAACAAATTGCAGCAAAAGGCCGTATAATATAACAATATGGAAAAACTCCTCAATCCCCGTCTTAAATCCACCTAACCTTCCCCCGGGCAAATTAGTTAGTTATAATCATTTATTTATAGTCGAGTACATCAATGGTAATCTAACATATCACTAACATCCTAAAAGGAACCAACATCTTATCTTACCGCCTAGTAATAAAGAATCGACTTTGGGCTAGCCCTGTCCTTGTAACTTAAATTCTCCCGGGCAAAAAAAAGTAGCGCGCTTATTGATCGAAGCCGCATTCTCGGAACACTGTGTCATGCAAAAATGGTTGTGATCGAAATAATTTTGTTCACAACTATTTAGCTATAATGACTATTGAAGCTTTCACCTTTTCAAAAATATAGCTAAGAAACATATTTTTCATCATTTTGATTATGACTGCAGTTGCTGGTTTACTGCCAACTACGGTTGTGTAGTGTAGTGGTTAGCACCTTAGGTTTTGATCCTAATAACCCCAGTTCGAATCCGGGCACGACCTAGCTTTTTTTAGATACTCGCTATTTGAAATGGCAAGTAAAGGGAATCTTTTTCAAGACGAAACTATCACAAGATTCTCTAATTTTACTTTTGTTTGGACATTTACACGTACGGTACTCTCCAGAGTACGAACAAATCTTTATTTACAGTCGCATACATCAATAATATAAATACTATCAACTAATCGAGGACGACTGAGATTTCATCGTCAATTCGGTGCCCCCCGGCTATTTCGATCACAAACCCCTCTCACAGGTTTGTGAAAATATCGGGTTTTTGTTTAAATTTCAATTGCAAGACGTCACAGTGATCTGTGTGGCTTTGAGGTTATCTCCACCAAACTAAGGCCAAAAAACCAACAAATAGCAGCAAAAGGCCGTAAAATGTTACAATATGGAAAAACTCCTTAGTCCCGTCTTAGATCCACCTAAAATCGGCCAACAACTTAAATCCCTTCTCTGAATCGAGAAGTTCCTGGAGTGTGACCCCATCATCAAAGGTATGAATGAATTTCATTCGCTCGCTCAGGTTCTCTGGGCATTGCATTAACAGGTGTGCGACAGTTTCTTTGTCGCCACAAACACAGCTCCGGCGAGCTGCTGTTACGTTCAGCTTCTGGAAGTATATTCTCAGGTTACCGACTTCCGTTCGAAGTTGTACCAGTTTGCTGATAATTTGTCTTGGCTTTCTGTAAAATCCACGGAGAGGATAGTCTTTGGGTTGGTAGAGTGCGTTGTCTGTGTGGTAACGGTAAAAGGATCCAGCAGTGTGTTGTTGGTACCCCTGATTGAAGTGTCGAAACGCTTCATCGTCAATAGACTTTGGATTGCTTTGGTTGTTGTGCGATACGATTGCAACCCCAACTAAGGGGTACAATTATTCGCTGGAATCAGTTTGACAGCTCACTGAAAGAGAGAGTGGCGGCGACTGCCAATCGCCGCATTACCGACCACGGGCTGGTGGATGACAGCGCAGCGCAATCATCACCATTATGCAAGAGTGCAGAACAACATCCACACCAAGCATCAAGATAACACGGTACAACAAGAAGTGGTGGACCCCCAAACTAAGAAACATTCGAAATTCAGCTTTCACAGCCCGCAAAACATGCGGAAGCCAGAAAACAACCGGCCAAACTATTGAAGGCGCAACGGTTAGCGGAGGAATACTCCGAAGCCATTCCAAAGGCAAAGGCTGATGCAATGGAACAAATTTCTAGCTTCATTAAAAGGAGTGGACATTTCGCTCATTAGTCAGTACTTAACCCCCAAAGCAAAACGTCTGATGCCGGCGCTCACCGCCAACCACAACAACATTAGCCATACTCATCGAGAAAAAGCGGAAACGATGTGGTCTACACTACCTCCAAAGATGACACCATCAACTGGACTGTAGTACCTTTACATCTTTCCCAACAGGCCCATAACGCCAAGATCTGGCCCAAGCTCAACGATCGTGAGATAAGGAATGCCCTGCAACACCACGAACAAATCCCCCGGCCCAGACAAAAGAAAGACAGCGGATATTAAGCGAGCATGCGCAAATAAAGTGGTTTACCGGTTGATAAGAAAACTATTGACATACTGCGTAGCTGAGGGATATCACCCAGTGAGCTTCCGCACTGTCAACATTCTAATAATTCCCAAGCCCAAGAAGGACCACAGGAAGCCGCGATCATATCGCCCCATCTCACTTTTAGCGACAATGGGAAAGCTGTTGGAGAGTATTATTCACGACCGAATGGCCTTCCTGGCCAGAAAGATTCTTCCAAAACACCAAGGAGGTAGCCGAAAAGACTATTCTTCCACAGACATACAAGCAAAGCAACTTTCCAGAGTGTCGCACATGGAGGCTACGTCATTATTTGATTATTGGTATAATTTGATTGTAGAAGCCTGCGGGCCAACCACGTACAAGTAATTTGATCGAAACGGCAAACCACATTATCAAATAGATGCCGATTCAAAATCCTGAATGGTGACAAGAAAAAACAGCCCGCAGATGCCAGCGCATCAAAACTATTGTAATTCTCTGGGGATGCTACGGTTGTGTAGTGTAGTGGTTAGCACCTTAGGTTTTGATCCTAATAACCCCAGTTCGAATCCGGGCATGACCTATTTTTTGGTATCCATTCCATTGTGCAGTTGAGAGATTATTGAACTAAAATCCAATTGATCTCTTTCATTGTTTCGTTTTGTATTCATGTGAAAGTGGCTGAAGGTTGCCATGAGTTTTAACAATTACCAACCCCACCCCACTCCCAATCGTTGGGCGTTGCCATCGTGTTGATGCATTGGTGACAATCTAGCAAGTTCGCGTTCCCTTTATATTATTATTTGTATTGATCAATAGCTGTTGCCAATTGATAGCTAGCTTGCATGGGCCATGGATGTGAAACGAGTATTCACCCCGCAAGATGATTCATTACTTATCAAGGCTTTGTCACTGCCTGACTTGAAACCAGAATCATACAGAGCATTCATTTTTACACTTGCTCACATTTTGAAAACCACAGATGAAGCTGTTCGTGAGCGGTATGAATGTCTTTTGAAAGATCCAACAATATTCAATAATTACGAAGAAAGAGTAACAAGAGTTGTAACCACATTGAACGAATTTGAACTGAAAACTCAGCTGACTAGAGCTCAACGAAAATATCCACATTTGAGTGATGGCCGTGATGTTGTCATGGTATATGCTTCAGAATGTAAACAATTTGGTAAACGCAGTCAGTTTTTGCCAGAAGAAGTTTTGATGCTTTGTAATTATCTGAAGTTTTTGGGCGGTGATAGAGGTAACGCAAAAGAGCCCGTTTATTACCCGCTTGCCAAATTAACAAACTCTTTGAGACCTTTACCTAGCTGGAGGAATAAATATCAAAAGGCCCTGCAAGGAAAAATCAATTTTGTGGATCCGGGAGCAAAGTTGCCGCTTAGTATTACGGGTCTTTTCAATAGGGATAACAATTTTAAAATCGAGAACACAAAAAAGCCCTATCCTTCGGGACAAAGTGCGATTGACGATAGATTGTTGTCGGAAGAACTATCCTCGCATGATTGGTCATTGGTGGCTAGGCAGCAAGTTGTCGCAAACCTCACACCTGAAAAAGGGTTTGACGAGGAACATAGACCGCTATTCAATCATCGAGAGCTGCCGCAGATGCATAATGAGGCTAGTGGTGTGAGCGGTCGTAGCACGTCTGTTCTAATTCCTAATGGCTCACCATCGAGTACTCACTCGCTCGATAAAAGGCCACTTTTTATCAACGAGTATTTTTCTTCTGACGCTGAAGAGTTGCGAGAATCTCCCCATGTAAATGTTGATCGTTCTAAAGATTCGACATCGAATCTTGATGGTACTATTATTGGGGAAATCCGTAATGTTAATCTACGACCAACTGAAGACAAGGATTCAAGTTCTTTGAGTAAGAGTCCTATCATGGCGGTCAACAACAGACCAAATCGAATACCAAGTCCCTATTCCACAAGTGTCCAAGGCTCACCTCGGAATTCATCCTACTTTGGTGCTATTTCTAATGTACCAATTGAGCTAACTGGTTCTCGTTCATTGGATTTGAAGCAGTCTAAAGAGATGAACATGGATTCACCGGCAGCAGAAAAAGAAATAAACCGGCAGCCATCGAATATCAAATACGTATTCTCCAGTCACTCGCCTAAACAGTCAGAAAATCTGAGTCATCCAGTATTTGCACAATCAGGAATCCTTCTGCCCTCTCCCAGTCAAAAAGAGAAGCAAGGTCAATACTCCGGATACGAAAAGAGAAGGTTCTTGGAAGACTACTCTCCGTCTCCCACCCATGCACGAAATCACGGCTTAAGACATCCCGATGAATCTTCGGTGTCTGAAGGTAATCGGCGATCTGAGTACAGTGATGAAAAGGAAGAGGACGAGGAAGAGGAAGAATTTTTCAGTGCTCCAGAGGAAGTATTAGATACATCTTTCAATGGAAATGATCGTCACATCAATTCTACTTCTATCGAAGGTATTCGTGGAAGCATTCTTGATAGACTTGAAGAAGATTGTTCACATAATGCTGATGAGTTTGATTTTGCCACAGCTCAGACTTCAAAGCTAGATGGAATAAGTAGGCATGATGCTGGAAATTATGGAACTGCCTCGCAAATGCCAGACTGGATGGAAGAAAGTGGCGAAAATGATCGTGAAATCAATGTTGGATTATATTCTAATGGTGTTGTTCAGAATAGCGAGTCTGCCGAAGATAGTTACGCAAATGAAGACAGCTACGATATTGTTGCCATTCCAAAGGGTGACAGCTATTATGGAGTAGCAAAGATGGATCGAGTTGAGAAACTTGGAGATTTTTCAGCACATGAGAGCAGCGAGCTTCTTGCAGCAAGAAAAGCAGCACAAAGAAGCAACGCACAAGTTCAAGAGAAGGAAATCCATAGTTCTGCAAACTCCGAGTCTATGACGAATGTGGAAGGTTCAATGCCAACTTCTGCGAAAATTGCCGACATTGTGAGGGGAAGGGCTGAAAGTGATGAAAATTATGAAACGGCCGCACTTTTGTTGTCTGATCGTGGGATAGATTATAACATTCATATTCCAAAAAATGATGTTGGCATTCGCCACGGACTTGAGAATTTGGAGGTTGAAGGTGGTAGCGACAAAAGTCAAGGTGACTATACTGAATCTACAAGCAGGGGTTTGGAGTTGCCAAGTTCTATGCCAGGTAAACTGAACAGCAAAGAACAGAGTAGCGGTGGGGTCTTATGGAATTCCCCACACCAAAGGGAGGAATGGCTTGAAGGGAATATTGAAATGGACCATGTTTCAGAAAAAGCATCGACCTTTCAAACTACGGATAGACCAAAAGGAAATGAGCGCTTGAACGCAAATGATGGTTTGTCGCAATCTTCTTTCTTTGTAATGACAAGTCAGGAAGGTGACGAAGAAGACAATATTTACGGATCCTCATCGCACGTCTCCGGTTCTGCAAACGAGAGTAAAAAAATCGATCGGTCCTCGGATTACGGTCGTATTTCAAAGGAGAGCCCTGATGAGAATGATCATATTATTTCGAGTTCTTCAGACAGCGATGACGTGGACCGATCTCTTCCCTCGAGATTTAAAGTACCCTATAATACGGTGGACAAAGATTTATCCGTCAATGGTGACAACGAGTCTTTATCTGATTTTGAAGTTAATCGTATGGCAAGAAAGCCTGAAATTTTGTTCACCAGTGATGAGGAGGAGGAGACAATTGAAAACGTCGCCTTGCCTTTGTCGAGGAATTTGATGCGGGAACACCAAGACGAACCTGTTGCTGAAAGTTCTAGGCGACCAACAATATCACATACAGATGGGTCGGAAGGAGTAAAGGAGAAACAAGCTGGACATTTGCTAGATATGATGAAAGCAAGCCCAGAGCTAGTAGGGTTGCTCCACGAATTTGCAGCATACTGTGCCGATCAGGAGAATTCTAGGAAGCAGGAACAAGATCGGGTGAACCACCAACTATCTGCCGATACTCGACTACGCCCTGAAAGATTACGAATCCAACGCAACCAGCGCAGAAAGATAATCAGAAGGACATGGACCCCAAGAGATGCAAAGATTCATAAACAGGCCTTGTCGAAGAAAAAACATCTACGCAAGTAAGATGAAGTACAATGACAACGTTCGCCAACGAGGATGTGAGTGGTTGGGGGCCAACTCAAAGAAGTCGCTAATGGTGCAGGGAGATAATCAAGAAAATATTGGAGTAGTTATCTGATGCTTCAATCATTTCATTTATTTATTTAAAGCTTAATTACAGCAGTTTACCTTAATCTTTTTTACTGAGCTGACTTAGTCACCATTTTAGGAAGTAGAGGGATATTTGAAAATTTCAAGTTTTAGA
The DNA here is from genome assembly GCA_003706695.3 of Limtongella incommunis. Taxonomy (NCBI): domain Eukaryota; kingdom Fungi; phylum Ascomycota; class Dipodascomycetes; order Dipodascales; family Trichomonascaceae; genus Limtongella; species Limtongella incommunis. The sequence goes on from PPME03000005.1 coordinate 182,472, forward strand.
ATCGCTTTTAATCGCTACCCATCACCTTTTTTATTTCACCAATGTCAAAGGTAGGTGTATTAGTACTTGGTCCAGCGGGAGTTGGTAAATCCACCTTTTGCTCTGCTTTGATATCTCACATTCACTCTTTAGGGCGTCGTGCTCATATTGTTAATCTCGATCCAGCGGCCGAACCTACAGACTATGAATTTACTGTTGATATCCGAGATCTTGTTTCACTGAAGGATGTCATGGAAGAGATGGAGTATGGTCCTAACGGTGGCCTTGTATATTGTTTTGAGTTTTTGCTTCAAAATTTGGATTGGCTTGACGAAGAACTTGGAGATTATGAAGATGACTACCTGATATTTGACTGTCCTGGTCAGATCGAGCTATATACACACATTCCGATTCTTCCCGCCATTGTAAAACACTTGAGTGGAAATCTCAACTTTTCGCTTTGTGCTACCTACCTTCTTGAAGCACCCTTTGTCATCGATAGACCGAAATTCTTTTCTGGAGTGTTGTCAGCAATGTCTGCTATGATTTTGTTAGAAACACCACACATAAATATTTTATCCAAAGTTGATCTGGTTAAAGATGAGCTCAAAAAGAAAGACCTGAAAAGGTTTTTAAATCCCGATCCCTTGTTGTTGGCAGATGAGGCCAATCAGAGAACAAATCCTAAATATCATGAACTCAATAGGTCTATTGCTCAGCTCTGTGATGAATTTGGAATGGTTCAGTTCCTCCCATTGGAGGCCAAAAATCCTGACTCCGTGAACGTTATCTTGAGTTACATAGATGATATAACTCAGTGGGCAGAAGGACAAGAACCAAAGGAACCCAAAGAATTACAAGAATACGAGGAACCTGATGAGTGACCATGAGATGAGAGATTTTATTTATTATGATGGTTTGAACATTGATGCAAATTTTAAATGGTGTATGTCATAAAACCATACACGTATATTTCGATGATGACTGGAAATTGGCAGATTTATAGTTTCAAAAGGTGGCCTTTCTGAAAGGCAATTTGTACCGCGGTCAATGAAACAAAAAATAGTAACAGTAATATTATTCTATTCAAAATCGTAAAGAATCCAAGTAAAGTTGTTTTGAGTAAGTAAAAGCTTACGTTTATTTCTTATATTAGGAGCTAGATGTCGACTCTGTGTCACCAAACGCAATTATCCAGTAGAATTGATGAGAAATATTTTTATTTCGAATAATGCCTTAGCTTAAATATCTTCTATTCCTTATTCTTCGCTACTTTCCCACTCTTTCCCTATTTAATCTATTATTTAGAGCATATAGTATATGCGGTCGAGGTCCATCAGATCAATAGATATCTGACGGCCATCAGCCTGTGATGTGAATGTTTTAACCAGCACCAATAATCTCCGCGGGGATCGAATGATGAACATGAACTTTCGACGCAGTTGTCCAAATTGTAGTCATCTGCACATCGTTAAATGGCTATCACGGAAGATTTCGAATACCTAGTTTCGTTTAGGCTTAATTTTCAAACGTTGTGCATAATCTACCAAAGATGAGATCACACTTTCAAATGCTTCCTTATCTTTTTGTCTAGAGGCTACTGCATCGGACCACTTCTGTAATACAACTTCAGCTTCAGTTTGGGCTTTTTTCAGTGTTTCAATATGCTTTGTTAGTTCCTCTTCATTCATATTCGCCAAAGCCTCTAATGAAGTTGAGGCTAGTCGTCTCCACTGTTCCAATGAGAGGTCTGTTTCCTGGGCGAACTCCTTTTCCTTAGCCACTTGTAGCAGCTCCCTATTTGGTGTTGACATAGAGGACCTAGATGGAGGGGTTTCTGATGATAATCTGCTGTTTTTGCTAGCAAAGCGCAATCTTTTTGTTGTCTTTTTCGGCAGAATTTCATCAAGGTCTAGGGGGACGCCTAGCGACAGCAAAAACATACGCCGAACAGCCGACCTCTTGAAATCTATAAGTGCCGGAGTACTGGGAATAGTTGATAATTGCTCATATACAGCTGAAGCTCTAGATGAGAGAAATGACGGTAGTGCCTCAGCATCAGTTGTTCGCTCCACAGCATCCAAGTCAGAAAGAATGTGAAGTACAGAGTCCTGTAAGGAGGCTGAATTCAAGAAATCGTCCCCATGCAGAATTTTAGAATTAATCGGATCATTTGTCGAAGTTTCGACGTCAGTAGCTTCCGCAAATTCATTGAAATCATCAAATTCATCGAAATCCCCAAATTCATCCTCATCGTTGTCCTCATTATTATCAACAAATTTTGTTTCATCATCATCAATACCATTGTTGACCACAAAATCACTGCTGTTATTATTTCTTTCGTTCAATGTTTCATGTTCACTGTCGTCTGTATCGATTGCGGTTAGATGATTTCCTGTTTCTGCCTGATCATCTGGAGACTTTATTTCCTCCACCTTTGTGCTAGAGGCTTTTTCAAAATCAAATTTTTCTTCATTATCTTCAACAGCTTCTTGGTCGTTCTTTTGAAGCGTGTCCTTGTCAAAGCCTTCTAGTTCATCGTTATCAACTGATTTCGCGCGCGATTGTTCTTCTTCATTCAAATGCAAGTCTTGTATTCCATCAGAAACGACCCTAACATCCTTCCCATCTTCACCATCCATAACGCCATTATCTTGCTCCATTTTTATTCATCCGTTTCTCAACTTTGCCCGATAATTGTCAATCTGGATGAACACTTCGGGTCCACTTAATGCAGTGGGAGAGAGAGCTGCAAGAGCTCGTGGTAGCAAGGAGACAGGCGGGAAAGTTTGTATTTGCAAGACCGAATATAATTTGGTGTGGGAAAAATCTCACGATCACGAAAAGAAATACCAGACTTAAAGTGCGGTTTTGGATTTGCTGTTATTTGTCTTCAATTACAAAGAACTGTAAAGAAATGAGAGTCAAATAGAATACAGCAAATAAAGCCCAATTAGGAAATACAACATGCTAAAATGCTATTTCAGGGCTATGCCAGGGCCATGTCAGACATAATCTTTTCTGTCATGAGGCCGTAATAAATCAAAAATTATAGCCTTTCAGATTGTTGGCTTTATTACAGAAGTGGGTTGATTTCTTGCTATTGTGCACTGGATGAAAAGTGGTGGTTGGAATCGTGAGAAATATATAGAAGCTTGTAACATTTAATGGGAATCTCCCTTAATCTGCCAGCATGTCCAGAGGAGATGCGAGCTAGCTCAGTAACGCAGCGAGCCATGCTCTATCGAATTAGGTGCTCTTTACCTCGTTACTTCGATTATTAATATAGGAGGGCTCATCGGGCTCAAATAAAACCTGTCACTTTGGAGTGGCGCCTCCAGGCTCTCAATTACTTTTGCCGACAGCTCCAAATTCTCACAATGCTGAATAAAACCATTGATGGTCTGTTCATTCCGCAGAACAGCAGATAACAGAGCTCTGTTACAGTTGGGCACTTTCAATAACGTGGATATGCACTGTGCTAGCGAGTCAACCCCCTGTTCAGAGAGACAATCAGCCGCCACAACAAGTCTAGTTTCTTCACTTGGAATCAGCTCAAAATCAGTCCAGTCTAGCTTCGCTATTGTAATCTGCCCGTCGGCAAGCTCGTGGGTCATATCACTCAGGTTCACATTGCGCGATAAGTTTTCCAAAACATCGTCCGCAAAATCTGTCAAAATCACGCTCTTGTCTGGATACAATTTTGCTATTGCCAGGCCGACTAATCCCGTGCCCGCTCCAAGCTCGAGCACTTCCTGTTCCAGAAAGTCAAGGTTGCATGTCCTAATCAAGTAATCGATCAATACCAATGCACCCTCCCAAGACCTTTGTCCAGTAGAGCCGTTTTGACCGATGACAAACGGCCGTTCTGAGACTGTTATCACGTTAGAGTCGTTGAGCCGATAGTTGACATTGAACTGCTCATATGGTTTTATTGTTTCACAGAGTAACTCTCCGAAGTACTCTGTAACTTCTTCATCAATTTCCAGGGAGTTGTATTCAATGTGCAAGATTAAAGCTCTCAATACTATATAGTGGTAGTAAAGTCGGCTAGCATGGATATCACTATTCAGGTGGCAATCGTCCTCTACCTGACTGGGTCGCTGTGATGGCTGAGCCGTCGGAAGTTGGGTCTCTGGTTGGGCATTTTGTTGACATTGTGGCGATAGTTGGGGTCGAGCAGGACAGGCTGAAAATAGGCATTCTAGAAATTTCCTCTGCGAGTCAGAATCAAGTTTACACTGAGACAACTCGCTTACAATAAATTTGGGATGTACATGCTGAGCAAGCATGGCTTTTAGACGAGTTGTATTCATTTTAACAGCCCTTCATTCACAAGAGGTCAAACAGTCTAGAAAAATTCGAGGAGATGCCGGAGTCATCACCATCGGACTCCCAACAGAGCCCAACAATCACGGACGGTAATGGGAAATCAGTGTGAGCTGATTCGAGATGAGCTGAGGAGCAGTAGCGCTTGGTGAGGCGACGTAGGCCAGCCGAGGTAAAGACTAAACCAGACGACAGACAACGTTTTGGTCATTCCACTTGCTCATTTCGGCCAGTGTCAATTCCACTAGTCCTCAGTTGGCAAAAGCTCGGTCCAAATTGTAGACAGCTGACTAGTAGCTAGGCGTTTCAGGAACGACACTGCCCGAATCTGATCTTGTCAATTCCTTTGATTGCACTCCAAAGCGAACAAACACAATTTTGCACAAGCGCAACAGCACGCATGCTCGTGTTAACTTATCTGATAATACCTGCCCATAAATTATTTTGAGTTATCACAAATTGGTTGTTGGCCAATATGTCAGGGCGTAGTGTCCTGTCTAGTTTAGATTAGCGCCAAAAAAGTCATCCGAGGAACAAACAGGTTTGCTCCTAGTTTATAGTTTGAACTAAAAACGTAAAACATATTCAATAATACTTGAGCATTCTAAAAGATTCAGATCTAAAGCTTTGTAAATTGTTCCTACACTCGCTAACGAGCTTCCCGTTCTGCCGGCGCTTTTTGTTCCTTTCTGCCGATGTGAGATTCGCTCAGTCAATGCAGGTGCCCTAACCCTTGTTGGGGGCAACCTGCTCGGATACAGCCTCTGTACCCCCAAGCAGTAGTGCTATTGGAAAAAAAAAAGTGCAGATAGATGCTGCAATAGAGGTGAAGGAGTGGCAGTATAAATACCAGCTCCCTTCCGGATTCTTCCTCGTCGTAGATCTATCTGACCAACAACAACAATGGCTGCGCTAAGACAACGTTTCGAAACAGTTGAAATTGCTGAAGTCACTGATATTGCAGCTGGCGCTCAAGATCGTTCTTCTCACAACGATATCAACAAGATTAGCAAGGAGGAGTCTGACAGAAGACTCCATATTTCTGAAGAAACAATGACGTTGGCCAACTGGCACCGCCACATCAACTGGCTCAACACCACCCTTGTATTGTTGATCCCCATGTTTGGTTTGATGGCTGTTCCATTTGTTCCTCTGCAAACCAAAACATTTGTGTGGGCATTTTGTTACTACGTTGTGACTGGTCTTGGTATCACCGCTGGCTATCACCGTATGTGGGCTCATCGTTCATACAAAGCGTCTCTGCCTCTCGCATTGTTTCTCCTCTTTGCAGGCTCAGGTGCTGGCGAGGGCTCTGTAAAGTGGTGGTCCAATGGTCACAGAACCCACCATCGCTATACTGATTTGGACAAGGATCCATACAATGCTAAACGTGGCTTTTGGTTTTCTCACTTGGGTTGGATGGTGTTTATTCAAAACCCTGAGCTCAAGGGAAGAACCGATATTTCTGATTTGATTGCCGATCCACTGATCAGATTTCAACACAAGCACTATCTCTACTTTTTAGCGTTTACTGCCTACATTTTCCCCTCTCTTGTAGCTGGTTACTTCTGGGGAGATTATCTTGGTGGCTTTCTCTATGCCGGAGTTTTGCGTTTGTTTGTTGTCCATCAGTCGACGTTTTGCGTCAACTCTTTGGCTCATTGGATCGGAGATCAGCCCTTTGATGATCACAGATCTCCTCGTGACCATGTTTTGACTGCGTTGGCAACATTTGGTGAAGGTTACCACAACTTCCACCATGAGTTCCCAACTGACTACAGAAACGCTCTCAAGTGGTATCAGTATGACCCTACTAAGGTGTTTATCTGGACCGCCTCCAAACTCGGCTTAGCCTACAATCTGCAGACCTTTTCTCAGAATGCCATTGAGCAAGGCCTAGTGCAGCAGAAGCAAAAGAAACTTGATAAGTGGAGAGCCAGACTCAATTGGGGTGTACCTATTGAACAACTTCCAGTTATTGAGTTTGAGGAGTTCAAGGAGTTATCAAAGACTCGCTCCCTTACCCTTATTTCTGGAATTGTGCATGACATTACTGACTTTATTGAACAGCACCCAGGCGGAAAGGCTCTCATCAAGTCGGCAATCGGTAAAGATGCAACTGCTGTTTTCAACGGAGGTGTGTATTCGCATTCTAATGCAGCGCACAACTTGCTGGCCACAATGAGAATTTCAGTTATCCGTGGCGGTATGGAAGTTGAAGTTTGGAAGCAAGCTCAACAAGAAAAGAAGGATGTCAACATTGTATCTGACTCAAATGGTGATACAATCCAGAGATCCGGTGAGCAGGCCTCCAGAGCTGGTGGAAATGGCGCATCTAGTCGTGCCGCTTAAATGTGAATAAACGTGTCTTGAGTTTAAAGACCGTCTCTTTTCAAAAAAATATCTATTTTATTGCATCAATATATTTATGAGAGTGGATTTCTTCGTAGTTGTTGTATGTGAACACTGTTCAAGGTTGTACCTGTGTCATAAGTGTCCCGGTAGACTCCGATTGCGAAAGTGGGCCTGGCCTTGGGTCTGGCCCTGTAAGTAAGTTTTAAATCAAGAAATATATAGGAACGCTGAGGTTTGGACAATCCTCTACCACACCACTCACAACTGACATCATATTCTTATCTACCTTCTGGTCTAAATTTGGTTTGCGAAGCCATCACCTGTCCTTCCCAAATTTGTTCCCTTTAGGTTGATCATTTATGTCCTGTGTGGTCTGAGAACTTTCTGCGACAAGTACTTTCAGAGATCACATATCATAGATAAATATTGATGGGACGTCCAAGAGTATGTATAATGAGTTCTAGCAATGCTAGATGTCTCTAACACAGCTAATCATTCTGATACGCCATGGTGAGTCGGAAAGTAATCGTAAGTATTAAATAAGTGCCCTTTGATTGGCTCATGATTGATACTTTGTTAGCGAGCTGCACCTCTCTGATAGCTATCTAATACGGACGGCTGGACTTTTATCATTCCATGTTATGCCAGTTTTGCCTTTTAGATGGCTGACGAGGGTGAATCGCAGAGTCATTTCGCTCAAGATCTGGTTGACGCCGCCAACAGACCATGACGATTGCAACAGTGGATCAATCAATCAATACCTAATTTAATTTCAATTTTTGTGACCGGTAGCGGTCAAAAGAATTGTGAAGGTATTTTGTCTCCAAGAGGGCGGCTCGCTCAACTATGGCGACGGCTAGTCCGCGAATCTTTAGACAAATTGGAGTTTCAGACAAGTCCAGCTGAAATGAATAGTGGACGTATGGATGTAAACGATGAAACTAACTTAGTTGATAAATCAGTGAACCAGATCACGCCTAATCATAAGATTAGTTTAACCGAAAAAGGCCACCGACAGGCTCTTGAAGCTGGCAAAAGGCTCTGCTCAATTCTTGGTGACGATGACAATGTTCTTTTCTTCACATCTCCGTATAAGCGTGCCAAGCAAACAACAGAAGGAATTATCAAGGAGTTGGATAAAAGGAACGTTGAGTATAGGGTTACTGAGGAGCCAAGGTTACGAGAGCAAGATTTTGGTAACTTTCAGGGTGGAGATGACGAGATGAGAAAGATTTGGAAAGACAGATCAAAATATGGCCATTTCTTCTATCGTATCCCTAACGGCGAATCGGCAGCGGATGTTTATGACAGATGTGCAGGATTCAATGAGACTTTATTCAGACAGTTTCAGTCAGATAAGTTCCCAGAAGTCTTGGTTTTAGTCACTCATGGGATATTTGCTCGTGTTTTTCTAATGAAATGGTATCGGTGGTCCTATGAAAAATATGAAATGCTCAAAAATATCAATCATTGCCAATTCTTGATTATGGAGAGAAACGAAGACAATCATAAGTATAGCCTCAAAACAAGGCTACGAACATGGGATGATAATGAATTCGATAACGGTGACATGTATGACTTACAGAAAGCGGCAAATGCTGCAGGTTCCAAAGTAGTATTTGATGATGAGGAAGAGAAACAGAATTGCATAGAGGTGGACGAAAAGCTGAAGCAAGATGTGATTCGTAGAAGAACAAATTCGTTCCCTAAACTGCAAGACAGAATGACAGGACTCACACCTGTGACAGGACTAAGTGGTAACCCAGATTTAACAAAATCGGATGCAGAGCTTGATACAAAGGTCCCATGAAGTAGTCCTGACAGGAGAAGAAGAATTCAAATATAAAGTTAAGTAGGGGTATAAGAATAAATATTCAAAAACTGATCACACAACATAAGATGTTAAATTCAGGAATGGCCGAAAGGATGTAAAGCCATGTCATCAATTCTCGAGCCTAACGCGGATACTAACCACGATAGCAGAATGGTAGTATGCAGACAACTACTAACGTTGTCAAGTTCAATACCGGCATTCTTTATGTATTATTATTTATAAATATATCAAATGGGTCATAATGCGCAGAGTGTCATTTTTCTTGCCACTATCGCGACGTGTTGCATGGGCGTTTCGAAACATATTTTTCACCACATCACGAAACTCATCAAAATGGCAGAGATTCCAGAGTAAGTACTTCCATTGCAAGTAAGTTCAGTCTTTGAATTCTAACTTAGCATCGTGATTAAACGTCTGGTGTTTTTCACAGCGGCCATGATTATTGCTCCATTATCTGTATTTTTTCTTCTTCAGCAAGGACTCGGAGCAAGTTCTGTTATATCAGGAGGTGCCGCTGCTTTGATTGCCAACGTAGTACTTATCGGTTATATTGTCGTTGCTTTTATGGAGACTACGCCATCTGAAGATAATGCGGAACAGGAGAAAGAATCGAAGAAGAACAGGTAGTGCCCATGATAGTGACTGTCTTACAACTGGATATAAATAATTAATGAATGAGCTATACTATTTTCAAGATTCAGAACACTTGCACTTACCCAATGAAATTAAGTAATGAGCCTCCGGTGGAGTTCTGAAACATTTCTGATCAACACTCATAAGGCGCTGTAATCAAAGACCTTGTTGCTAAAGCAGTTCATGATGAGCAGTTTTGGTTATAAACTTTCTTCAACCAAAGAATAAGCTAGCTGAGCTCTGAAATGTCCTCGATCTGCTTCCACTGTAAACTAAAAGCGATGAAAGAATCATCTCATTTACCTTCAACCAGTGCAGGTCGTTGTGGACGTTTGCCTCTTCCATATCCGTCCTTGGCATAGTAATCCATGGGGTAGACGTCCATCCATCGATCTTCGCCAAGAGCAACCATAGCTTCGTACGGGGTTAGAAGAGGCTTTGGAAACGCGTATCCCCAATCAATCGAAAGTCGAGGACAAGCCACTTGAACCCAGCAGTCAATTCCATCAAACATGGCAAGCTTTTGAGGAAATATTTCAGACAGTGCAACAACTGTTGTGTTAGCTCCATGGTCTTCAAATTCTCTTTTCAGCATTTCCAAAGTTTCTGGATTGCCTTGGCGACCTAGAGCACCAAGAATTAATCCAACATGCTTTGCGTTTTTCGCACTATCAACAGCACTGCGTCTTATTTTTCGCATTTCATCAAAATCGTATTCTTCAATAGTGAACTTTTTGGAGTAGGGGTCATATTTGTATGCAGGAATTTCTGGGTTATTAATCATGGCGGATTCCAAATGAAACCTACCATCTCCAATATATACAATTGCAGTTGTAGGAATTGTGATCTTACCCGAAGTACATCCTAAGACTTCTCCACGAGACAACGGCATACATTGTGGAGTACTGGCCGAAATGCCATTGGACTCTAATTCTTCGCGAATAGCATGGACCGATTGATTGAATTGAATCGTTCCAACAAGAGATAAACTATCTCCTTTCGAAAAATGATGAAGTAACGTATTCAGTAAGTGTTTGCGATCGATATCAATGGTTACAAAGACGTATAGCACCTTAATTGAAGTGACATCGACAGGTACCAAGCAAGAGTGAGCGTAATGAATCAGCATATCACAACCCAGTGATTTAGCAGTGAAGTCATCTATGCAACACGCGCCGTATGTCACGTCTCCCATTACCAAAGTTTGAACTCCGCAAAATTGTTCAAAAATGTCCGACAAGATACAGGCATACAAAAGTAAACCTTCAGGAAGTTGCAGTGCTACCATTTTAGCTTTCTGCTTTCTAATATTCCATATACATTTAGGGATTTCAAAGTTATAATTTGATGGTAATACTGAAATGGCTCTTTGCAAATCTTCATCGTTCAAGATATCGTCGGGTATCTGATTAACAATTCTAGCAGGACGACTAGCTTTAGTAACAATTTCTGTGCCAGATCCCCTGTCACTTATACGGCCCACAAATCTTTTTTTTGGATCTACCATGGTTCGTTTGTATAAATATGTCCGATGATTTTGCTTATCTGAAATTTTTCATGCTGGAAATGAGTTGGGCGCTATATGGCGATGAGCTCAACTAGCCACATTATAAAACCCTTGAGCCAAAAAAAAAAACAGAGAAAAAGTGATCTGAAACAAAGGTAAGAATGCTGACTCCTAGATTTGAAGTTTCTCAAGATGGAAGTAGTGTTTGCATTGAAATTGAAGCACAAACCCTCAAATCTTCGGCTTTTGAAATCACAGTTGATAAAAATATGTTCTGGTTCAGTTTAGGTCCATATTATCTTAGACTGAGATTTCCGGGAAACTTGGTTGAAGATGAAAGACTATCCTCGAGGTATGATGTTGGTTCAGGCAAGGTCATTGTTAGGGTTTCAAAAGAGACTAAAGGAGAACAATTTCCAGACTTGGACCTAATTTCTAAGCTGTTGGCAAGAAATGACAAGAGCAAAGATGGAAGTGGGAGTGGAAGTGGAAGTGGCCCACTTATTCAAGAGATCTCCAATGATACTGATAGTAAATTTGAAGATGGGAATGCCCCCGTGGAAGAAAGCGGGAAGCTCAGGGAAATAGACATTTCGAACGCTGAAGAACATGACTGGGAAATGGAACAGAATCTCGAGCCTAATATTTTGGGCAGTAAATATGGATTCAATGATGCATACACAGAGTTAGTGCATTTGTCTATCCTTGAAGGCAATACTATTAATGAATTGGAAGACCCTGAGCATTTGACTCCGAACGAGCATTTTTTAGATTTCAGTGAAAAATTTCTACAAGAACGGTTTGACCTCGACCATTATTTGGCAGATTATTTCGATGATGAGATCATTCAACAAATAATACAAAACTCCAGTCCGTCTGATGCTGTTTCTGACGGCAAATTTACTTCTGAAGAACGAGATATGATGGTACAGAAACTGGCCAACAAAAGCTATTTATTGGACGATGAGAAGTCAATTTATATTGGCATGATTTCATTTGTGTTTGCATACTGTTATGAAATGAGAGTAAATGATGGAGAGTTTAATGTGGAATCGGCATGGACCGTGGGTAAACTGGTGCCTCAAATATCTTGCCTTGCCTCGAAGTTTCCTTCTGTTAAACCGCTAGTGATTAGCGTTTTGAAAAGAAGTTTAACCTTTCCACTTTATCGAAATTGGACACTATCCAAGCAAGTCCTTGAGGACACATACAAAATTTTTAAACTGGGGAAAAGAGCACTTATCAAAGTGTTTTTAAAACTTATCAACGTTTTTCAATCAGAAAGCTATTATGTATATTGCAGAATATGGCTGCTGGATTATACAGATTGGTTGCAATCAAGTAATGAAAATGTGATTCGCAGTATTGCTCACGAAGTTTCATTATCAAGAAACATCGCAGTGGAAGAACTGGGCTGGCCAGATCTGCTATTTGATGAGAACGAAGTTCTCAATAGACTCAATAGCTCTGAACAATAGTAGGTTTCTAAGGTTTGTGGAATGTCCCGAACAGAGCGATAATCTATCAAATAGTGTGAAATTTTATGGCACAATAAATAGTAGGTCAGCATAAATCCGGAGTCCATTGTGTCTGTAAAGTATTACTGACTTTCTGAAATGATGAAACCAACTCCATGCTTATGAGCGCCACGGTCGTCATCTGGTTGAGCAGGTGCTTGAGGCTCCCGTGATTCAGCAGTTTGTGCTTGAGGTGTTTTTGGAGAAGGTGTTTTTGGATGTGGTGGATGTGGAGTTGTTACACGTTGCTGCTCAGAAGCGATAGACGCCAAAACCGAAACGCCGTCCGTGCTACTAGAGTAGATGCTACGATTATAAAGATCATCTCTACCACCCCGTAGTATGGAAGCTTCTGATCGATGTCGCGCATGACCCAATCGTCGTCGAGAATGAGCGCTTGCATTCACAAAAGACTGAGAAGAAGTCGACGCTGGTGAGGCACCGGCAGCCGGTGATGGAGACGTGGACCGGTCAATGATAGATTTTCTTCTCTTGATTTCGCCGCCGCTCTCAAAAGCTTCTCGTTTTGGACTAGACTGCCCACTCTGCTGCTGGCTCATGCCTGCTTTCGTTTGCGATGGTTGCCAGTGATGAAACTGAATAATATGCTGTAATGAGGAAGGTGATGAAGGCTGCTGACCTATAGAGGTACTTTGCTGTGGCGGTGGAAAGAAGGCTGTTGCTGACGATTGAGGGTATCGTTGCGGAGAAGTATAGGCCGGCTGAGTTCTGAAAACAGGGATGGCCGAAGTTGATGAATGATGCTGATGGCCCGGACGAAACGAGGAGGCCGATAAGGTAGTTGAGGGTATACTAGTGCGGTGCAACATGCCTCCAGTAGTAGTAGGAGTCGCTGTGGAACTAGTTGATAATGCTTTTGGTGAATGTGGTGATTTGAGGGGCTGTCTTATAGCTGTAACGGGTTGCGACTGAGACACTGCTACTGGATCTCCAAAAATAACAGAAATGGTTGATGGTGGCACGTTGTATGCAATAGCTTCCCTTAATAGGTCTAGAGAGTATTTTCTCAATTCCAGTTTGTAGTATTCTTGTCTTGTGCGCTCCTGCTCTGCACGCAAAGCTAGAGCTTGAGTAAGGGATTCATCTGAATACTGCCATTTGTTGTTCAAAACGCGTGTTACAATGTCATCGTCAACAGGCGCAGATGCAGGAGCAGTACCAGTAGCAGTACTGGCAGGAGTACTGGCAGCAGTAGGAGTGCGCATCGCAGGCATATGTGTCGGCACTTGAGACATGCGATTTGGTGGACCAAGCTGCCCGAAAACTGAAGTCGAGGGAGTAGTGGATGAAGGATTGGCAGCAGTGGAAGGGTGAGTTTCCAAAGTGCCCACTCTTAAAGTCGAAGAAGAGCCAGGCGCAGAAGTAGTGGTGGTTGCTGTTGCTGCTGCCGCTGTTGAAGCGGTAGATTTCATTGGTGCTATCACAGATGGGGTAAACGGAGGAGAAAGACTCCTTTTAGCTGCAGATTTATGGCTTGCTGAGGATATACGGTCAGTGGCTGATGGCTGATCAGCAGTATGTTTCATCAATGTTGGACCTAACTCTCACGCGAGAAAATGGAGAGAAATTCCACGGTCGCTTAGTTATCCCAAAATGTTTTCTACACAAGCTTAATGGGAAAACGTTGGCCTGGAAAGGGCAATTAACATACACGCAGGAGGGCAAGCTGGGCTGGATTGACTTAATTCGCAAGCTTGCGCTTTCGGTCTTGATTTTGAGAGTGGCTATAATATCCGAAATCACTTCTGATAGAGTGCTCAGTGGCCAAGTGAAATTTGGGTGAGTTTGTGCGAATTGTGATAGTTATCTTCACTCAGATGGTGGCTATTTCTGGACAGTGGAAAGAGGAGACATGCCGCCAAAATTGGACGGCAAAAGTTATGAAAAATCCTGAAAGGGAAATATAAATTTAACCTGCTAAGGACGATAGGGATGGACTAGGCAAAGCTTGTTAGGGCACTATATCAAATGACTACAAAAGTAAACAGCGAAAGGAAATATTCACTGACTTCCAATCTATGTTTGTGGCCTTGGGCCACGAAAAGCTAAGGACAATAGATAAATTAAGCAAGAAATTCAAGGCGGATCAACAAACAAATTACAGAATAGAAACGCCCACTTAGCCAATCCTACCCTTGCCGTTTATGTGCAGAAATAGAAGGTAGCTTCTGCGATGTACAAAAAAGCGATGAGTGTAATAGTAAAATCTGGAAGTTGGTACACCGCAGACTATGAAGAGAGTTTCACGGTAACTGTTCAAGGTTGGGCGAGCGTAGGTGTAGCACGCTCCTGCTGGAGCAACGCGAGAAAAGTAAAGCTGGATTACGGAAAGCGGTCCACGTTGTGGTCAGCGTTGCTGTGAACAAACGTAGTAACTTATCTGATGGCCAACGTGCGAGCGACAGCTGGACTGGATTCAGATGGTGAGTACTTAGGGCCACATGAAACACTTTGAAACCTCCATAGTTATCCACCTCAGACTGAGCGTTCTGAGCTTCTATTACTTTAATGTTTCAGGTTCCACAGTGAACACGTGAAGTTAGACCCACAATTATCCCCATTAGGAAATACTACCTACTGATCTGGACACCTTGTAAGCTGAGTAGCTGAGTTGAATTGGCCTATGTGGATCATAGGCTGCAAACAGGGTAGGGGACAAAAACTTCTCTGTTACGGGTCCTTTATGCGAGCGGTCAGATCAGTGATCGACTTAGAGACGTGAAGGATGCCTCCGAGGATTTCTGCAGAAAACCCAGCGATTTGAAGTCTAGGCACCGACGCACTGCACGATGAGAATTGCGGCATTAGTACAAATTGCGGCTTGTTTCAAGCAGCTACATCACTACAGTGGCTTTATGCACTGTTTCGCTACAATTAACAACCCAAGTACCACCAACAGTGGAGTAGCGGTGTCAACGTGATCGTTTCACTAGCATAAGAATTCTGCCTATCGTTGAATCAATAATTGCACTTAACAGCAAGTATATGGTCAGCAGCGATTTTGACAGTAGTCGTTCCACTTCTCCAAATGCACTTTCAGATGAACTATTTGTCGACACGTCTGGGAGCCGTCCGTTACTGGTGGCGCGTGGATTAGTCGACAACCAAGGCACTCCAGAAACGCGCAAATTGAAATTCCAGTGAGCTGACAATCCTCCTGTTTTGCAGAAATGTCCATAGTTTCTCTTTTGAACGTGACTGTAGAAAATAATCCAGCTCCTTTTACATCTCCCTATGAGTTTGATATCACGTTTGAATGTTTAGAGCCCTTGAAGGATGATTTGGAGTGGAAGCTAACGTACGTTGGTTCCAGTACTTCTTTTGAGCACGATCAGGAGTTGGATTCAATCTTGGTTGGTCCTATCCCAGTGGGCGTGAATAGGTTCACCTTTACTGCTGACCCCCCCTCTCCTGAAAAAATCCCTGCTGCTGAGCTGGTTTCAGTAACTGTCATTTTGCTAAGCTGTTCATATGCTGGCAAAGAATTTGTCCGGGTAGGCTACTATGTCAACAACGAATATGATAGTGAAGAGCTTCGTAACAACCCTCCTTCTAAAGTTCAAATTGATAAGGTAGTGCGTAATATTCTCGCAGAAAAGCCGAGGGTGACTAGATTCAATATCCCCTGGGATAATCCTGCTAACGAGAATGCAGAGTTTCCACCCGAGCAGCCCGAGGCTGATCTCGAAGATGATGAAGATGATTATGCCAAGGACGAGGACGACGAGGACGACGAAGAAGGTGGAGATGATGCTGAGAATAACGAAGGCAATGCTGAGGAGGAGGATGGAAATGATGAAACTGCAGATGTTGAGGAGGCTGAAGATGCTGAAGAAGATCTGGAAGAGGAGCTAGAGGACGAGGAAGAAGAAGAAGAAGATGACGATGAAGGAGATGAAGAAGAGGATGGGGAAGAAGATGATGCGGATCCAGGCGATGGTCATGGAGATGCTCAACAAAAGGATGTTTCCAATGAGACTACTACGGTCTCTCGAGACACTGTATATGAGTCCCTTGAGGAACCTACCCCTGCTCCTGACCAATCCAGTCTGGCGGATGGGGATAAAAGCTCACAGAAGCGAGACATTGAAACAGTCGATGATGAGCAAGACAAGACGAAAAGAGCCAAAAATGAGAGCTAGTTCTCACACTATTTATTGACGCAGATAATTTACTTACGAGTGAACAGAGAGAGTGAAGAGATACGGAATGCTTAGCTATTTCTATAATAGATCAACTTCGCCCTGCACATTTTGCTTGATCCCGTGCAAAGAATCTGCGCATATGGCTAACCACGATCATTAATATGCGCCCAGTTTTGGAATGCTTGGCAGGTATCACGATTTTAAATCCACTCAGATTCAATGATTGGCTGTGAAAAGTGATAGTATTAAAGTGAATTTCGAGAATTGAAAACGGAATTGTCAATTCATTTCAATTAGCTTACCTGAAGTCTTTGGACCTCAGCTTAATAATATCAACTCTCAATTCCTTTCTTATAGTGGACTTTTATTAGAAAAACCTTTTATTAGCTATAGGCTCGGAAGTACTGCATATTCATCCCCCAACTTCCACTTGGGAACTTTAGGATCTAAGCCCAGGTTCTTTGTAGCAGCATACAAGCCATAGAAAGAGTTCATTCAGCAAAGTAGTATCAGTGTGGTGTCTTGACTGTATGCAGTTTGTGTGACGTTTTACACTTTCTTTAACTTTGACGAGAACTTCGCTCCGTCCTTGCTAAATAGGTGCCCCCTTTCCGCCAAGTCTGAATCTGCATCTGCCGCCCAAAATTTCAACCTTTCGGTTTCTAGCCACAAGGGGTCTGGTAACTTGGCAATATAAATCGAACTGGTAGCCGAGTGCCTGTAAGTGTGCATTCAAACATCATAGTATGGCCGAGCAATCGAATGAGATACAGAGGGCCAGCAGCCCGAGACTGCACCATAACCAAGAGGAGAAACAAACTGCGATCGAAGCGTATAACCCTTGTGAAAATATTGAACGCGGAAGCTCAGGATCCAAAGCAAATCCATCCAGATTGGTCAAATGGGCTGGAACTGTGCGCCGCCATGTGAAAAACTATATGAGTTTTGTGGGTCCAGGATTCCTGATCTCAATTGCTTTTATGGACCCTGGAAATTACTCGACAGATGTTTCTGCCGGTGCTGAGAAAAAATTTGCACTTTTATTTATTATTCTTTTGTCAAATATCATGGCTGTTTTCCTGCAATGCCTAGCCATCAAACTTGGATCTGTTACCGGGCTGGATTATGCTGCTGTTTGTCGAAAATACTATCCAAAATGGGCTCGATGGACCATGTACTTCTTTAGCGAAATTGCGCTATTGTTGACAGATGTAGCAGAGGTAATTGGAGCTGCTATTGCACTTAACGTCCTTATCAGGGTTCCTCTGATGGCTGGCGTCGCCTTAACAATCTTGGACACTCTGCTCATCCTAATGATTTACAGATCTCAAAGAGGATTACAGGCAGCTCGTCAATTTGAGATTGTGATGACTCTTTTTGTGCTGGCAGTGATCATTTTATTCATTATTGAACTTACCAAAATTCCTGATCAAAATGTTGGTGAAGTCTTTAGAGGCTTTCTGCCCTCTAATGAGGTTATATCCGGCAACGGCATGTATTTATCTTGTGGTATTTTAGGTGCCACTATTATGCCTCATTCTTTATTTTTGGGTTCATCAATTGTTCTCCCTCGTCTCAAAGAATATGATGGGAAAGGTTCCATGTGTGAGGATGAGAGCGTTAACGAAGAAAAATATCAACCATCGTATGATGCGATCAAGTATACATTGCCATATGCTTACACTGAAGTAGGTCTGTCTTTGAGTTCGTTTGCCATGTTTGTGAACTGTTCGATTCTTGTTGTTGCCGGAAGTACTATGTATCAGTATGCGGGAGCGGATGATGCAGACCTTTACGGTATCAGAGACTTACTTTCCAATCTTATTGCTCCTATTGCCGGTACTATTTTCATGCTTGCCCTACTTTTCTCAGGTCTCAGTGCCTCCATCATCTGTACCATCACAGGTCAAATTGTCTTTGAGGGATTTGTTCAGTGGACTATTAAACCATATATCAGGAGATTTTTGACAAGAGCAATTACTGTCACTCCCTGCCTTATCGTTGTAGGAGTTTTGGGTAAAGATGGATTAAACCAAGCTTTGAATGCATCACAGGTGGGCTTATCAATTTTACTGCCAATTATATCTGGTCCTTTAGTGTTTTTGACTAATAGTAAGCGGGTAATGACCATCGACAATGGTGTCGAGACTATCGATATGAGCAACGGTTGGATTACTAAAATACTTGGAATATTGGTATGGCTATTTCTTTGTATTCTTAACGTTTACCTTCTAGTTCAAGTTGGAATGGGCAACTCGTAGGATACTGCTGTCGAGTTGCCAATAGTTTTTGCAAATAACTGCAAATACCTTGTTCTTGTAGATGATGAACTCGATGGCGTCTTGCTAGGATGATTCTTAGTAACCTTTTAAACTCATCGGCAGACATTTCAATCATCTCTTGCTCCTGGGGCCATCCTTGTAGCTACTAATTGTAGCAATGATTTGTTAAATTTTGTCCGCGAATTGACTTCAAAAATACAACATCGCAGCATATTGCATGAGGTACTGAAGTGACGTAGTCATCAGGATGCAGGTTGAGGCAACATATTCTACTCTCAATGAGATCAATCGTTATTTTTAGATAGCATGTTCATAAATAAATATCACCGATCAGTACCCACATTCACTATTCGTTCCAGCAACTTCATTCTAGCAACCTCTGTCCTTTCACCACTGGCAATCGCCAGCTGTTGTAATATTGGTGGGTTTCCTAATAACGATACTAAACTATCTCTTTGGACGTTTGTTAGCCATTCATCTTTTGTTGTATCAGAGTTTCCTACTCCTACGTATCTTGATTGAAGTTGTTCATATTTTTGTTTGTCTCTGAGTTGGTGAGCCATAGCTTAAGCACGCAACACTTGTAATTAACAAGACAAATATTTGTGGTTCGTTTGCTAGGTTATTTTGAAAATGATTTCGAGCCCCTTGAGAATATTTCACAATGTACTGATCCAAATGTTATCCGGCTGCCAGGAATTTGGGAGTGCTTCACCAAACCGCCTTGTCGAAAACAGAGAACAAAATCTCACTTCACCTGTTGAGCATTGATATTCATGCCTGCTCGTAAAACTAGAGGTGGAGCAATTTCACCTCCGAACATTCAAGAGTCTGGTTCTTCTTTGCTATCTGAAGATCATTTTCTTATTGAAGTATACATCAAGTATCTCCGATCATACTTCGAGATTTGTTCTTCTAAGATTAAGAATACTGTTTCTGAACATCAAGTACAAGCAAGCACTGATGGTACACATTCTCTTGATGGTTCAGTGGAGCCTACAGAATCTGATAAGACTTCAAGTGAGCACAAGCAACAGATGTCTGACTCAATGCAAGTGGATTCTTCCGTTGTAAATCATGCAGATGAAGATGAAGACGATGACGAGTATAATGAATTGAGGGCCAAACCTCTTGATGAATTAAGAAATGCAATTGCTGATGCGTCCGATTTAGAATCGTCTTCACGATTGTTTCTTTATACACTATCCTCTGTGCTTGGCCCCGCTATTTCCAGCAACCAAATTGAACCTGTTAAATACCTTCTGAATGATTTGGAAATTGACAATTCATCAATTTATATGCATTTGGATCCTTCCCTATTGTCTTCGTTGGACCTAGCAACGTCAATGTTTGCTACAAAGGTTAGGAGAGCTAATACAAAGTTTTTTTACCGACAAAAAAGATTCAATTTGCTCAGAGAAGAGAATGAGGGGTTTTCAAAATTCATAAATGAATGCTGCAGTCGTGTACCTACTGATACAGTCGAACTGAAAGCTGAAAAGATTATGGCCATCATGGGTTTCTTTGATTTACATCCTGTTCGTTGTCTCGACATTTTCTTAGAACTTTTGGCTTCAAGCATAAGTTACTCTGAAAACTGTGCCTCAAACTCGTATCTTTTGCAGGTCCTGCAACTATCTTTATTATCATATCAGTCACCAGATCTTTGTGCTAACGTATTCGCATTCAAACTAAAAACATCTACAAAAATCACTGAAAACTACCTTTATCTAGCTGTTGATTTGATGGCTTATTCTTTGATTGATTTTGAGCATATCTACCCAGCCCTTACTCCCTCCGATGATGATTTAAAGAAATACGAAACACAGTGGAAGGATGAAATGGACGATAAAGCATTCGCTGCTAAATCGTTTTCTGCACTGTCAATGGCAGCTCCACTTGCCGACGATGATGCTGATGATGGCGCTTTGAGTGCTCAAAGTAAAACTATTGGTAAGAATCAAGACAGTGATCACAGTAGTAGGCAAGTGAAAGCTCTCTTTGTCAAAGCTTTGTTAAAAAAGAATATGTTAGAAGAAGCTATAAAAATCATTGGTCGTTTCCCATTTCTTCCTACTGCTTTTGAAGAGGTAGGCATGGAGCTTATGACAGTAGTAGAAACGATGATTGAGCCTTTGTATACAAAACTTTGTCAGCCATCAATATGGGCAAGAGGCACTTTATCTGAAAGTGCATCTTTCTCCTTAGAAGACTTTCAGAGAGTTTGCAATGACTACTTGACATTGGTGGGCCCGCTACTGGGTCGATGTCCGTCACTTCTCAGCAAAATATGTCGCATTATTTTGAACTCCGATGAACTTGGAGCGGATTCAAGACTTTTATTTATCAAGCAGTTTATTCTGCCATCGATATCAATGCTTGATCCAAACCCAATACTGATCAATGAAATATTTCTTTTATTAAAGGATTACTCATTCGAGGAACGCTTTGCTCTTTATGCAGAATGGCAAAACTCACTCCTCAAATTTGTTCCTCACTTAAAGGTGGCGGCCGCTACTGCTGAAAAGAAGACTAAGGATATTTTGAAAAGACTGAGCAAAACGAACGTTAAACAAACAATGAGAAAATTGGCCAAAATCAGCAACTCTAATCCCATCACATCGTTTACTGTGTTTGTTTCCCAAATTGAAGCGTATGATAATTTGGGTGCGCTTGTTATTGAAGCAGCTAGGTATTTCACTGGTCTTGCATGGGACGTATTGCCTTACATTATTCTCAATCAGTTTTCTCTTGGTAGAGGAACGCAGCAGGCTAACGGGTTGAATGACAGGAAGTGGCTCCAGTCGTTGGCCACGTTTACAGGTAGTGTGTGCCGCAGATATTCTCTCATGGACAACAAGCCCCTTTTACTTTACGTGCTCAAGAAGCTCCATGAATTTGACTCGTCAGATATCTTATTGCTTGACGAATTACTCACGCAATGCTGTGGTGTACAGGCTCCTGCTAACCTCAACTTGCATCAGGTAGAAATGCTTGGTGGTGGACCAGAATTGAGATCATTTGTCTATGCACAGATAGATGACAGCAGGAGAGCCTCGCTGAAAACAGGCACTAGACTGGCAGTGGCGTTGGCCGATCTCGGTATTGTTAATGATATGTTTATCACGCTGATTCGTGTTCAGAAAAGGTTCATCCACTCAGTGCCTGATGAATTAGCTGTGCCGAAGGTTTTGGCAACACGTTTGGATCTCATGTCCAAGCTTATACTCAAATTTACTGCAACTGTCAGCGAGTTTGATCAAAATGGTATCTTATCTGACAGTTTTCTGCCAATAGAAGAGATGATACTTTTGTATGAAGTTCCAATTGTTTGGGCATTTGAAATCTGGCGTTCAAGACTGGCAAGTTTTGTAAACACTGTTACTAGCTCAGTCACCACTCCCGCTGGAGAACTCACAAGACAATCAGATCTTCAAGCTCTTATCAATAAAATGGAAAAGGTTTCTGAAGGGCAAGGAATTTTGAATATCACACCTGTTCTGCTTACAATCTTTTGGCGAATGTCTTTATATGATGTTTTTTTTCCGTCTGAAGAATATGCTGCCGCAGAAAAGAAAAAGAAGAAAGAGATTGAGCTGTTGAAAACAGTGAAGAATACGACTAACAAACGACATGCTCACCATGACGTGGTTCAGAAAAGTGCCATTGCGAAGGGTGAATCTGAACTTGCTGCTTTGCAATCTGAATGGAAAAAACATGCTCTTGAATACGAACTCTCGATTGCACAACTCAGAAACGAAAAGCTGAATTTGTTCTTATCACCCACGTTCTCTGTTGATACAGAAGAGAATGGTCAAAAACAAAAATTGCAGAGTTGGTCTCAACTAGAAGCATTCTTAGCTCATTGTATAATTCCAAGAGCTCTCCATACCCCTGTTGATGCATTTTATTCTGCAAAGTTTGTATTTGTTCTTCACGCGGTTGGTTCTAGTGGCTTTGTGACGCTTGGATTTCTAGATCAACTTTTTGCTGGCAAATCTCTTTATGGTATCATCAGCTCTTGTACCAATTACGAGTCAGATAACCTTGGATTCTTTCTGACAGCAGTACTCAAAGAACTTGAGAGATGGAGGTCCTCAGAATCTGTTTTTCAAAGAGAAGGCCTTGGTAAAAAGGTCAACGGTGATGAGGAAAGTTATCTGCCTGGTCTATTGCTAAGTTATAATGGCGATGAAACAACTACTTTGAAGGAGCTTTGCACGTTCCCTAGATACAAACGATTGTTGGCGAAATGGCATCGTAAACTCACTGACACCTTGGTTGAGTGCCTGGAGAGCAACAACTACACTGATAAGAGCAATGCTATTACTTTACTGAAAGTTCTTATTGATGTTTTCCCTATTATCACGCACAATGGATGGGTTATTTGTGATGCCTTGGAGAAAACGAAGGCTACGGAGAGTAGAGAGGATATCAAGCTTTCTTGCACGGCAGTGCTTGGACAACTTAAGAGAAAATCTGCTGAATGGATTGAACCTTGGATATTTCGCCCTGCTGTGGATGACAAGCAAATTAAAGAATTTAGACAATATTCTGAGGCTAGACGAAAAGAACTGTCTAAGAGCGGTTTGGTCCATTCTAGTGGGCCGCAGAAATCCACTACAATAGGCCCTTCTGTTGCAAGCAAGGTTCATGGTCTACCGCTACCAACAGCCCCTGGTCAAAAAAAAGCAGCTACCAGCTTGGAAACACCTCGGATTCCTTCAGCTCCAGCA
Organism: Limtongella incommunis; assembly: GCA_003706695.3. Taxonomy (NCBI): domain Eukaryota; kingdom Fungi; phylum Ascomycota; class Dipodascomycetes; order Dipodascales; family Trichomonascaceae; genus Limtongella; species Limtongella incommunis. The sequence goes on from PPME03000005.1 coordinate 205,810, forward strand.
GCTGCTATCAGAAGTGCTTTGGGCAAGTCAAAAGATGCAGGAAGAAATCAATTTGTGAAAAATTTTTCAAACAATGCTACTCCTGCTTCTCTTCCACTCACACCAAAATCTGATTCACATGTCCAGGAAAGTAAAGGAGACAGAAAGCTGACTGCCATGGAAAAGATAGATTTGCGTCTGAACCGCAATAAAGAAAAAGATAATAGCGCTCGTGAGAGGGAAAAGGAGAGAGATCGTGATCGTATCCATGACAGTTTGCGAGATAGAGAGGTAGACCGAGACCGAGACCTTTACCGAGACCGAGATGGGGAAAGAGACAGGTTCAGGGATAGGAATAGAGACCGTGATAGGTTGAGGGACAGTGATATCAGAAATAGAGATCGGGACAGAGACCGGGAAAGAACCAGAGAAAGAGACCGCGACAGAGACCGCGACAGAGACCGTGACAGAGACCGTGACAGAGACCGTGACAGAGACCGTGACAGAGACCGTGACAGAGATCGTGACAGAGATCGTGACAGAGATCGTGACAGAGATCGTGACAGAGACCGTGACAGAGACCGTGACAGGGATCGAAACAGGGACCGAGATAGAGACCGAGATGGAAGGCAGTCGAGTGAGAATGCGCAAGAATCTAAGCACATTGACAGAGCCGATCGTCCCTCAGATAAGAGGAATGTAGGTCGACAGCAACAGTCAGTTGATAGAAGAAGCAGGCAGACTTACGACGAGCAGAAAAACTCTCGTCAGCCTGACCGAGATTATCGTGAAAGTTCAAGCGGTCAAGCTCCTACTGATAGTCGCTCTGGTGAAACTAGGAGGGTGGATAGAGATTCTGTCCGTCGTCCTGCCAATGATTATGACACTGATAGCCGGACAGATAATGTCAAAAATAATGACGCATCTGATAAATCAGGAAGATCTTTCCCGGAAGCACACCATTCGCTACCGAGTACACCAGACGGTAATAACGCTAACTCAAGGTCCAATAACGGCAGGTGGAGAGAAAATAAATATTATCGTCACAACAAAGATGATATCACACGTCGTAAAAGATATGACTCTGAACACGCAGATGGAAGAGAAAAGAAACGAAAGTTGAATTAAACAGTCTATTTATTCATCGCTCACAAATTTAATAAAGAAAAAATGGTTTTGAAACGTAAGGATGTGTTAGTAATTATTGAATCCTCGATTGCAGAGCCATGCTTCCAAAAAAGTTGATTTGCAATACGACACGCTTGTCGACTGATTCAACATACCTAGTGGGACCTGAACTTCTCATACAGCTGTTTGCAAATCAGCCGGAACGTGAAGTTCATTAATAATTTCACCCACCTCTTGCTTATAGATGAATCTTCGGGTTTTCGTCGTAAGTAGTGATCAGTAGAGAAGCATCACCGCCAGCGTAGAGGTAAACGCAATATCATTGCTGACTAGGAAAGTACTCTCCAACTTTGAGACGACTACTCAGCGGTTCTATTTACAGATTTTGACATACCCCCCAGCTTAATCAAACAGATCAATTGCCAAAAAATGAGACTACCAATTTGAAAGAAGACTAAAACTTTTGGTTTTTGATTGGCTCCACTAATGCTATAAGAGGATTTTTGTTCGTAAACTTGCAGCCCTTGATTTTGCAAAGAAAGTTCAAAGAAGACAAGTGACCACCGCATGTACTCGTTGGCCATATCGAACTTGAAATAGCAAAATATCAAGAACCTCAGTGATATCCATCAGTAGATATTCGGATAGAGAAGAGAACAGATCAATGCAATCGGTGTGATATCACTACAACTGTAACTTGCAATTAATGAAACTTCTGCCTTATATTCTCTTTCATATGAAAAAATGTTATGCTTACTACATCATAGTTTCTCTGCCATCGCAGAATGGATCAACAGCAGAGCAGATTGTTACCCAAATAGGCAGATGTCCGAGGCCGCTCAAAGCACCACCCCACACTTTATAACTTTACATACCTTGAAAGAGCTTAGATTATACTTAACATTCAGTGGATTACTGTCCTTTTTTGTCAAAGTCACTCTAAATCTGATGTCTCAGTCTGTGCCTATAGCGCAACCGTCCAAGATTGGCCAACATGCTACAGCAACGAGCTTTCAGTCGGACACTAATATGATCTTGAAAAAGGGATGGCTCTATAAGAAAACTCGCCATAAAACATGGACCAGGCGATGGTTTTTGCTACGCAAAGAGCATCTTGTTTATTACAAGGATGATCAAGAATACAGGGCTGAAGACATCATTCCTGTTAACGATATTATGACTGCAGTTGTTATCCAGGAAAAATCCATGCGACTCATGGTGTGCACTCTCAAAAAAAATATCCATCTTAGAGCAGAGAGTCAAGAATCTGCTATTGAATGGGCCTCTACCATCAAGAAAACAGTAGATGAATCGTGTGAAGATATTGAAACGTCCTCTTTTACGAGAATATCTGAAGACAAGCATCGAGATACTATCATTGATTCAGTGGATAATGCTGGTACTAGTAATTCTGGTATAGCTGAGGAGAAAATTGCCGGTCATGCTGGAATAGGTGTGAAAAATGCCATTGGGCCTGAGATTCCAACTCAGGGCTTTCATTCATTGGAATTTTCTGGCGCTTCCGATATGGGAATGTCCTCCGCAACCTCTGATCATCAATTCAGTAGCGATTTTGAGAAAGGGGTTCAAAGCTCTTCTCCGCAAAAGAATGCAAAAGATGATGCAAACAAAGAAGATGAGCCGCAATCGACAGACAACGTTATCATGCAAGGTTATTTAATGTCTTTGAAACGACGCATCGGCAACTGGCATCGCCAGTGGCTACAACTAACTGATGACTATTTATACATTTATAAAGTCAATGGTTCAAACTGCGAATTGAGCAAATCACTTCGGCTACCAGACATAATGGATGTTGTAGAAGTTCAAGGAATCTCTAGCTCGAAACAGCATTGTTTTCAAGTTATTACAGCACAAAAACGAATTAGATATTGTGCTTACAACGAGCATGATCTCATGAATTGGCTTGCAGCTTTCAAGTCAGTAAAGGAATCTGATAGGTGAAACGAATCAAGCATCTACTTGCATTTCTTGTTTTTGTTTCTCTTGCAAAGTTTTTAGATCCCAGATTGACACACCCTCCTGATCTCTTGGATCAATGGGTTGAGCAATGGTTCTCAGAAACTTTTTCGATGAAGCAATAGCCATATCTGTGGATAAATTGACATCAGCATCCAATAATCCTTGGGCAATCCACTTTGGAAGTTGTGTTCGCTTGCTATAGAACCTTTTGTCTGCCAACACCATGATTCCGTAATCATCTTTTCCTCTCAATACTCGCCCTAAACATTGTGCTGCGTGTCTCATAGCATCGAAAGAAAGAAAATCCTTTTCTCTAATCAAGTAATGTTCTCTTAAAAACTCTAATCTTGCTTTCAAAATCCTGGATTCTGTATACTGAAAGGGAACCCCAATCATTAGGACAGTTCTTCCATATTGATGATCAAAATCGATTCCTTCTGAAACTTTTCCTCTAGCAACAGAAAATAATACTGCCCCACGCCCGTTACAACAAGCAGAACGGTATGTTTCCAACGCAAGAGATGTTTCTTGAGCATCTGGTGTTTCCACCAATATCAATTTGTACTTCCAAACTTCATCCAGAATACCCATAGTCTGCCATGAAGAAATAATTGATTCCATATAGAGATAGGAGGGAAAGAAGACAACAAGGCCATCTGGAGTAAGTTTTGTGAATTCAATCAGTAAATTTCCATAATTCCTCACAACAGAGGGATCATTTCTAATTCTGAACTCTGAAGAAATCTGCACCTGATCACTTCCCTTTGAGACAATGATGGGCAAAAATGATCTTCTGGCCAATGTCATCGCATATGATTCTTCCACCACAGTCTGAAAATTTAGCATCTTTGGATACATATCCAACGGTGAAATTGTACCCGAGGTAATGATGATAGATGAGAACCGCTCTATCACTGGTTTAATTGCGATTGAAGCATCAAGGCAAGCGAACCTCAAAATTGGGTTTGGCACCTTTGCTTTCTCCGTCTCAAACGGTTCCATAATCAGAACAAACCCTTTGTCATATGTCGAAACAAGGGTTGCGAATGTGACTATCTCTTTTAGTGCTGTAAAGTCCTCTATTGTTGTCAGTTCCAGTGTTCGAACCAACGATGTTAATCTTTCCGAGCAGAATCTTAACGGCTTCTTATCGATATACGTCTGTTCTTTCAAATGTAATAAAAATGATTGCGGAGTTTCACTTATTACACTTAAAATCTTCAATCTTGTTTTCAAATACTCAATAAGCCGTTTCAAGAATGCCACAAAGTGCTCAGCTCTACGAATGTTACCAGGTACAGACTCTTGAAGCAAATCATCCGGCAAAATAGGATTTGACATAAAAAGATCTTCTGCTCTATCAGATTCTGCTTGGCGTAACCCTTCAACCAACTTTTCATACTCAGTTTGGAGTTTAGCAGAATCCGTCCTCTTTACATCAAGCACCGCTTCACCTAAAGCTTGAGCACCTCTAGCAGCAGCTCTCAGAGAGTCATGGGTAATGTCTACTGATAACGATTCAATACAGACGTTATCGATATTATGCGCTTCGTCGAAAATGACGATTGAGTCTTTAGACATTTCTTTGGAAACTCGCTCAGAGATTTTTGGATCTAAAAGGTAATGATAAGAATAGATGATAATATTGCAAAATGGCATCATTCGTCGTACTGTGAAATAGGGACATGTTCCTTGCTCTTGGCAATAGTTTATCAAATCTTCAAAGGTGTACACGCCTGTGGGAACCAAATTGTGAGGTTCCAACTTGTAAAGATTTTCATGCCAGTCACAGAGCTTGGCCGAAGTATCACCCTGCTCCAACTTAGCCTTTGCTAGTCCAGATGTCATTGATCTGCAACGCTCATCGACGACAGCACCTTTCTTTTCTCTTCGAACAGATGGATGAAGACAAAGATTTTTTCTTGCTGTGAGGCCTAATCCTCTGAAATCTTCAACCGCACCCAGCTCTTTTGCTCTGTAATCCATTAGATTCCTCAATTCTACCAATGCCTTCTCTATTTCAGACATTGTACGAGAGCAATAAATAATTTTTCTAATAGGCTGGTGGCTCATTTGAAAAGCCACGCAGACTGAAAGCAGGGAAACAGTTTTACCGGTCCCTGACGGCATTTCCAATACGGCATTGCCACCTGAATCAAGTGTTTTTTTGATATCTTTCATATACGCATACTGTTCAGGATAAATACGAGGGTAAGGAAAAATGACCTCCAAATCATCGATTTTAAACCTCATTGATAATTATAAGCTTTCAATAACCGTTTTAGCTATTATGTGTTGCGGGCTTAACAATCTCTATGTCAATGTTTCACGGTTAATATTCATTCAGAGTGAAGCCAAAGAGGCGTCACGACGCCTCACCACAAACTCACCATAAAGTATAAGCAACAGTTTGGATATGTGCACAAAATTTAAAATATATAATATTTACTATAACGCTTTATCAGCAAGACTATTGGTCCAATCGTGAAAGTATAACAAGAAGAGGAAGTCTTTTTAAGCAAACTCAAACAGTTCTCTTCCTCATCCCTCAGTACCTTCACAGGAAACGTCGCAAAATAAATACATTGACAGACAACATAGATATTTACTGACAGACTCTCAATTCTTTCGCTTTCGCTTAGCCTTCTCACGTTCATACTTATTGGCTTCATTACCTTCCTCAGTGGCGATAGTTCTTTCCAGTCTAGCGATGCGTTCATGATATGCCTTATCAGCGTCTCGTTTTTCTCTAACCTTTTCTCTAGAAATGAAAGCAGTGTCTTTACGCATGTCACGCATTGCGCCCTTCTTTTCCTTTTTGATTTGTGACCTAAGTTTGGATATTTCTTGTCGTTGTCTATCCGGATCGTATGACTTCTTGTCTGGGTTATAATTCTCCTCGAATTTAGGCACAAGAGATCTGATTGGTAATGGTCTGTGGCTCTGCATTGTGAGTGGCTGTCTTTGTACTAGCGATAAACGAGTCATGTTGTTTATCTTTTTGACAAAATTGTCAACCAAAGGATGTTCTGGATACAAAACCTTTGAAAACGGAGAAAAAATTTCTGAAAATGCAGCCAAATCAGTCCACAGTGTTGCATACTTTGAAATTGTATCAATTGTATGAAGAAATAGCTGCTCAGAAGATTGAATTTCTGTGAGGCTTAGCGGCTGTAACTGTACGTCTTTTAGTTGAAGAGTTTTCTTTGAAGACTGATGATTAGAAAAGTATATCGAATCAAAATTTTGCCTACAGCCTTTTGGTCGTAATAGAAAATTCAAAGAATTAGCCAAAAAGGAAATAACTTCAGGAATGTATCTTTTTGACAACCGCTGATATCTTGATAACACATTGCATAAAAATAATCCCCCTTTAACATCAGATTCGTCAGAAAGGGGGATTTGAGATAACCGTTGACAGGCAATTAAGGAAGCTGTCGTTGCCACAACATGGTAGTGGTCAGATGTGGAATAGATAATGCCAACAAGTAACCATTTCAAGTAGTCGGCTCCTGCAAGTTTGCAACCGTTAGCCCCATCGTTACTTACAGTCAATTTTTCTCCGATTACTTGGAATTGCTCTCTAAACCAAGACGAGACTGTTTCAACATATTTTTCAGTTAGCTTTTTGAAAATGAGAATGAGCTCGTCCAGATTTTGGTCCGGATGTTTGCAGATATATTCTGCGAGAGTGACTGCAAATTGAGCATTTTTCTCAGAGTTCTCTGGGGCCTTGCTTGGATGATATTGCTTCAATAGTCGCTGGGTGTAGTTGACGATATTTTCTCCTCCGTTAGTTGCTTCAAATAATTCTTGCTCATTACCAGGCATTTTCAGCTCTGGACTAGAAACTAAAACTTTTCTCACTCGGGTGTTAGCATCCATAGCAGTTTCAGATTCAGAATCTTCCAGTTCAGATACCTCTTGATTAGAACCTTCTTCACCTTCAACGATAGATTCCTCGTGGGCATGAAATCCAAATTCATCGTCACTAGCAAAATCATCACCAAGATCATCACCCTGCGCTTCTCTGTTATCGATGCCTTCCATCCTCTCCTGTCTCTCGCGTTCAAGCTTTTTCATTCGTTCCTCATATTCCACATTGATCTCTTCTTCAGTCTTTGTTCTATCGCTTGGCTGAGCCCTTCTGTCGAATACCATTTCTTTCATTCTTTTTTCATACGCCGCGTCTTTATCATCTGGTGCCACAAAAGGAGCATTTCCAAAACTATTTGTGCCCCGCAGCTCACCCAGCAAATCTTCAAGACCCTCATCAAGATCTTCAATTATATCTTGATCCTGTTCTTTAAGCTGCTGCCTTTCTGCTTTATGCATTTTACTCTTGGCGATGATCTCCTCAAATCTTTCCTTCTTGCTTTTAATGTGTCCCTCAGATGCTTCATCGTGATTCTCATTTCCTGCCGCAAGTCTTTTGGGCTTTTTCGCTACTCTTCCTTCCTCACTTTCTTCATCACTAACTCCAAGATCATCCTCCTGGAAGTCATCATGACCCAAACTCTGTCCTAAGTGAGTAAGACCTTCTTCTGAACCATAATTGTCTTCATAGTCATCTAAATTGAATAAAGATCCTTTGCTTGCCTTTGAAATTTGACTCATTTGCTGTCTTTCTCTCGTGAATCTTGCTAGCATTTTCTCCTCTTGAGTCAAGTCAGAATCATTCTCACCAAATCTCCTATCTAGCAAACCGCCAACTTTGTTTTTCCTGGAAACCTCAGCGCGTCTGAGATCTTGCCTCTTCTTCTCATCACTTGACTTTGTTACAGATGAATGGGAGACAGTCTGCTTTTTTCCCAGGTTCATCTTATCTTTTGATGTTTTTGCATCAAAAATGTTGAAGCTATCTCGCACTGACTTCACCGCTTCTTCGCGTTGAATTCTGGCATCATTGGCGGTTCTCTTTTTTCCCTTATTAGTCTGTCCAACAAGACCATGACTTTTTAAACTCTCTTTCAAACGTTTTAATGTTCCTACCGACATGGTTGTGGAGATTCAATTTTTTATTTTTTGGTAAATTTACACTTTTTCTCTATTTGTGCAACTCACACAAAAAAAAATTGTCGGATAAGTACACTTGGAAAGAGGTCCATGATTATCTGCCATCGATGAAACGCTTCCACACTATCATATTTGCATGTGCAGTTTGTAATGATTGCGCTTTAACAATTTGTGAACTAGATAGAGTATCTTTTTTTGATAAAGTCAACTTTTTTCAAGCGCAACATTTGCACTATTTTAAATAGTCAACGTCTTATTACCACGCCCTTCAACCTCAACTGGTTGAGAATGTGAAGTCTTTTCGATACAGATTACTAGATAACCTCTTGATACTGTGGCTGAAAAAGCAGTATAGGATGCAATGAGGAGAATGCTACATGTATTAGTATTTTTCAGTTTGAAAATTTGAAAACCCTTCTTGTCAAAGTAGGTTTTAATCCTTGCATACCTGTTATTTTCTGATATAAAATGAACTTGAATTGACAATCGTATCGATCTAATAAACAGGAAGATGAAAAGTTCTGAATTATCGTATTTCAAATCAAGTTCCATAGCTAACTGAAAATTTCACTTTTTGGAATCCCTTACATGAGGTCGTGAGCAGTGAAATAAAGTCCGCCAATACGAGCGCACCTGTACTCCTAGAATTGTTCATTTAAGGGTTGTAGAGGTGTCTACTCATAGACTGATTTACTTCCAATTAATCATGCCAAATGTGATTCTTCTAATATATTTAATGATTACCGTCTTTGGCCTCATAATTTATGGTGAGCGTTTGATAGTACAAGCTTTCTACACAACCACGGCTTCGCCAAACAACGTAGTTTTCCACTCACAACGCGACATTCCAAAAAACTCTCATTATTGGTAAAAAATGTCTGCGGATATTTTAGAAGAATATGAAACTTGGAAGCAAAATTGCCCCATGATGTATACTATGGTCTCTGAAACTACATTCACGTGGGAATCTTTGACCGTCGAATGGTTTTCAAACCCTTCCAGTGACGTAAAGAAGATGGTCACTTCTACTCACAGTGGTGGTGAAGATACTGATTATCTTCAAATTGTTGAAGTAGATATTTCAAATTTGAAGAAAAGTGATAAAGGTAGCCGCGATTCGAAGGGACACAAGGTAGAGGTTGTGGCAAAATATCCCTCCAAGAATGAAATTAACAGAGCAAGAATCAATCCAAAAAATAACGACCTTGTGGCGACTATTTCAGGTGTCGGCGAAGTTTGTTTATATGATTTGAAAAAGGATGTTTCACAAAAGCCGAAAGAGCTTGGATCTCACGGAGAAAATGGCTTTGGTCTTGGTTGGAATTCTGAGGGCGTACTTGCGAGTGGTGCTGACAATGGAAAGGTCATGATATGGGATGGTACCAATTTTAAACAACTATATGAAGCTTCGGCGGGTGTCAATGATGTTACGTGGAGTATTCATGATCCAAAAAGACTTGCGGCTGCTATTGATGATGGCTATACATGCCTTCTTGATACTCGCAGCAAGACAGTAGATGAACAGAGATGGAAACAGGATGCAGCTGTTAATTGTGTTTCTATCAGTCCCTTTAGTTCACATTTAATAGCCACAGGTTCATCTCAGGGTGCAATAGTGCTATGGGATGACCGAAATCTAAAATCACCACTACATACTCTTATTGGGCATCATGAGGAATCCATTACTGCTTTGAAATGGAACCCTCATGTGGATGGAATTTTAGCCTCTTCTGCTGACTATCAAGATCGTAGAGTAATTATCTGGAATATTGCTCGCATCGGAGAAGAGCAGACTCCTGATGAAGCTGAAGATGGAGCTCCTGAGCTTCTGTTTATGCATGGAGGCCACACAGATGGTGTCAATGACTTTGATTGGAATCCTGATGAGGACTGGGTATTGGCTAGTGTCTCAAAGGATACCGTCATTCAGGTTTGGGAACCATCGCCCATTATTGTTGATAGCTCGAAAAGCTTTTGATGACTGCAGGAATATGATTTATTCTTGTGCATTATATATTTGTTGTAATTTTATTGAACTTTTGTCGAAGTCATGTCGGTTTAGCACTATTCTAAAAATCAAGCGTATCGCCCAGATACCTATTGATGCATTGCAAATAGTTGACAAGCAAGCAATTATGAAGAATCGATACTAAATTCACTATTGGACGTCAGCTTTACCGAATTTATAGTTAAACCCGTGCGAAAATCGACGGTATGAGGGCAGGCTCAATATGTGTTACGAGCTATAGAAGATTTTTATCTGAATAATATTCAATTTCGAATTCCATAGTAATTGGCCCAAAGATTGTTTTCTTTATTTGGCCCATATTCTAAGACAGTGTGTTTTCTTACCGAAAGCTACTTCATCATGTCGGAGGCAGATATCCGCATTTTCGCCAAACAAAATAAAACTATATCAAATTTCGCTCTTTTCCGCAGGACGAGTCTATCCTACAACCATGTTCAAAAGTAATACCGGACGCTTGACAAGACTGGCCTCAACGTCAGTTAATACTGGACGTGTTCATGTTCAACTGTTGAAAGATTTTGCTGGCGTCGGACGGGCAGGTGAAGTTTTATGGGTTCCAGCAGGTCAAATGAGAAATCAGCTGCATCCAAAAAACGGAGCTTATTACGTTCTAGATGAAACAAATTTAAGAATCCCGAGAGTAAAAAGAGCAGACTTGCTGGCTAAAAGTACTTCCCGTGTTGCTGATAACGCAACTGCTTCCAGCGGTGGCCCGCAGGGAGAACGCTCTCGTACTTCTGAGAAACCAGCAAAATCACTGGAGTCGATGACATCGTTGGTGTTTGAGGTCAAAGCTGCCGGTAAACGCTCTTTAGATCCATTAGAGTTAAGGCTTGCTCTCCAATCTCTTCCCCCAGTCATTACTCTTTCCATTGATGCTGCAAGTAATGGATTTCTAACCTACCCATACACTGCCAAAAATTTGTCTGAGAAGGTTGAAAAATTAGTGGGCGCGCCGATTTCTCCAAAGAAAATTGAATTTGCAATAAAGAGAGGTTATACTTCTAATGTTATTGATTTCGTTGGTAGGTATGAGGTTACTTTCAAACTTGGAGATGATGTCACTTTGAGAAGAGGTCTTCTTCTTACCTGTCCTTCTGTAACTGAAAGAGTTCAAAGGCCTGATAAGCCATTGCCAAAACCTGAAAATTATTTTGATGAAGGAATTGCCCCTGCTGTATCAGAACCTTCAACTTCCGAAGAACAGGAAGAAACTTCCTTCTTTGCACAACCTAGCGAAGAAAATGCTGGAAATCAAAAGCAATTTGAATGGGAAAACGATTATATCAGTGATCTTGAAGAAAAATTGAAGAAGAAATAAGTGCAGTTAATGCATTTTTGTATATAGTAAGTATAGACGCCTCAGTCCTCTACAAATGTCCCTTACTTCGTAGTTGCGGTTCTTCACTGAACTGTTAATCGAAAGAATTATGTTAATCGAAAGAATTAAATGTCAACCGACTGAATAAGATTTCATAATCGAAAATTGTTACCAGTTTCCATTCTACTAGAATGTTAACTGACAAACGACATCATGTACTCCTTCTGAGGGCTAGCAAGACATTGTAATAATGAATCATAGTGCAATCGATCCAATTTCTTCAGTGTATCAGAGTATAATCCAAAAACATCGACTTCTTCCAGCAAAAGCTTCAGGTATTCATTCTCTTCATCAAGAGAAAATTGTATAGCTTGTACACTTGATTGATGCCCGTTTTGTAATTTGCAGAGTATTTGCGAGTGTATGGAAATCATCGACGGGTCAGTGATGGTAGAAAGCTTTGACAATGCAAAAACATGGATTTTGAGAATATAGTCTTCATGAATGAGAGGTAACACCTGAGCCCAAACTTGCATTATGCTGGACAAATTAATCGACAACGCTTCAAGGGTAGTTGAGCTGTCATATATAATCATGGTTAGGATGAAGTTCAAGCATGGAACTGTGAGCTCGTCTCTTTTCATATTTGTCAAACAAGAAGATACAAGCGACTGGATTTGAAATGAAAGAATGCGGCTGTCAGAGTAAAGGGCAAATTTTACCATTATCAACTGACCAGTACTGGCCGCTAAGGGTTGCAAAGTCTGCACAAATACTTCTGTGAAACTTATTCCAGCCTCGACAATCTTCAATATCCATTGCAAGCGGGGTTCAAGCATTGCCAAATCACCATAAAAAACGTAGCAAGGAAGAATTCTAACCACATCAAAAATTGCATAGTTTGACTCATTTGCACACAATACTTGGAATGAGTCCAAAACATCGACCATAGAGTCTGAAACCTCCTCACCTGAAGTAATAAGTTCTTCAACAATATCCAACACATCAGAATAAACTGGCGAATCTGCATCAGTCAACACTAGTTCAAATATTGGTCGCAATAATACAGAGAGTTGTCGAAGTGCAGAAGAATCAAGATTAGAGATGGTGCAAACCATTGTTAGTAACATATTCACAACCGATTCTCTGGTAGAACTTTCCTCGTCGTCACAAGCGATAAAAAGGTCAACCAAAGTGGAGCAAAATTTCTCGGAGTAGCGAGCGATTTGGTCGGGAAACATTTCAATAAAATCTTCTACAATCAAAGAAATTAGACTGAGATCAATGTTGCTGTCCATAAGTGCCCAAATTTTATTGAGAATCATTTCAAAGATGTTTCCAGAGGAAAGATGATCATGAACAGCTTTAAACTCAATGAGTTTGTGAAGAGCTTGCAAAGCAAACACGTTTGTAACAGGAAACTCTACCTGTACCGCAGAAAATACTCCAGCAACAAGCCGATTCCATACTGAACTATCCAGCGGCAAAGATGAATAGTCAGCAACCACTTGGCAACATCGACCACAGATAGCAGGATTAGGAGATTGAAATAAGTTTAGAACATGATTCTCAAGTAATACCTTTATCAAACCCAATGTCTTCAAATCCTGGTTTAGCGATGTGATTCTTGTGACGGAATCAGACAATGAACTCAAAATATGCAAGCATGCCTCCTGCTGTCGACAATCCTCAGATAACGCTGATGATGCTTGTGTAGAGGCCAGCAGGTTGCTAATTTGTTCAAGTATTGGAACTATCAATTCTTGATGGTTCTTTGAAAGTACTAACAAGAGATCTTCGGTAGCACTTCCGACTGTTAAGCTGACTTCACTATCTGGCTGAACTTCAAATAAATATTCATCAGGAGCTGAGATGGCAAGTTCCATCGTTTCTTGTGTCAGTCTGAAGTTCTGAAATACACAACCAAGAATGACATTGATATTCTCAAAAATAATGTTTTCCCATAACTGTCTCTGTTTGCATGCTGCAGTGAGAAATTGCAATACATATATTTGGTTTCGCTCAGACGTTTCATTTAAAATACTCAAATAGGCCTTGCAAACATCAGGAGCCAGCTCAGATAAAAATGACGCCGCAAAAGAATCATAAAGAGAAAGTGACAAATATGCTTCTCTGCCCATGCAATATCGTACAGCTAACGAGTTGATGTTAAAAAGAGCCCATTTTTGACATTTATGCCACTGAGAATAGTCCAATGATTCAGACGATGCCGATGACGAGGACAACGCTATTGTTATGAACAACTCAACCCAAGCCTTACAATTTTGCATGACCTGTAGGAACGGCACAAGCTCTGAACCGATAGCATGTTTAAAAACTTTTAGAATTTTCCACAAAACTGCATCACAAGAATTACGAGTTTTGGCAATCTGTAAAAGTTTTGGGAAATATCTTTGGATTGCATGATCGTGGAAGGCCCTAGTTTCAGCAGTGATTTTCCATCGAAAACAATGCATCATTTCACTGAGAACGAGAATACCGCAGAACATTTGAGACTCTACTTGTGAATTGAGGAGATCCTCAATATTATCAAAAAGAGTGGGCCATTTGGACGGAAAGTCTGTTGAAATCATTAGATTCACCACTGAAGTTAGCGGTGGAATGAAAATTTGTGGTAAACCATCTTGACTTAATATCGATAATATCATTGGCCGAAGCTCCGATTTTTGTTCATCACTGCTGAAGACGTTCTAGGTTAGTTTTCACTCAAGAATAGTCTATCGAAACGGATATAGTTTTGCACAGGTGCGTTTCAATGTCAAAGACCATCGCACTTCCGTGAATCTGTATTGATGTCTTTCTGGCGGAAACTCAGTGAGACGATTCATCGAAGCACTAAGCAACGCTTATACTTACGCTTTGATTCTTTTCGACATAATGTTTAAACATGCAATTCTTGAAATATATGGCAGCTAGATGCCGGAGCATAACCTCGTTTGAAGCATCAGCCAATATAGATAAACAAAGGTAATACGTCGCCGGGTCATGTTCCAAATCAATTAATTGTGTCGACGCGTTTGTTCGGGTTGAGTAGTCAGATGACGTACTATCTATCAGGATACTTTTTAATGTAGTTTCCATCATCTGCACTGCATCAGCGCTTAACTGCAGATCTCGGAATAAATATTTTGAGAGCTAGACATTGGTTACCCTGTTTGCCCATAGGGAAACACGGAAGTGGCGAGCTGAAGAACAAAAGAGAGTACGGAATGGAGAGACGTGTTATATATCGCTTAGTTAGAAATAATATCAAGTCGAACGACGCCAAGCCGGGCAAAATAACTTTGCTGAGCGTTGAGTCTCGACAGTCCGCTTGACGCCTGCGCCTCTAATGGATCAAGTGCAGTGAATGCAATCGTGATCTATGCACGCGCCAAACGACGAGTGATAAAGCGATATATATGGACTTTACACAGATTCAATAAATCAGTACGTTAAGAATAATAAAGGAATGCATATAATGCACCGTGATATTTTCTACTTCTATCATATCTCAAATGATTGAATACCGGACAGCTCTCACATAAACAGACATATTCGATTTTCACTTTACAGAGCAGGTCCTTATTGATTAAAACCAAATCTGTAGGCTCTTTTTAGACTTCCAGGATCCGTTTATTACGATTCTGTCTTATGAAGCTCCTGATCGGCAAACACGCGGTACTCATAATGGTTACCAAAGACTTTTATGACACAACCAAGTTATCTTGCTTGTTCAATGCACCTTGCAAAACTTGATTGGATCTAAATGTGAGACCCTTGGTTTTCTCAATGATTTGTTGGTAAACGACTGACTGGGGATGATTCATAATAACAGTTCCCTGGGATTCATCAATTTTTGCATCTAGTTTTGTGTCTTGAATGAGATTAGCAATCCATTTTTCTCCTTGTTCCTTGGTAAGGTTGAGTCTTTCAGAAAGCTGAGCCACATCAATACGTTGGTGGATTCTACAGTAGACCTCAGAAATCAAATGGCGGGCGGATTCTAAAAAGTCATCTGCAATAGCAGCCAAGAAAAAGTCGTTCTTGAGGATATATTCAGCTTCGGTCAAATGGTCTTGAGCAGCTTGGAAGTCATAATCAACGTATAAGCTGTGAATAAACTGAGTCAATGGATCACGATATTCATAGTCCTCTTGAGCAATTACTCTGATGAGATCTTTGAGTCTCTTTTGAAAGATGCTAGAATGTCTAGTTTTGTCGTTGAGCGCGACCACTGACGCAGTCAAATATCTCAATATCCACGGGCAGGTAGCTTGGATTGTAGAGATATAAAGGGATGAGAAAAACATGTCACAAAGAAGCTCTTTTCCATTTTTAGTATTGAAAAATGGAAACAGAGACCAGTGGATCAACCAAACACGTTGGTTTAGTTGCTGTAAGCTAGTAGCGGATGATCTTTGGTCCACGATCTCTTTCAGTTTCTGTTGCTCCTCAAGAGCGGAATCCCACGACATGCTCAAGATGTCACCAGAAAACTTGCCCCAAGTTGCTGATGTGATAAGTTGTTGGTCTGTGGAAAGAAGTCTAAAATGATAAAGCATGTCAGACGCTTCTCTGTACTTACCACAGTTGTACTCAAATTGGCCAAATTCGTAGAGAGAATTAATATTTTCAACAGTCACACCATATTTGGATTCCAAAACCTTAAGATTTTCCTTCTTGTCCTGCTTAAGGTCTTTAATCACTTCCGGGTTCTCAAGCACGTCCAATACCTTAGAATTGGCAGTTTCATACGCGGTCATTCTTCCAATGATTTCATCTTTTCTTGCCTGCAATTCTGAAGGAATCTTGTCAGCTCCGTTAATGGTCAACCAAAGATTATTAGTGTAATCAGTCATATAAGTATCCTTGAGCAAATCATACTTTAACTGGTCCAACTCATTTGCAGGATAAAGCTCATGAGATGATAGAGATTCCAGCAAAGGAAAAATGAGATGTCTATCAAGGAAGACCATCAACTTTTCAGTCAAATCGTATTTTCTAGCGATTTCTTCACCCATCTTTGACTTCGTGTTGTAAGTGAATAAATTTTTCATGTGCGGATATAAGGGTGAAATCTTGGGCGTGGTTGTGGCTCAACCACGTCCACAACGGGTTTTGCTGATATCAGGTGCTCAGTGTTAAACGCTCATGATGGATGGAGAAAAGGTGTAGAGGACAATAATTAATCTCGTTTACGGTGCGAACATTTCTTTGGAGTATAACCTCAGCAGACTGATAGCACATTGTTTTCCAGCCTCGTGAAGTTGTCTTACTTTACAATTAGTGGCACATACTTCCAGATGGACACAACAAATCTCTTTGCCTTTCGGCTTAGATCAAGTGTGCAGATGGACACAATATGCATTGTGTTTGGGCCAACGTCGGACACATACTTGACCATATTCTTGTGGGAACTACATT
Source organism: Limtongella incommunis (assembly GCA_003706695.3). Taxonomy (NCBI): domain Eukaryota; kingdom Fungi; phylum Ascomycota; class Dipodascomycetes; order Dipodascales; family Trichomonascaceae; genus Limtongella; species Limtongella incommunis. The sequence goes on from PPME03000005.1 coordinate 222,693, forward strand.
TTGAATTGTTGGGTTCATCTCAGCTAACTCAATAAAAGCCCAAAACAGTATTCAATTTACAAAATGTCAAGGATGTCATACAGCTCAGGCAATTGCTGAAATCATGTCATTTTCATGCCATTTTGATAGAACTGACTATACGTTACGTGGGCTACGAAGTCACGAAGTCCAATGCTGAAAATCATTATTCCAATTAGCAGATAGTGATAGCAAATGCATCGCTCATGCCATTACGGTGTAATCCTGAGAGCCTTTGTGCTATATAGCGATTTTTTTGAGTCGATGCGTTCAGCATTCTCTTTCATTAGCAGTCGTTGATAAATATCGATTTACTCTATTTTGCTGCCTACAGTCCATGGCTTGTTCCCCCCTCTCACGAGCTACTTGATTAGGCTGCAGATGTTTGCCTCAAATCAACCTGGTGAAAGGCAGTTCCGACAGTGACAAGGAATTAGTTCTGCAATGCCCAAGTCAGCAGACTCGATGAAAGAAGGGATAATAGCAAATGGTTAAATGCAAAACAAATGCACGTAACGAATGGAATTGTTTCCGCAATAAAAGGTAATCATCTCTCGTGAGTTTATAAATAAAATTCATAGTACGTGGAATAATTATTAAACCGACAAACCTGCTAGTAGATTATGCAATAAACAATGTCATCTTTCCAATAGAAGCAAGAAGGTCCAGGAATATGGTGATGACATGCAACGAATATCTGCACTCATAGCAATGTGGGTGTGGCTTGAACTGGGGAAATGATAATTTCTAAACTGGGATGAGAAAGCACAACCAATGGTGAACCGAAAACTCTCGTTAAGAGAGCATAATCTCAGTCCGTCTTTTTCTCATATACGAGTTGAAAGTCAAATTTCTGACCTTCGTAATATATCGATTGATTGAGCATAATGAGCTGCAGTTTGCTTGTCATCGGAGAATCATCCCCTCGGAACCGACAACCGCCGCAACACAAAAGCAGGCCCATGTGGACAACTACAAAAGCTATGCAATCCCAATGAGTTATTCGCACAAGTTTTACCGCATGCCGCTGCTGTCATAGTTGTGAGCCCACCGGGCTTGCCGGGTCCTGCGGTTCATCTGCAGCATGAGGACAAGGTAATCCACGGACATAATAACAGGAGAGCCGATACTGTGAGGCTTGCGCTTATTTTAAGATGATCGTTCATAATGCATAGATGAAATCGCTAACGCCATAAATCGTACAGCATCATGAATCATCATTATTGTAATCCATGAAGTCGCCCACGAAAGTTCCTTGTTGTCGGGGTTAGGGGCTGCTCGCTCTGCATTAGTTACTGTTAAGTCCGTATAGACCTTCCCTGCATGGCCTTTTTTTTGACCGCTCCGTGGTGGCTTCTAAGGCTAGTGAATAGATTGACAAGATTGGCAAAAGCTTTGCTCGGCCATCGGTGTTCGGCGCTAACGAACTCGGGCCTAGGTGCACAACAGCAGTGGTGAACCCTAGTCTAAACCCCATAAAGCAGCTCGCGCTAAGTGTGAGAATCGCCTCAGCAACCCCTCTTGGATAGCGGCATGGGCCAATACGCTCACAAAAATTGTCTTTCAAGCGGCGGTTGGGGTAACCAAGAGCCCTATGAGACTTTGTGAGTCTACTTTGCTCCTTGTGGAACCTTGTAATCCCAAATGCGCTCTCCAGGAAACTCGCAATCTCGGCATTACTCTGCAGCTGGTGGGATGATTGGGGACACGGCGGCCTCCTGTGATCGACAAGCGCATCAAAAGGTAAAGGAGCAGCAGTGGTGTTGGGCTGGGCTAGGCTGGGCATCTTGTGCAAATTGCTGCAAACAAAAAACAAAAAGTAAAAAAGAGTTCTCGGCCTTCTATATAACCAGCTTGCTCTTGCCGATTTGTGCGGAGTTTCCTTCCCTCACACTAATCATTTATACAGGCTGACTTGACTCCCTATTTCGGTAACTTGGCCCGTATCTATTCTGCCATCATCCAAATTTCCACGGCCCAACTGGCAAGGCCGCAAATCCCTTATAAGAGTGTTAGTAAATCACCCCAAATTTGAAGAGTATATTTGTCATTCTAGCAGATACACGTTTTTTACTTCCTACTATATCCAAGCACGTCGACAAGAATCTTTACTAGTTCTTGTATCGTGGTGACTGCGTCTCCGTCTCCGTCCCCGTTCCTCTACACCCACACGTCCGCTCAGCCGTCTTGAGTCTCCACACCACGGCTCACGGTTGCAAAACAACATTTTTTTGTCCCTCAGAGCACACCTCCGTCGGAATACTATAGAATCGGACAGCAGATTTTGACCCTTGTTCTCCTTTTCATTCCCCTCTCCATCTCCAACACCTCCCCTCCCAGCTGCTTACAAGTCTTGTCCCTGCCGCCTTTTTCCCGCCCGCCATTGTCACCAGGCCTCTGCAGAAAGATTATTCATCGATCTTCGGCTAAGTTTCTTCCTTCCCACCACCAGCGCAGTTAGCATTTAGCAGCACCGCTAAATTGCAAACCTGCAAGCTTACTTTTCACGTGCCGTTTTTTTGTTAGTTTGTGCTTTTCTTATTTTTTATTGCTTTGCTTTCATCCTTCCAAGTTTTGTACTGCACACATTCCCTCATGAACGAAATCGCCGCAAGATGGCCATCAGACAAAAAACAAGCAATCAACAACTGGCTTGAAAGGGACCTCAAAGAACGCTTGAATGGCCAAATTGAAACTAGCATTGTTAGGGATATGAATGCCCCCGTGTTGCCATGTAAAACCTATAATTTGCCCCCGCCGCCAGTGGATGGTTTGAAAATGGAACGCTCGTTGGCTGACCTTCAGCTCTTGCGAATTCAATATGAACGGCGCAGGGAATATTTGGAACACTGTCGCTTCTTGAATCGCCCGATGAATGTTGATAAGAACAGAGTTACGAAAACTTCACCAGCAAACCACAACTTCAGAAAGGCCGAAGTTTCCAACCTCATCAACAAGGTCGTGCCGTCTCCTCAAAAATCTCACGCACAGCAGTATGCTTCTTTGCAAACTGCACAAAGGGGCGGACAGATTCCACAACAGTTTCATGAGGCGAATCACATCAACCAGGGCTATCCTGTTGCTGCTCCTCAGCTTCTGGCTCAGCTTCCTCAACTTCCGCAGCTTCCACAGATACCGAGCTGTGGCTTTGTTTCTCCTTCTGCGGTGTCCAAGACTCCACTGAATTCGTCGCCAGGCTCAGCACTAAACCAGCATTCTCCTCAACTTGCCACCAAAATATCACAATCTGCATCTTTGCAGTATTTTTTTTCTATTTATCCAAGTCAGGATCACTTTGCTTCAAGGCCAGCCCAGCTTTCTAGGTATGCCCAGCACGCTCCTGCAGCTCCGCATGTTCAGCCTCCGCATCAAGCTCAACCGTCACTGATGGTTCAGCCTGCTACACAGCCCTCACAGCAAAGCTCCCAATACTCATTCTCACCCAACACGGTTCTTGTTAATGGACCACGTTCATCATATTTTCAAAGCCCGGTTCTGGGTCATTTGGATATTCCGCCCACCACGTTATCCAGACCACTGTCACACCACACCCAACCTTGCTTTAACTTTCCGGATGCTCCTCTTGCATATGACTCTTCTTGGAATGATTATCATGACCCGACGGCTGATGTTTTGGATAGAGGAGAATCACCCACGTGTGAATCTTCTCAAGTCTTATCTCACACTGTTGCAAATTACGCAACGCCAGCAACATCTCCATCTGCGTTGGGCCAACATCCAAGTATTCAGATTGTGGCGTGTTCGCCACAACCTTTAATTAAGAGTCCATCGTCTGCTTCGTTGCAGACTCCCCAAGTCCAATATCTCAAAAATATTGGGGATTCAACAATATACGGTGCTCCTGCGCCAGCCGCTGTTGTTTAATCACTTATCTCATTATCATATCATATATAGCATAGACACTCTTGTCGTTTAATGGAATATCAATCTTGTATTTTACCGCCACCCTTATGGCCTTTACATTTGCAGTGATTCAGCTCAAACTCAGCAATGCTGGCTGTATACAGCTGCAACGTTGGAGTAACATAAACTGTAGCAAGGGAAATTAACGGATGGTCATTAAAAGCACAGTTGAGCAAGTTCCATCTAAAATAAAATGATTCCTTTTTTTAATCGATAACGGTAGCTACGAATTATAAATTATTGCCATATTAATAAATATCAACATTCCCTAGAATCGAAGCAATAGATACGAACCAGACCATCATGGGATCCAGATGCGAAGCGAGAATCCGAGATTCCAACAGCCGTCACAGCTGCAGTGTGGCCAGAAAAGGTGTTCAAACATTTTCCAGTTTGAACATCCCACAACTTCACCAGTTTGTCCTTTCCGCCGGACACAATTCTAAACGTATCTGCTGCAACGCTCCAAATACCCTCCAAATGGCCAAACATTGTTCTGATACACTTCCCGGTACGAACGTCCCAAAGTTTAATGGTATTGTCAAGAGATGCTGTTAAGATGTAATTTGGACACTGTTCTCGGTCAACCATTTTTGGTGTGCGAACTTGACCATCGCCTGCGATGATGCCAGTGTTGGGATTACGAACTGCTGAGGATGGCACTATCTCGGCACCCTCCGAAGTCAGCTCTTCAGCTTCTCCAATGTGTTCAACGCGAAGGGGTAGAATGCTCTGAACAGGAGCCAAATGAGTTGGCGAAAAAATTTGAATACAATTTCGTGAATCCAAACACCACATTCGAACCTCAGCATCCTCGGATACAGAAAATAGAGTGTCTGAGGCAGAGTGAATTTTAACGGAATGCACAACATCATTATGTCCCCGAAGTGTAAAAAACTGCTTAGTATCAAAGTTCCACACTTTGACATTACGATCTGCGGAACCGCTCGCAATCAAATTGTGATCAAAATCAATGCACAACACCTTGTCCAAGTGACCCGGGAAGGTGCACACGCACTCTCCGGTTCTGTAGTTCCAAATGCGAACAGTGCGGTCCCACGATGCTGTAACCAACTTGGACGAATCGAATTTTAACGAACTAACATTCTGGGTGTGACCGGAGAGGGTGCGCAGCAATTCCCCGGAATCCACATCCCAAACTTTGACTGAGCCATTGTCCATACCGGTAATTAAATAACACTCATCGAATTGTAATGAGCTCACCCCTGCTTCTTCGCTCTTAAACTCCTTAATAAAGTATCTTCCAGTTCTCCAATTTTGTTCCACCTTGTAACGCTCAGCATAAACTTCTTTCCAAGGGCGAGTCTTTTTGGAGTTACCAGCAAATTCGCCCTCGCTGTCACGATGGCGCTTTCGAGTGTCATGGACTGCAAGTGTACCTGAGTCGAGGGCATCACTTCCTTGGTTATCATTACTTGATTCCGATGCCGTGATTTGGTAGTGGGGCTGGTCGGAGCGTTCTCGCTGGGTTCTTGCCAATTCAGACTCTCTTTGCTCAATCTGTCTTTTGGAATTTCTCAATCTGGTCTTTTCCAGCAACGGCAGCCCCCAACCGCATTTTGTGCATTTCCTATCGATATGCTGCTCACACATGCGGTGCCACACCACATCATCATCCGCCAGCTCTTTCCATCGCCTGGAAACCTGTGCAGCATTGCACAGCGACGAGGTGTCCAAGTAGCATAGAATTTTGAAGGAAAGCTCAACCGGTAGGGCGCTGATAAAGTCGATGCGAATTAATTCCCTGCAAAGAGAAGACACCTCAGACAACTGAGGAAAACAACACTGCGCAAGCAGCCCATGTAGAAGTAAACGGCGGTGCCCTGAGGGCGCTGTCGAGAACATTGACCACACGTTTGAAATTGCTTCCCGATCGGGTCCCTCCAACAGCTCCAGATCAGCCTGGAGCCTGTTCAAGGCCTGGGCATCAGCCTGTCGGTTGCATGTAACATTTGGGTTATGTCTGTAACAGTAAGAAGAGACTCGCCTGTTATTATCGGCAATGTGGCGGTTTAAAAACGGGGCCACCGTTGGGGTGAGAGCGGCAGAATTGAGACGAGGAGACTGCTTAGGTGTGGTAGACAGTTCGAGCGGTCTTATTTTAGGTGTGCGTATCTCGGCAGAGTTTGCCAGCTCCTGTAGTTTCATGTCAAGTGTCATTACTTCTGCATGCGACTTGTTTGATCCACTGGGTAGCTCTTTGCGTAATCCACCAAGCAGCTGTGCAGTGCTTTCCTCTTCGTCGCTGTTTAGTAAAAAACTCAACTCTGTTGGTCGCGGATGTTTCTTGCCTGCAACCTTGGCGGTGGAGTCGTGCTGGTAATCAAAAGATAAAGGTTCGTTGGAAAATAGGGTGTTTGATGTCATTTTGGGTAGTTTAGAACGAGGCTCCGTTCAGCCGCACACAAGAAAGGAAGAAGGGCTTAGCGGGTGAGCCTGGGGATCTAACGATCAGTCAAACGGGTAGAGCGGTTTGGAATGGAGTTGAGCCGATGCGACACAATCAGACAAACTTTTGGTTCTGTGGACAGCCTCTATCTATACGGGGTGCTGACAATAGAAGAAAGTCTGCTGCCTTGAACAGAAATGCTTCTAGAAGGTCTGGTGACTAACCAGAAAAAAGGTTGATGGAGCCCAAGCACAAGCTGGAGAGAAGCTGAGGCAAACAAAAAACCTCAGAAAAAAAAATTCTAGAGGAGATGAGCAAGCGATGAGCAACTATATATAGTAGAAACTCTGAAATATAAGTTGTATCAAGTGTGATCAAACTGGGCAGAAGGCCGTGTGTTTATTCTTTATATCATTCCCAAAGAAGTGGCACTAAGCACGCAATTCTTGCCATAGGATTTTTCATATGAACAGCGGTCGGGTGGGATCGATGTGGAAAATAACTTGCAGGGTAGAACAAGGACGCGGGGGTAAGACAAACTGAAGGACATTTTACTACCGTTTGGATTATATTCGTGTAAATTTCCAAAAACTTTTTAATGTACTCGCACTTGTCGTGAGTTTAGTTTCCAATCAGTCGTCATGCAGAGTCGCTCTTAGTTGATTCTAACAATTTGCCCCTGGTCTAGTTGAGCCGACTCAGCCTGCGTCACTCGCACCAAACCTAGCCCAATGCCCAAATCAGCAAAGCTAATGGACTATTTTGAACCAGCGGGCCTGTAAATAGGTTGTAGCAAACGGCTCTTGCTCTGACATATCGGTGTCTGAATGACGTGATGGCAGATGACGTTAGATGAGGAAGAAAGGCAGTGGATAACGAGCGCGTCAGATTCGATCGGGGGTGTATGGGAAAGTCGAGTGGGTTTTTGAGATGGCTATTCGGCCAATAATGAGCTTTCTAGCTGGAGAAAACACATTGTCAGCAAGTCAGCAAGCCAATCTCAGCGACCAGAAATTCTGGTATCTTGTGGCTCCGGCCATGTTCCCTGTGCTGTGAACGCGGTAGCTACGGCACTGAAACTGGGAACGTTATTTCGCAATCGATTCTTGTGAATAGCCCTATTTCCTGGGCGCTCGGCAAGGCCTCGGCAAAACTGTCTCAAGTACCAATCAGACAGTGCATAAACTCATCGCTCATCACCAGTTAAAAAATATTTTCGGGCGCTGTCTGGAAACCATTTCAGGGGTTCTCAATCCACATTTGCTGAATTGCCAAATCGGCACCAAGACCAAGTGCGCAGAAAATTCAAATCTTTTGAAACTGAACTGCGGAGGACCTTGGCCTGTGTAAATATAGCCCTGTGGTTCAGAGTAGTCCGTCCCACCCCTTCGCTCTGATTGACGGCGACGATGCCCAATTAAGAAGTTAACGGACACGACTAAAAAAGGAACTGCAATTAGAATTGATAGAAGATCAGTTTAACCGAACCGTTCTAGTAAAAGGCAGGGCGACCTCATCCCTATGAGCGCAGTGGCCCCAACCCCTGGCTTTGGAAGGCAGTCAAGTTTCCTTTTCACGGCTCTGCCCAGGCTGATCCCTTAATGTTGGGCGTCACCGCATGGCACCAACCCGCTCCCTCAAGAGAGCTTTATATGAAACTCCACGATCCACTTTTGTGGAGCCGTTTTGTGTGACATTTATGGGGGTGTGCTTCGATGTGGGTCATCCAGGCACACCAGCTCAGGCTAAGGCTAGCAAGCCCCACCATAGCCTACACAAAGAACACTCGGCTGTGGCTTTGGATATCTGGGAGAAGGCTAATCCTTACGCAATCAAGCATTGATGCTCCGGCACCTCTTGACGTGGAAAGATACTATCAACCCCTGACTTCTGCAGGGTGTTTTGAAAAGTCATGCCGGTAATGGTGGCAGGCAGCTCAGAGGTGGGTACTGCAAACCTGAGATGGTGGCTCGGGATAGCAGGGTTGTAGCTCTGACGCTCTTTGGGTGAAGCATACGTGAGACAGCGAAGAACAGCTGAAGCACGACTGTTTTTGGAAGAGCAAATCAAGACGGCAGCGGGTCTCGACAGCCAGTTGTCAGATACAGGCGTGAAACCTGAAAGCTCCCGGCGTTTCAGACGCGTTCGAAATGAGATAATCTGTACACGCAGCGCTGGCCCCGGTGCAGATCGGCGTCCGCGGAGTGCAATGCTGTACGCGATTTTGAGTCAATGGCGAGCACCTGCAAGCACCTGCCTGCTAGGTGATATAGCGCGTGAACTTTGCACCAAATTGATTAGAAAGTGGAGCCCTGGTCGCCAATTGGGGCAAGCAAGAGTCAGGCTTGTTTACACCGGAAATCCAGCGCTGTGGATTTGGTGAAGAACCAGGGCTGTCCGGGCCCCTATTGGGAAGTCAGTCTGCGACAAGGTGGGTGAAAACTTCCGCAAACAGAAAAGTAATTGCCCTAATCAGATCCTCACCTCAAGGCACTTCGTTTTAGCGCCGCCTTCACGAGATTAAATCTCTGCAAAATAATCAGCCGGCAAAACTCTCTGGAGACTCGCTTTTGAATGAACCAGTACTGTAGTGTCGATAATTGAGAATTAGTGCAACACATTGTGTTTGATTGAACCGGCTGGCTGCTCTCACGCCTCCACACGCTCAACTGAGAGACGTTGGCTTGAAGCGCCTGCTCAAGACGGAAAAAGCAAACATATTTCAAACAGAAATCATGCCTCTAGGCGCGCCAGGGAATGGCTGCTGGTGCTCATGGCGAGACTTTGATGGGCCATCTTGCTGCCTTTTCACATTTACTTATCAAGAGTGCTTAATTAAATCCTTAGCAAGAGCACCTCCATATCAAAACTACAAGATTGACGTGTCTGAGTGGACTGGTCATCACCACTAACCGAAAAACACACCTTTCAGCGACGCTCGTATAAACCTTGGATTGCTCCGCATCGAGAAGGAGCAGAGACCAGACCTCATGGGCATATCACGAGCCGTCAGAGGCTTTACCAAAGATAATGGAAATCTGTTCAACTCAAAAAAGTTCCGCCACATTGAAGAGAAGCTTTCCCGCGGAACCCCAGCCGACATTGACGGGTTTCTGTCCTCGCTCGAACGCCGGCTGCACCATCCTTCGCTGACTGTTTCATTGAAGGCCCATCACATCTTGCACCTCATCTTGGATTCCAATCTTCCAAAGAACAACCTGCTGGCCCTTTGCAGACGGTCTTTTATTCCTGTGCGCAACTCTCAGTGCCAGCAAGCCCGTGTGCTGTCAGCCTACTCTGCGTATATTAGCACGCGTCTAATGCACATGTCAAAGCTGGGGTTCGACTGTATTCGTGAAAAATTGGAAAACAGAACCCTTGTCGACGTTCCAGCCACGGCTGCTACGTTTGGAAAACTTCTCGCCCAAACGTCTTGTGTCATGGCGCAGTGCCAGGCTATTCTCGACTGCATGCTCACTCCCCAGTTGGTGGAATCATCGCCCCTATATCAGTCTGTGTACGGGGTGCTGGTCACAGATCTGGCTCTTCTTTTTCAGTGGATCACAATGGCTTTGGTCAGCTGCCTGCAGAGCTTCTTCTCATTGTCACACGAAGACTCAGAACAGACGCTATATTTTTACAAAGAATTCACACAGTTGCAATTTCATGACGAAATATCAGCGTTTGCGGAACTGGGGAAACACAGCCTAACCGGAACGCGTGCCTTCGAGCTACCGCAGTCTCTTCAGCAGAGCCCAGATATTGTTCGGCAACTAACTAAAGCTTTAGAAGCCTATCTATATGAGAGAGGAAACGACCTGTTTCCGTACAGTCAACAGACAGAGCACGCAGATGAGTATGCGAATGAACCTGCTCAATTCACCCCTCCTGCTCCCCCGAACTCACACCGACGCCATTCGTCTCATTACAGCTCGGACGATGGTGCTCAGCTGCGTGAACAGCTAGTGCTCCCCGGTACGCGGCAGTCATACGCAACGAGCTTTTATTCAGAGCATTCAAATGCCGTCGGCAGTGCTGACTACTTTCCACCCACCCCAATACCTGACTACCCGGACTCCTTCCCTGTTGTTTCTCCTGTTAAGGTCGCTCAAACGTCTGCTAACCCCAAAGATGCCGAGTTCAATTTTATTAACGACACAATCTACGAGGTAGCCGGTGAATCTTGTGACTTTAATCAATATCAAAGTGGAAAATCAAACTCTGCTAACCCGGAGCCTCAAGCAGAACAAACCGAACCTCCGGTTCCGGCTATCTCCCCTAAAAGGAACAGATCCATTGCAAAGCATGGTCTTGCAAGAGAGCCATCTACGACGCAAAGCAGTAAAAGTGTGACATCAGCAACCACGACAACAACATTTCTGTCTGCAAGATCCCAAGCCGAACAGTATGGGGGCCTTTGCAAACGGGAATCAAAATGTGACACCGTAGGTACCCAACGAACAAGAACAACAGTGGCTTCTTCAAGATTCAGCTGGTCTAATACGTTAGAAGCCAATGTGTCCACCTCGCCCCAAAATTTCTCTGCAAATATCTCAGCGTCATGGTCAATGTCAACTCCGCCTGAATCACCGATCGCAACTGGTGAGGACAGTTCCGAGTGGGCAAACTTATTTGACAGTTTCAATACAGATTCGCCTGATATTACCTTTGATGAAGCCAAGTTTCAATCCACAAAATTCATTGCAGACAACATTGATGTTGAAGATGATACGGACACAAAATCATTGTCGAAGAGAAAATGGGGCCTAAGGAAATCGATCAAAAGAATTGGAGCCTCGGCAAATGAGCGCAGGAATCAAATTCTTCACGACTAGTATAACACAAAACCTCACGACCGTTAACGACAAAACACTATTTATTTAAAGTTCAACAAAGAACGAACGCTCTAATCAAATTAATAATAATAATACTATGCTTACTTATTCACATCCTCCTTGAGCGTCACAATACGGTTCAAAATAATAGCATCATCTCGGGAATCCTTGTCGAGGCAAAAGTAGCCAACTCTCAAAGCCTGGAATCTGACTGCCTCAGGAGCACCCTTTGTGTCTTTACCACTTAAAGTTTCTTCTTCCTTGTTGTGTGCTTCCTTCACCCATGGAGACCTGCGTTGAACCTCCCCGAGACCAACGTCGACAATTGCATTTTTGTAAGTGGTGAGGGAGTCCGGATTGATATCGGCTAGGAAGCCATCAGGGTGGGCTGAAGGATTTTCACTCTTGAAAAGCGGGTTAAATAACCTGACCTCTTTTAGGTGAACAGGAGATTTGTCTTTTGGCGATTCTGCAACCCACTGGATATAGGTCTTTGGTTTCTTGGCAGGCTTATCGCTATCGTAATGAACGACAATTTTCGTGACCTTCCCTGTGTCGTCTTTCTCGACCTTGACAGCGCTCAAGTTATATGGAAGCTTTAACAAGCCCACAGGTTGATTCAAGGTGAGCCTGAAAAATTCTTTACCAGCCTCCTCTTTAAAGTCTGAACGGTCGATATAGAGTCTCTTCGTAAAAGGGACTTTGTGAGTGCCAAAGTCTGCGGCATTAGGCTTGAAAGGCATATCAATTTCCTCGTAATAATCTTCAGGGAGATTTTCGATTTCAACCAATACGGGATCAAGAACCATCATCAGGCGAGGCGTCACATCTTCCAAGTACTTGCGAATTGAACTGTCAAAGCGGACTACTTGAATATTGGAAGTCGAGGTAGTCACACCAAGCTGAGCAACAAAATTCAAAATGGCTCCTGGAGGAACACCTCTACGACGAAGCGCAACAAGAGTGAACAGTCTAGGATCATCCCATCCATCAACAATATGATCATTAACAAGCTTTGCAATTTTTCTCTTGGACATGATGGTACCTGTCACATTCAGGCGACCATATTCACGTTGAGCAGGTCGGTATACCTCAACTTCGTCACAAAGCCACTCATATGATTCCCTCGACAGATAAAATTCAGTAGTGCACAACGAATGGGAAATATTCTCGAAAGAATCAACCAAACAGTGGGTGAAATCGTAGGTAGGATAAATTTTCCATTTGTCGCCAGTTCTAGCATGCGAAGCGTTCAAAACGCGATAGGCAACAAGGTCCCACATTTGAGGATTAGGATTCTGAAGGTCTTGTTTCATTCTTAAAGTGGCTTCACCCGGTTGATACTTGCCATCTCTCATATCTCTAAAGAATTTGAGATTTTCTTCTGGCGAGGTGGAACGATGCTTGCAAGCTTTTCTTTCACCTCCTCTTTGTCCATCCACAACTCCTCTAGACTCTTTCACTTCTTCTGGAGTACAAAAGCAAACATATGCACCGTCCTTTTTGATCAAAAATTCAGCCAGTTCATAAAGCTCATCAAAATAATCAGACGAATGTGTTATCTTATAGGGTTTAAATCCTAACCATGTCACAATATCTTCAATTGCCTTGAAATAAACTTCTTCTTCACTTTCAGGATTTGTGTCATCAAACCTCAAATAGCAAAGGCCGTTATTGTACTGAGCATAACCAAAATTGACGGTAATGGCCTTAGCATGTCCAATGTGAAGATATCCATTGGGTTCTGGTGGAAATCGAGTAAACACCTTGCCATGCGTTGCCTTGAGATGTTCCTCCATTTTCTTAGGGTCAGCCTGAGGGTTCTCACCAGGCTTGTGGAGTGCACCCAAGAAGCCCTCGGTGAACATGTTGTGTGCGCGCTCAGGCTCCCCCTTTTGCTCCTTGGCCGCAGTTTTCGGTTTAGCTGCTTTCTTGGAATCATCTGCACCCTTCGGCTTTTTCAACGAATCGCGCTCATCTTTCGGACCAAGCAAAGCGAGAAATTCAGCATCGATGATGGGTTTAAACAACGCGGGAGGGGCGAATTTGAGCGCCGGGATTTTCTTGACCGACACCATCACGCTGCTCAACGATTTATACCTTTGCTCCTCAATGTCAGCTTTGTTTGCCTCAATGTACTTCTTGATGTGGGTTTTAACATCGTCTTCATTAACAGTGACGCCTACTCCGGCCTCTGCGTCAAGACCTTGCTCAGTAGCTGCGTCGCCTTTAGCAACAAGATACTTCCATCCATAGTCCAACTGTACAGCGTTGGTGACTTTACCGTCAACAACTGCCTTTGTAAGCAAAGCCCGTTTGCCATTCAAGTTTCCAACATCCTTGGAGAGAGCAGCTAAGGAGTGTAGTAAAACAGACACTTGTTTCTGTGGCTCAGCATCAAGAGCGGCCTCATCAAAAATCTCATCAATAGCTGTAGCAACCTTTTTATTCTTCAAGATTTCTTTCTCTTTACTAGCCAGTCCCAATTTACTCAATTTCTCTGAAATATCCATTGTAATACGGTTGAAAAATGTTGGTGATGAGGTATGACTCAAAAGGGTGATTTTCAACGCCAAGCTCAGTCCTCAACGAAACGTGTGGTTGAAAGTCGGAACTCAAATGTATCATAGTCAGAGCGAGTAATTACCAATGCTCACAGAAATGAGGCTCAAAGATCACTGTTTAATCCTCTTCTTTGAGAATAAGAGATGGATTTGCATATGTACCCATTATTGAAGTTAATATGGAGGACTAGTTATTGCTGGTGCGAAGATTATAAACCTGAGCCTACGAGTATTAGGAAGATAAATTTTCGATTTCATAGCAAAACAGCAAGAGTCAGAAATTCAATTATTTTACAGATGATTTTGAAAGCTTTAACTTGGCATGGTTGATGAGTTCATTCCACACCATTCTTCATATTTATATGCAATCAAGGTGACACGGTTTAAATAATTGGAAATACATGTTAATATGATTTGCAATATTTTCAAGTTCATTACATTGTGACGCTGAGGTTCAACTAGCAAGGTAAAGAAATACTACTGCGATATGTTTTACAGATCGTGAACAGCTGTCAGACTAGCAGGTCGCTCTATATTTCATTTCCATTATTTCACATGATACATATTTTACGGGAACTACTCATAATTTTACCAGTGGTCATAGACAGTTATTCGCCCTGCTCTTTCCATTGCAAGATTTTTCTTCTTTCATAGCCGAACCGATATTTTCGCTCAAAAAAATTATCAGCCGTACAAAAACTCATCGCTAATTCTATCTGACTTTCATCGAGGCTATGGGAAAATATAGAAAGAGATGGAATGAGAAAGCCAGAGCTGGCATGGTCTCAAAGCAGAATGCTCTGAAGAGAGCCAGGCAAAAGCAATTTGCAGATCATTCGGAAGGTCAGCATGATGACGCAGTTCAAGTGCGAGATGAGGATGTCAACGCTGAAATTTTGACTCCATTGAGTATTGATGAAAAGGCAGAGCGAAAGAGAAAGATGTTGCAGGAATTGGCACCTGCTGAATCCAAAGTGAGCAGTAGTAAAAGAAAGAGGCTCGAGAAATATGCAGAAAAGCAGATGAGAAGAGAAGAAAAGGACGACATTATGGCCAAGCTTAGCGCAGAGCAGAAGATTGACTCATCGCTCTTGAGTAGCTTGAAAACATTGGGTCAAAGAGGTCAGACAAAGAGAGATAAGTTCCAGGAGGCCCTACTGCTTGAGCAGAAAGGGCTAGGTAATGAACACACTAAAGCGATTCTTTATGAAGAAAGAGAGGTTAAAGATTGGCCAGAGGAACAAGAGACCAGCTCATCATTTGTTGATAATAGAAAATTTGCGTCTGGATTTGGATTTGAAAATATTCAAAAAAAGGCAAAAACATATCGCAAGGAAAAAAGTTGGCGTGAGATGCTCAACGAAAAGAAGGGAGATATCTCTGAAAGTGAAGATAGTTCTGGCGAATCTAGTGATGATTTATTAGAAGGCGAGGATTCGAATGATTCGAATGGGGAATCATCCAACGACAGTTCAGAATTTGAAGAATGGACGGGATTCGATGAGGAAGACAAAAAAACCGCTTCAAAATTGGATGAAGACTCTCTTGCATCTGGAAGTGATATTGATGACTCGGGTTCTGACAGTATCCTGGAAACTGACTCTGAAGATTTAGAAACTGGAAGTGAGAACAGCCTCGATGAGAGTGGAACGGGAGCTCGCTCTCAAGGACAATTGTTCAAAGAATGGGTGAGAAGCTCCAAAGTGGAAGAAGAGAAAACATATGAAACACCAAAATTGGATATAGATTATGTTCCTGTTGAGAGGCCGGAAGACAAAGAAGATATAGAAGAAGAAATCATGCAGGATCAAGATGATTCAAGAAAGTCGCATGTTGTTCACGTCTCTAGAACAGAAGAAATTCAGGAGGCTAGATCGAAGTTACCAGTAGTGGGTGAAGAGCAAAAAATTATGGAAAGCATCTTTAACAATGATTGTATTGTTTTGTGTGGTGAAACCGGTTCAGGTAAAACAACACAGGTACCCCAATTTCTTTATGAAGCAGGTTATGGAGATCCAACTTCTGCCACTCCAGGAATGATTGGCATCACGCAGCCGCGAAGAGTTGCGGCCATGAGTATGGCCAAACGTGTGGCTAATGAGCTTGGTGATCATGGAAGTCGAGTTGGTTATCAGGTTCGATTTGATACTGTGGTTAGTCCTAATACGGCTGTCAAATTCATGACAGATGGTGTTCTTCTTCGCGAGATGGCAACAGATTTTTCACTTTCTAAATACTCCGTGATAATTGTTGATGAGGCACACGAACGCAACATCAATACCGATATCCTTATCGGCCTATTAAGCCGTCTGGTAAAGTTAAGACGTTCTCTGTTTGAAGAAGGAAAGTCCACGGTATTGAAATTGATAATCATGTCAGCTACCTTGCGAGTGTCTGATTTTACTGAAAACAGCACTTTATTTTCTAGTCCGCCGCCTGTTCTCAGCATTCAAGCCAGGCAATTCCCTGTTTCTATTCACTTTGATCGAAGAACAAAGGCTGACTATATTGAGCAATGCTTTTTGAAGGCATCAAAAATTCATCAAAAGCTTCCTCCTGGTGGAATTTTAATCTTTCTTACCGGCCAGAATGAAATTGAAGCTGTTTGCAAAAGGTTGAGATCGAAATTTGGCGCTCAAAATGCATTTCCAGGTACTCAAAAGACTGTAGTTAGAGCCCCTGCTACCCAGGTCTCTACCGAGCTCGAAGATATTGACTTTGACATGGGAGAGCTCTCCGAAACGAATTTAGATGACGACTATGTGGATGACGAAGATAATAATGACGAGGAGGAGGGGTTCGATGAAGCAACTGAACAAGATGCGCATCCGCTTCATGTTCTCCCGCTTTACTCTCTGCTCCCCACATCTGAGCAGATGAAAGTTTTTGAAGAACCTCCTGCCGGTACTAGATTATGTGTTGTGGCGACCAATGTTGCTGAAACATCCGTGACTATACCAGGAATTCGATATGTTGTCGACTGCGGTAGAGCGAAGGAACGGCATTATGAAGAAAGTACAGGTGTTCAAAGCTTCAGCGTCCAATGGATAAGCAAGGCCTCGGCTGATCAGAGAGCTGGTCGGGCTGGTAGAACTGGACCTGGTCATTGTTATAGAATTTACTCGTCAGCTTTGTTTGAAAGTGATTTCCCTCAGTTTTCCATTCCAGAAATACTGCGGACTCCAATTGAAGGTGTCATCCTGCAAATGAAGGCTATGGGAATTGACAAGGTGATTAATTTTCCTTTTCCTACCTCGCCTGGTGAGGGTAAGCTGCAAAGAGGTATCAAAGTGCTGAAACATCTTGGAGCTGTGGACAACGATGGTAACATTACCAAGGCTGGAGAGTCTATGAATCTCTATCCTCTTGGACCCCGCTTTTCAAAAATGCTAATTCTTGGCAATCAATTTGACTGTCTTCCTTACATCATTGCGATTGTAGCAGGATTGACTGTGGGAAATCCATTTATTAGTGAGCGTGAGCTTGGTATTTCCCCAGAACAGCAGGTTGAAGAAAATGATGACGACGTTGAACACGAAGATATTCAAGAGATTGAGAAAAGAAAAAAGTTAAGAAGTCAATATTCACAAGTATTGGTAAAATTTTCTTCTCTTGATCCTAATTCTGATGTTTTTAGATTGCTGTCAGCAATCTGTGCTTTTGATTATGATCCAACGGTTAAGTTTGCTCAGTCGATTTTCGTTAGACACAAATTGATGGACGAGATTTACAAACTGAGGAAGCAGCTTACATTTTTGGTAGCTCTAAATTCAACAAACAATGTGGAAGCTCTACAGCAGCATTTAAGTAAGAAGCTGAAGCCTCCTTCAAAACAACAAATTCAAGCTTTACGTCAAATGGTGTCTGCTGGTTTTATTGATCAGGTTGCTATCAGAGCCGATCTTGTTATGGATGTGGATAGCAAGAAACAAACACGAGCTATTTCTATTCCATACAAGACATTATTTCCAGTGGCAGAATTTGATGATGAGGCTGATGACGTGGTATTTATTCACCCTGAATCGTCTCTTGCTCAAATGTGCTCTCAAATCCCTCCGAACTATATTATTTATGCATCAGTGAATCTTTCTGCGAGAGACAAGGGCAAGCCAAGGCTGAGAATGAAGCCTTTAACAACTGTAACTGGAAATCAGTTATACAATGTGGCCAAAGGCACGTCACTAATTACCTATTCCAAGCCTTTAGGGCCTCCTCATGGCCCAAAAATGTTGACCCCAGTATCAAGAGAGTGTTACGTGATTCCTAGAATTGGTGCATCGACAGGGACAGGGTCCATGGGATGGGATTTACCTGTTTGTAAAGTGAAGCAAGTGAAAAAGGGACCGTATTGGGTCAATGAGTAGTCCAATTATATAGAATACACAGTCATCTGTTCTATGGCCAACATCAAAGCATTCAATGTGAGTTAGATGGCTTGTAAATTGGCTGCCAAATAATTAATATTGAATTGAGGAGATTAGTATATTATCATTATTGTGATTGCAAATACAAAACACTTCAACAGTTTGAGGTGTCAGTCTTACATTAAAATCAATTTTTCCATCTGTATTTTTTTGAGTTTTTCGTCAACACCATGAACAGTTGCATAGCGACTCCTTTTTCTGATAAATCTTCCATACTTGAAAAAAATATAGGTCACTGGAATCATAGCCACCGACAAAAATGCCAGCATGGAGTAAGCCCAATGGAACCCCATATCTCTGAAAATTTGACGCACAAATATGACCCATACTCCGGATGCCCAGTATCTTGCAAGTGTGATGGATGCTAGTGCTGTGGCTGCATTGGCTTCATACGTATCAATAAGGTACAGATAGATCTGCATGAAGAGAAATAAAAAGGCAAATCCAAATACAAGGCCACTTACACCAGGACACCACAAAGAAATCGATGGGAACGAAGTCCAACCAATCCAGAATAACGAAATTGGAATCAGTGGGGATACTAAGAGCATTGGAATGATTCTGACCTCCGGGGGTGCACTAGTTCCAAAGTAGTTACAGATCCTGCGATACTGCCACACAACGAAGGGGGTTGTAACACCCGAAAGAATTACACCAACTGTTACAGGCAGGAACATGAGCCCCACTTGACCTTGTGTAATTCCATATGGTTCGCGAAAGACAGTGTCATAAGTTTCTAAATCACCGAAAAACACAAGGTAGATTATAGTAATGTATGCATTGCAGAAAAGCACAATTGGTTCCGTAGCAAGAAACTTAATTGGCATACAAACCGCGCTCACAATCTCCGAAAAATGCAAATCTTTATGCTCGGCTTGATGTCGATCATCACCTGTTTGCTTTCGTACTTTGGCAGCCTTGCGTTTCAATATGACTGCAGCATTTGTTTCCGGAAGGAAAAAGAGGCAAAGGCACCAGATTCCCATGGAATAAATAAAAGTGACCCAGTATACCCATCGCCAGCCAAGGTGCGATGACGCGATAAAGCTGCCAACCGTAGGTGCAAGGCATGGGCCGATATAGGATACAGTAGAAAAAAATGGGAAAAGCCAGCTTCGAAGGTGAGCATCAGCAATATCAGAAAGAGTGCCTCCCGAATTGCATAATGGAGCAGCTCCAAATACACCTCCCAGAAAACGGCAAACCAGCAATGTCTGAATATTTGGTGCGAGAGAACACCCAATCGTAAGGAGGTTACCGGCAAGGAATGTGGGCAGGTACACAATATTGCGACCGTATATCTCGGAGAGCGGCCCGATTGGAGTGACTCCGACACCAAAACCAATAAAGTATAGTCCGGTGGCCATGTCACCCAGGTACTCATTCACACCAAACTCCTTTGCTGAGGCTAGAGCCGCAGTTGAGGAGATGGATGAGTTTGCAGTCAAGCAGAATGAAATCTGGGCTACAAGAACGGTGATCATCATCTTTCTAAAGAGAGAAAAATTTCGTGGGTTCTTTGGATCATCAGGGCCGTCCCATGAGACGAAGCGCAAGTCGCTTGGAAGCTGAGCTTCTCTATCAACTGTTAGTTCAGCAGATTGGACTGTTGTTCCTGACGATTGATCAGACATTAGATGAACTTCACTCTGAAGAAGCTCAGCACTGACGGCAATATTTATTTATCGTTGAAATGCATGGCTCTTAATACAGTAACTATTTTTCAAAGTTCAAGGCGTTCCGATGAGTGCTAATAGTCACTACATATCGTATACTCGAGCAAAGCCACCCTGACATACAAAAGCATTCAGCAGTGCCTAAGCTGTTGACTCGTGTCCAAATTTCTGCTACAATCCACTATAATTCTTGAACTTGCGGACGAATTTTTGCTGTCGATCGCAACGTTCCGGTGAAATTTAATGCTTCCGAGAGAAGATCCGACACCCGCCCGTTCGCAATTCATCATCTTGCGCCGCGGGGGCTATTACAAATGTCGGTAAACTTGGCCACAGGCGGTTGCTGACATTTTAGGTATGCTCAGTCATATCTCCGAGTCGAGACGCTGTCTCGACACCACTGTTTGTAAATATTTTAATGATGACTATAAATTAATGCAGTTTTAATCTTTATAGGAACCCTTTGCCAAAGAACCATCCTTGGAGACTTCAACTCCAAGCGACTTGTAATACTCTTCCTGTCTACTCTTTCCGTTTTCGTCGAAGTAAGGTTTCTCACCATGAGGACAAGTTCTGATGCAATGACGTTTGTGAGGGAAGAAATCGTAGGTAGCAGAATGACTGGCAATGATACGGTTATCCCAAATACCAACATCATTTTCCTTCCATCTGATGCGGACTGTGCCATCGGGGCATTGGGTGATTGTGTCGAAGAGATACTTCAAGATGGTATCTGACTCGGCTTTTGGAACACCCACAATAGCTCGAGTGAATCCAGGATTCACAAAGAGACTGTTGTAACCAGTCACTGGATGCGTCCTCACTATTGGGTGAGCGGTGACCAATGGATCTCTGCGAACAGTGAAGCCAGCTCGTTTCGCACCATCGGCTTGCTCAACGGCTGAATGAGTAGCTGTCAGACCAGAGAGATATTTCTGCATCGGCGTAGACAAAGCATCGTATGCCGAATAACCAGAGACAAAAATAGTGTCCCCTCCAACCGGTGGAGCGGTCAAGACCTTGAATATGGTTGTGCTTGGAGGCTGCTTCTCGTACGTCACATCGGAGTGATACAACTCGGTGGGTGCGTAGGTTGGAGTAGATGGGGGACGGGAGCCGTCGGAGTACACAACATGGATAGCTTCCAAACCCTCTTTTGCAGGGGTGGCAGTAGTCGCGTGTCGGTGAACAGGACCAAAGTACTCAGCCAGTTCAATTTGGGCTTCAGGCGTCAGGTCCTCCTGGTCGCCAAAAAGCACGACACCGCGATGGGCAACGAGCAGGGCGAGCTCATCTTTCTGCTTATCGTTGAGTTGCGACAGCTTTACGCCATAGATCTTGGAGCCAATGGCCGCAGTCAAGTCGACAATCTTTGTGCCTGGGCCGAGTAAATTTTTGTATGTCTTGTCAGCAAAATGACCTCTGTCCTTGACGTCCAGGTCTCCAATCTCGGGCCACTTCACATCCGGAAATCTGGGCAGAAGGTCGCGGTGCTTGTAACCAACGGCATCCTTTTCATCTACAGGTAGAGCATTGAGGTGGACTGATCCGATATCTCGATTCTCATTTTTCAAGAGATTGCCCTGGATGTCTTTAGTGCCTGGGGTGTGGGTGACTGTTTCAACTGCAGTGGGCGGTGACATATTTTTCGCACAAGTTTGAACCGTCTGAAGATATAAACAAAACTGTATTTCTCGGCATCAGGAATCCCCGTGCTTATATATGCTGACAACTATTCCCCGGTCTTATCTCAGAGTAGGGCCTCGTTAGCTCAATGCACGTGAAAATCCGTTGCGGTTGCGCCATAGTTATTGCGTGCGCGGAACTCGGCAAGTTAACCAAACTTGACACCACACACGCAGCGAAGCGAAAGATAATGTGACCCAGGATTGCAAGAGCAGATCTGTTCAAATGCTGACCATCACACAACTGTGAGCTTTTCTTATTATTCCACGGTCTAATACGGTCGTGTGGCGCTATCGTAAACAACGCATGTGATAATTACAACATTCGGAATTTCCTCGGCAATTGCTCTCATTGGATCAACAAATCGAATATGTAAACTGCTGCAATGCATGCAAACTATACCTGGTTACACTGATCATCGATGCATGCGAGCACAAGATAAACGGAACAGAGCACTGCCTTTTAAGGCTCCCGGAAATCTTGGTTATCGGAAGACCTAAGGGAAACCATCCCCTCAGTTTACCTGAAAACGAACTCACTACTAGTGTGAGCTTGTTTTCTACTTTTAGAACGAATATTGCGGCAATCTAACACATATACAATTAGTATTGCTTGTCAAGCGCTCGCCGACCTGTATTTGCGGGTGCATTGATAGATTATTACAAGATTGACGCAGCGGCCATTCCGTCTGCGACAAGCTCACTTAGTCTTCTGCATTGATTTATCAGAATCTCAAGATTTGTAATTATGATATTTTCTACCCTCAAAAAATCTCTTTCCCGTTGTACGTCATCTAATTAGCAGGCTCACCTCCGGTGGTTCAGCTACTGGCTGATCATTCAGCGCAGCCAAGTAAAAATTGTTTTAAAGCCAATTCATCAAGCTCATTGAATTGCACATGGCTGGATTATTGCTCAATCTTTTGTGAGGGCATTAAAGATTTTGAAGTGTGCGAGTTTTGTTACTAGAGCGTTCACAAATGACAAGTCTCTGTGAGGTGCAGTAAGAAGTTGGAACGTCTGACCAAGATTGTTGGACTAGAAGAAATATATTTGTTTAAAAAGTTGTTTACCATATGTCTCTCTACTAGTCACTGTAAGCAGGTGCTACAAGATGTGGGTTTTTGAGAGTGGACAAACCAAACCGTTACACACACTGAGGAAGAATCATAGCAATATCAACAATTAACAAGGAACCGCTACCAAATCAGCAGCTCTCACTAACAAGTAATAATATGAATGCAGTTTTAATTTGTCACAAATTTACGATTCTTTTTGCACATTTCCACATTTATTTGTTGAATAAAACCATTAATTAATACAAAACACGTTACTAGCGGCTAGCTGAGCTTTTCAGGTTCGTCAGTGCTTTCATCTGCACTTCCCTCGGCTGCCTCCAAAATAATACCATCGGCGAGAATGAGCTCATCTACCAAGCTTCGTTCATCTGGAAAGAACTTACTCAAAGCTACGTAAATAACCATGGCAGATATAAACCCATACAAGTAGTTCATGTCGTAAACATGCAGAATTCCAGCTGGCAGTTTGTATCCAGATACGGCATTTGCAAGGCCTGGAATGTTTGGGCCCAAAGAACAGAGTAATGCTACAAGTGCTCTCCAGTTGATTCCGTGCCAGTATTCGTAGCGTCCATGTGGATCATACAAAGCAGGCACGTCAACTTTGTATCGCTTCACAATGTGGAAGTCGGCGGCCTGAATAGCGGCAACAGGGGCCAAGAAAATTGCTAAACCAGACATGAAGGTCAAAAGAGAAGAAGCAGATGTGATAATCTTCCAAGGTTGCATGACCCATCCTCCAATAATTGCTACAATGACGGCACCACGTCGGATGTTGATATACTGAGGGCACAAAGAGGTAAGGTCATTGGCAGCAGTAATTACATTGGCTGAAAGATTAGTACCAATTTGACCCAAAACCCAAGAAAAGCCCACAAAGAACATGGCGCAACGTCCTCCCGGGCCTGTCCATTGAAGAGCAAGATGAGAGGGATCCCAGATATAGGATCCATACAGCACACCGCCAGCCGAGGTAGACAATATACCCATGACACCACCATAAACGCTCAAAACTGGAAGCATAAGAGCCTGCAAGAAATTACCACTTTTTCCGCCTTTTGAGTATCTTGTAAAGTCAGCAATGTTAGTAGCCATGGTGGCCCAACCACCAACGTTAGACATGATACATGAGAGAGTGAACCAAGATCTCTCCGACCCAAAAACCTTATATTCCTGCTTGAAGAGCTCACCAGTGCCTGCTTTTGAGCACATTCCAGCGGCAACAGAAAAAAGGCAGATGGTGACGACAACACCTTTAAAAATAAAAAAGTATCGGAGCTTGTGAGGAGAAATCATCAAAAATGGAAATTGCACTAACCAAAACACCAGCATGGAAACCATTCCTTGAGTAGTGATGCCGATGTTCTCAGGAATATGGTTTTGAATTCTGAGATATGATGGCCAAATCGCGGCAATGATATTGGTCATGGCGTATGATCCAGTATAAGTTTGAATAGAGTGCCAGAAACAAGCAGTGATGAATCTGATGATGACTGCGACTTTACCAAATTGGTAGCCAAAGGAAGAGCGGATTGCGACAGGAAACGGAACATGTAGAGTCGAACCAATGAATCCATTAAGAACCAAAGGAATAGAAATGATGAGCATTCCTACAGCTGTGGTAGCAATGGCTTCTCTATATGTGAGACCGACGGCCAGAATGGACGAAGGGGCTTCCCATCCCTGCATGTTCAAGGCATCAGAAAACCAAAATCCCATGATTGTCCATGGTGTCCACGTTCTTCTCTCAACTGGAGTCACATCGTTATCAACATTAGTCCAAACTCCCTCAGGAGCCAAGGAACTGTTATGTTTTTCAAGTTTCCAAGAAGAAGGTTTGGTCACTCTTTCCTTAGCAACCGATTTCACTCGTGAGAAGTAAGACATGACAAGAGCTACTCTGATATTGAAATTTACATGACTATGAGCGGTCTTTATATAATGACAGACAACGAGGCTATCCGTGCGTGACAAGGTTCCTTATCGTAAGCTGGATTCGCAGATAATGGCTATGGAGCACCTAGTCTTGGATGCACAATATCTGGGTGACAGGCGCCAAGGGGAGCTGCTTTGCATGTCGGGAGTTCCCCAAAAGGGGAAGCCCCTATTGAATTGCACTAAGTGGCAGTTTAGTTATCGAAAGGTCAATTGCCTGATAAATTAGCATTTCAACACCCTGTGTATTTTAACTTATGAAAGTTTGCGTTTCTCAAAAAGCTTTATTCTTGACATTGTGTCAACACCTCTTGGTACTACATGCAAGATTATTTGGGTAACAGTGCATAAACTTGCCGAATTTGGAATATGCCATAGAAAAACGAACCAAAATTCACGGGGAAGAGACCGGGCACTGATTAACTTTGGCCGATCGCTTATCACTAAGCAGTTGAATCAATTCGACAGCAACGTTCTTTAAATGATGCTTCTCGCATTTATCTGAAACAGAATTTGAGGAGTTTTAGGCTTGTCAAGAAATTTTGCTTCTTGTCTGCGGGCATTGAGCACTACCACGTTGATTCTCTCCTTATCTGCAGACTATCAGTCAAGTCCAATAACTTACTAGCGTGCGCTTTTTGGCCCTGGTTAATCCCGTTTGATAATGATCTTGATAGGTGCGATAACGTTGACAGCGGGGGAGGCGCCGATAGAGACTTTTCCGCCGCCTGACTCAATTGTCGACTTATCCCTCCCAGACTCCTGCCAAGACGAGGAGAGTCCACAGTCGAGCAGCTAGGTATGGAATCTTCATCGCTCATTCGACCTCCCTGGCCCTGCCAGAATTGTAGTAAGCGAAAGAAAAGGTGCGAACTTAGCGAAAAGGGCGCTCTGGCTTGTGCTCATTGCGTGTCAAGAAATATTGACTGCTTATTTGGAGAAGATCAGCGGCTTCGAAAAAAGAGAATTACCGGCGACTTGGCTGAAAGAGTTACAATGTTCAGCTCAAACGTAACATCATTTGCCCAGCCTGTAGTCGCAGGAGTGAGTTCTCTTCCTCCAGCCAGCTCCCTGCCATCTACTAACTCATCATCATCAGTGAGAGCCGATCTCTCAGATCCGGCGAAACAATCCCCTCAAAAACCTAATTCTGTTTCTTCTATTTCACATTCCAATCGTGTAGATCAGAGAGATGAAACGAATACCACCGAGCACGTGGAGCACATCCAAGAAATGGCTGCTATTAATGTTCAGCATGAATCTCCTCTTTCATCTCATTCGCACAGTCAGCCCAATAGCCAGACCGGTCTTTGTTCCCCAGTTGCTGTGCATAGTGTATCTAACGGCCAACATGCTCCAATGGTACACGGTGGATCGCACGTTAGCAGTCACTCCAGGGATCACATTGACCTTGATGCCAACCTGGCTCACGAACTTTCTGTTTTCTTTGGCGATGACCCTTTTTCACTTATCGAGAGAGTAAGTGGTGCGTCCCCTGCTGACAATGCAAAGCCGGCTGTTGTGACCGTTGCTGATTACGATTACTTTCAGGAGTCCTCCCTACACAATACATTGGGCCTTCAGTCTCGTTATCAGTCGTATGTTGGTCCCACGGGTGAACTTGATAGCCTCCTCATTTCTCATTATGATTACAATGAGCATAACATGGCTGAGTTTTCCACGGATCCAAGCAAACAGAATAACACTGCAAGTGCCTTATCCGCTACGTCAAGGAAAATCAGATGCGTCTCGAGAATTTCAAATGTCTATCCCCACTCAAAGCTTAAAAACTTACAGGCGTTTGTGTTGTTGCAGGAGCAGAACTCTGAAAATGGCTCCCAAAATGATGAATCAAGTAGAGCTATTGAGCTTCCTGCGGAGATTGTTCAAGATATGAATTCAATTCAAGATACAGTCAAGGAATGCAGTCTTATTTTGGTCGATCTTTTCCTTAAGCATGTAACATCCTGTTACCCATTAATACATCCTGGAATCCTCCTAGAAAGATTTCAGAGAAATATCTTCGAGCTGTACCCATCTGTACTTGCTGCTATTTACATGTTTTCTTTGAATTGGTGGTCGTTTGAAAGAGAGCTGGCAACGATAGACATGCCCTCTCAATCTCAGCTTGAAATGTTGGGGTTACGAGGGTTCTCGAGAGAAATTAGTAAACCTACATTATCAACCATCCAATCGGGATTGTTGCTTGTGCAACACCAAATGCTTTATGGTGATCAATCTCTCGTAGCCAATGACTCTTGGCTACTCATGGCTCAAATAGTGGCCGCTGGCATTGAAATAGGCTTGCCATTGGATCCTACAGGATGGGATATTCCAATATGGGAAAAGGCGCTAAGAAAAAGAATTGCCTGGTCGCTGTATATTCAAGAAAAATGGTCAGCTGTAGCTTGGGGTCGTCCTTCTTCTATAATCGATGACAATTGGTTGGTTCCTGACTTATCCCTACAACACGACTTTGCAGACATTCTGGCCAGCCAACAGAATGAAGGAGATAGAAAAAATGATTCCGTTGATCCTTATGTTGGCTGCTTAATATTTGTTGAGATGATCAACGTCACAAAAATACTATCAGAAATTCTGGGCACTGTTTATAATGTCAAAAAGCAGACAACTGTTTTGAATACCCGTGAAGAATTAGAAGAGAGAGTACATGGTGAGCTGGATCTTGTTAAAACGTTTCATTTGACTCTGAAAGGCTGGTATAAAAACCTTCCTCCACAGCTTTGGATGTCATCAACAAAACGAGGTCGTTTTTCGGCCACTTTCAATATTCACTTGGCATTTTATGCCGCAGAGATTACTTTGTTTCGTAATCTTCTCAGACTGCTGGCAGATACTCCACAAGAAGAATTTGTGGAAATAAAAAAATATATTTATAGGGCTTGTTTTGATTTGCTGTGCTCTGCAGTAGATCTAGTGGAAGATCTCAAACTTCAGCATTTGCAAACGTACTGGTATTCTTCTGGTAAACACAATCTTGCTTTAATTGCTACTTTTGGATTTTTGTTGTTTGTAGCTGCTGATGATCTAAAAATGAAGAACGACTGTCTCCAGAAGATGGATGAATATAGATGGTACTTGACTTTGAATTCCAAAGCAGCAGTTTTCATGAACCATGCTATTAAATGGATAGATCATTATAATGCTAGATTGAGGTTGAAGTAAGCTCAAAGTTTATTTATTTTGTAACTTGTAGTAATTTATGCTAGTAGTTCCATAATATCAGCAACCAACCAGTCCATGCCAGCTTTTGAAACAATTGACACTGACTGTTTGTTCAAATTTGCTGAGCAAAAGTTGTCAATGCTTGTTAAAGCGGATAACTCCAGAGGTAATACAACAGCTGATAGAATTGGTGCCTCTGCATCAATTTTTACCATGATTTCCTTCCATTGCTGACGAAGTTGGGCAACTTTCCAACCGGGAAGATCAAATTCCTTGAGTTCTGGCATAACACCTCCTGTATGAGCAATCCGCTCTTGTCCATGAAAAATTTTCGAGAGTGAGGAAGCTTGTTCCCATAATTCCATATCGATTTTGTAAATAGAAAAGTTGGTGAGATTGGCAATTTTGTCAAGAAACAATTGATAGCTTTCTTGAGTCTTAGAGCCCAACTTTTTCAAAAATGCTTCTGGCACAACTCCTATCTTGTATCTTGCTACAGCGGGCCCTCTATAATCAATTCCGGGAGTGGGAAAACTTCGATAATGGATGGCATTAGGATCCTCTTCATCGTATTCAACCAGCAGTCTCCACACCAATCTAGAATCTTCAGGCTCATTAGCTAAGACTGTGATTCGATCATAAGAAGGACAAGTAATATCCACTCCAACAGTGGAAATAGAGCCTTTAGTTGCAGAAATTGAGTAGCCCTCACTGGAAGCTGAGGATCCCTCAGTATCCACTGTCAAAATAAACGTACAGTCTGACGACAAAGAGTGACCGTCAGTACTTCCAAGTAGAACTGCTCCGTGTTTTATCAACCGTTTTACAGCTCTACTATCATTTGAGATTTCCGGAGAAGTGGAAAATGGAATACCGTATAGCAGTGGAAGATCAGATTCATTGATAATTGGTGCAGACACGTATTTTTTTGCAATAGAGGGGTCTTTGAGATAGCGGGGACGCAAATTGCAATAAGCAAGTGGATTCTCTGAAGTTTTTGGTTTAGGAGTATAAGTTTGGCAGGCTCCAAGAAATGCCTCTGAGTTTGAAGTATAGCCTAGAAGGCCGTCAAATGCAGAAAAATTTCGAATGGTGGAGTTGACAATTCCCTCATCAAAGCCACCAGTACAGTCAGTTAAAACACAGCATTCAAATCCTCTGTCATTTGCCTCTCTAAATGTTGTATTTACACAACACTCTGTTGTCACACCAGCAAGCACAATGTGAGTGATACCGGCATTTGTTAACACCTGATAAAAATCTGTATTGCAAAACGATCCTTTTGCAGGTTTGTCAAGAACGTATTCCGATGATAATGGTGTAAGCTCGTCGACAATATCATGGCCGTATTCATTGCGCACTAGAAGTTTACCCAGTGGACCCTGATCCCCAATACAAAGCTCGTGCTGTTTTGGGTTTGTCGTGACTTGTCTCAATAACTTGGATGCAAAGCAATCAGTCATATCAGGTCTGTGACCCTCTCGAGTATGAATAACCGTTACACCTGATTGCCTGCAGGCATCGAGGACTTTTTTAACTGTCGAAGTGATTGATGACACTTTAGCAAAAACAGCCGGGGACGGGCACTGGTATGAACCATAACCCCCATCCTGAATGAAATCTCGTTGCATATCAATAATCAAGAAAGCTGTACGATCATTGAGCTCAAATGCTCTTGGAAGAGCATTAAACAGTACATTGTTTGAATGGGTCATTTGCCTCTGTTACACAATATTGAAAGCTGAAAACCTGTGCAAACAACACCTTGAAGCAAACCAATTTAAATAAATAGATTAGTTAGGGAAGAAGCTCGGTTTTGACGTCAGCAAATTCACTGAGTATCATTACCGCTCAGATAGTACTGTTTCCTGAAACAGTATGTGCCGACAGGCGTTTGAGGCTAATTTCCCACAGAGGAAAATCACGATAAGGATAAGGTGCTGCGTAGCCAATCGGGGTTTCAAATCACTCGCGAAACTTCTGAGGTTGAGTCGGCACTGGCTATTCACGTCCATCATGCACAATCGTATCTTGCCTAAAATTGACTAGTTGTACTTTTATCTATAATTTAGTCATAAAGAAAATGTCTGCTGCTGCTTTGTAATAGACAGTGACCGATAATGATAGGGTTATACTTATCTTCAAATTTTTATAATCAAGACCTGCTAATCAATCCGTCAGTGTCAGTGCACAAACGGGCGCAC
This sequence comes from Limtongella incommunis, assembly GCA_003706695.3. Classification (NCBI taxonomy): domain Eukaryota; kingdom Fungi; phylum Ascomycota; class Dipodascomycetes; order Dipodascales; family Trichomonascaceae; genus Limtongella; species Limtongella incommunis. The sequence goes on from PPME03000005.1 coordinate 252,633, forward strand.
CGTTATGCCTACAGCCAACCCCAGTAATTCTGCACCGCTGCCAAGACGGCATTCTTTATCTCACGCCCGGTCAAATATGTCAGACTCTATAATAAATAGTTCCACGAAGACGACAATGATCACTTGTCGCTGAAGAGTTTACAATGTACAAACAAATTGCCGTCGAAAAAAGAAAGAAGAACGCTGAGAAAATTCCTGTTGAATGGAGACTATCGCAAGACCAGTTGAACAAATACTCCAGAGTTGAAGGTTGCTTGTTGCACGTCCCAGAAGAATGCGGGATAATGACTGCCAAAGAACTCGAGATAACCGGAAAGTACGATGCAGTTTCATTATTGGCAAAAATTCACTCTGGTGACTTTTCAGCCCGTGAAGTGACAGTAGCCTTCTGTAAAAGAGCTGCAATTGGTCAACAAGTCCTCAATTGTCTTACAGAAATGATGTTTGACGAAGCAATCGCTGAGGCTGAAAAGCAAGACGTTTATTTCAAGAACCATAACTCTGTCCTTGGTCCTCTTCACGGATTGCCGATAGCATTAAAAGATAGCTTCAATGTTAAAGGTGTTGACTCATCGATAGCTGTGACAGGAAACTGTTTCCAACCGGAGGTAGCTAACTCTGGTGTTACAGACGCACTTTTGAAAGCAGGTGCAATTATACACTGTAAGACTAACTGTCCTCAATCTATGATGGTTACGGATACAGACAATTTTACTTTTGGTCGCTGTAGAAATCCCTATGCTCAGAAAATGACGGCATCAGGATCATCTGGAGGGTCTGGCGCCCTGACCGCCTTCCGGGGTGCCTTAGTATCAATGGCCACCGATATTGGCGGTTCAATTAGATGTCCCGCTTTTGCGAATGGTTGCTGTGGTATTAAGCCTTCTACGAGAAGAGTGCCTTATTATAATGTCAAAGGATATTGGTATCCCGGTGAAGATTTACAGGGTGTTGTTTGTGTTGCTGGGCCAATAACAACAACCGTTCGAGACTCTGAACTTATTATGAAGGCTATAGCCGAAACAGAACCCTGGAACTATGATCCAACCACAATTTATGCTCCTTGGAATGGTTCAGCAAGTCTGAAGGACAAACTAGTTATAGGTGTCATAAGAGAGGATGCTACCAATCATATGGCTGCGCCAATGCCGACTGTTTTGAACGATACAGTTGAAAGAATTAAACAAGCTGGACACACCATTGTAGAAATGGACTTTCTTGCTGCAAGTGAGTTATGTGATACGGCTAGATTGTACTTTCAGTCAAACGGAGGCAAGTTTCTCTTGGACTCAACCTCAAAAACTGGCGAACCCTTGACGCAAGCAGTCGTAGACAATGGGCTGTATCCCTGTGCAACCAGTAACTTGATTGAATATTGGAGTTTGGCAGAAAAGCGCATTGAACTGGAAAAAAAGTGGCTGGAATACTGGAAGGGTAAGGGAGTAGATGTGCTCCTCATGCCCACTAGCCCCACTGTTCCAAGAGTCAGGGAGTATGAAACTACTCCTTTCATAATGGCATGGAATGTCCTGGACTATCCGGCACTGTCCTTCACAGTAGGAAAGATTGATACTACGAAGTATGAAGTGGAGCTCCCTAAGCCTGCTACAAGTGGGCAAGCAAGAGCAGAAGCGGAGTACGGCGTAGGTACACCTGATATCTACGAAGGATGGCCTATAGGATTACAATTGGTAGCACCAAAGCTACGCGAAGAGCTCTTATTTGAGGCGTACAATAAATTGCAACCGTGTTTCTCGTTACAGTGAACATAATGCAGAGTCAACAAGCTACAAATAAATTATTATCTAAGTCATCATTGCCACTTCATGTATGGTATAGTTACCCATCTGTAATTGTTTGAATTTTCCACCTAGCCAAACTTTGGCGCTCCGCCTTTTCGTTATTACATTGTTGGTCTTCAACCACGCTGTAAACTTTTTGCTGGGGAAGCCTTATCGCCAGCTGATAGCACGTGAAAAAGCAGTAGATCTTGCCGCCAAGTTTAATCACCTAACAGCAAGCGGCAAAATGGACAAGATATTTCAACCTAGTGGAGGTCCAATAGAGTTCAACCAGCTAGAGCTGTACTTATTTGACAAGACTTATATTAGCGGTCAACGACCGACACAAGCAGATGTGCTTGTCTATAAAACAATCGTTATTCCCCCAGATAGTGTGGTTCACCCTAATGTATCAAGATGGTACTCACATATCAAGACATTTGAAAAGGATTTTGCCTCGTTGCCGTTTGCAAACCTTGGGGCACCCCCAAGTTATTCGTCGCCACGTCCATCAAGCCCGCTAGAGGAATGTGAGTCAAGACAGACAAAACAAGAATGTCAAAGTGATACAGAGTCCCAAAGACCCTCGCTTAGAAGCGCTCAACAAGCTACACTTGCAGATGTGGCAGCTGTTATCGCTGCAGGAGCAGCAGCAGTCGCAGTTTTGGCTTCATTGGCTGCGGCATTTGCCGCCCCAGCAGCGGCAGCAGTTGCGGCAGCAGGCCCAGCTGTGTCGATGGCCATGGCATCAACTGCTGTTGCCGCTGCCATTACTTGTGCTGCTATTGCTGCTGCCGAAAGTATGTCCACTAAAGAAGCAACAGTAGAGCACTTTGTTATTGGTGCCCGATACGTCTTGTCCAAGATATGGGAGCTAGTGAATAAGACTTATTCCAATTTACCTGAAGCTCAGCAAGTAAGGTCCGCTGTGATTGCAATGGTAACAGAGTCTGCCAAGGGCTTAGTCAGAGAGCACGTCATCGCCAAAGTGGCATCCCGGGTCCCTGTGCAAATGGCATATTTTGGGCTGTTTTGAGTTACAACATTCCATACTGATATTTTGAGTTTCTGGCCCTGGGTTTAAACCGATGAGTTGTGCTTTAAGTGTCGACTTGTAGCGGGTATTTGGCTGTGATACCTTTCAACTTGTTGAGTAAACCAGTAGTTTTTATGACAATTATACCACCATTAAGTTGAAATCAGCTATATTTATGCCGCGGATCCTGTATTGTTTTTGCATCATGTCAAGCACGGGGAGGTGGTGGATAGTTTACTGCCTGAGTGCCTACCGATTTCGCTCTCATTGCCTCGAATTGGAAGGATAGACAATAATTGAAGTTAGTTCAATAGATATTGATATTAAGTCATTCATTTTTAAATTGTGCCGAATTCAAATCAATTTCGCACCATTGTAAAAAAATTGTGGAGTTGAACATTTACCATTAGGCTTGAGCCGTCGTAGTGGAGGGAGAGCGGCGCTGAGTAGCTACTCCAAAAATTCAACATCGTAACAAAAAATCAAGCCGGTTGCCAAATTGATTACACGAAAATTCCTTTCTCGATCAGGTTGGTAAACATCCCTTATAGGACTTAGTTCTTGAGTGCTTATATCAGGGGGCTCCAGAATGCTCAGTGATGGGATTGAGGGTTCATCGAAGCCTACGGTTTCACCTGAATTTGGCGAATTAGTGGACGAAGACATGCTGTATGCTACTATTTTGGAAAAATTAGATGACTATATCAAACTCAAAACTGAATGCGCAGGAGCTTTTGCTAAGGTAAGTCAAGTTGAGGTCACATACCACCACGGAACCGCAACTAACCAAGGCACACATTGAACTGACGAAAGCAAACTATGTTGCTCCTCCAGGGGTAAAATATGGTCAAAATTGCTATGATAACAGAATGCAGGCCACTCGACTTGTCAATCAATCGAACTTGAGTGAACTAGTAAAAGGTGGCGATGTATCCACGTCATTAAAAATGTTTGGTATTTTAGTGCCTGGTGAATTGAGAGCTTCCCAGACACATTTTACAGAAGGACTAGAAGTAGCATTGAAACTGAACAAATTGTTGAGTGAGCTCGCAACTGCAGAAGAAGCACTGAAAAGAGTGAAAAGGTCATCTCAAGATGAAACAACCGCAAATTAATGCATTTCAGTTAATTATGCCATAAAACTCAGTGTCCCTGTCCCAGATCAACTGTCACCTTCTCCTTTGTGACCCTCAAAATCAAATCATCACATTTCTTAAGTAGCTCGTTTTGTTCTTTTATCGCTTGCTGATGCTCTTCATTTGCAGCTTCTAATTCCAACTGCAGCTCGGCAACCCTTTGCAATTGCTCCTCTTCGCCAATGCCAGCACCAGGAAGTGAGTCAATCAGTGTATTAATCTGTTTAGATTTTGTAACTAGGTCCCTTGCTAATTCTTCCATGTCCCGTTCAAATTGGTCTGATGAAAGTACCTCCATTGCAGGGTCGCTGGCTTTATCCTCGTTTCCAAGAGGCACAAAATCATGATGCTTATTGACATGATTAATAGCCGAGTAGAATTGAGTCATTAGCTGATCAATGCATACCTGTAATTGAGTCAACCTATCTGACATTCTTGTCAGTGGGCTAATCAAAGTATTATCTGTCGTTTTCATTCTGTATTTGTTACCCGGAAGAATCCTTGGGGTGAATGTATCTGCATACGTTTACCGTATCCGCATAACATTTTGGTCTATAGCTGAGGAGTTTGGTGTTGAGCCTAATTTCAAAATCAAGGCTAGCACTACTGTTGCCGACAAGAATGCACTGCAAATGTCCTAAAATATGCCGCAAAACTTGAAAGATCCAGTGAAACCCTCCCCGATTTTCAATTGACTAACTTGAATAGGCAAAAAGTGGATTTCATGAAACGTTTCAGAAGTCAGTTGAAATGTTTCGCGTCATGCACGGTGTCGAGCCAGCATTTTTACAACGCTCAATACAGGAACAACGGTTGCAAAATATGTATTTTGTTTGCTGCCAATTTTCAAAAGATGTCGAGTTCACCGGGCGTTTTGTCTCTCAGAACTCTTGACTAGCGAAGAACGTGAGTAATTCAAGGGGTTTAGATAAGAACGATGATTTGCAGAAATCGCAGGGGATTGCAAGGGTTTTTCAGGGGGATTCAGGGGTTTGATCTGTTCACAGGGATACTCACATTATCGCAAGGATCCTAGTAACCTCTCACAGGGATCTTACAGAAACCTCAACGGTTTCTGTACGTGAAGTAGGATCCGGCAGTATCTAGGCAATAAAGGTTTGTTTTCCCTTCTGAGCAAAAAAAAGAAAAGCAATGAACCTAACATAAACCATGTCAAGCACGAAATCTATTTGCGTGACAGCTTACTGGGTTTCTGCCCCACGATAATGCGAACGCGCAAGGAAAATATTAAATGCAGCTCGTACATGAAATTAAAATAGGAAAATCTACCCCTGCGAGATGTCTCAATCCTTTGATATTAATATGGAGACGCAGGATGAGCAAGATCTCACGATAAAGTGCAAACGCGTGAGATTGCAATATCACTAAATTAATAAATACCCTATTATTATACATTATTCATCTCAGTCATAAAATTCATCGTTGTTTTAAATCCATGGAGCATGCTCCTCGTCCTCGCCAACATCTTCTTTAACATCCTGTAGATCTGTTCTGATACCAAGCGCCGTTGTGTATGCAAACGCTGGACCTCCATTCATGGTAGGCGAGGGCAATAAAGCAGAACGACGTTCAGCTGGCAAAACAGGTGAGCATGGGGAATACATCATGCTTGATGTGCTCGATGGAGTGCGTTGTTGTTTTGCTGTAATGATTGAGGTAGTTGGCGAGTCTACCTCACCAAGATGAGCATGAAGCCACTTCTGCTGTTCTACAAAGTCTGCAGTGGGCATGTTCCAGGAACAAAACGAATCGCTGCCATCTTTTGGAACTGTTGGTGATCCAGTAGCAGATGTAGCCGGCGTTGAGGTTGTGATGCCACCAGAACCCCTGCGATTGGACGAGATTGTAGATGCTTGAGATGCCTGTGAAATATGGGACGCTTGTGAGGAAGCGTTGGAATGAGCTGCAGCTGCATTTGCTGTTCCTCCCTGACCCCCTTTTCTGCTATTCGAGCGAGAAGAATTGGACGAAAAACTGGAGAAGGAGAGTGACGTTTGTCCAGATCCCGAAGAATCACGTTTAAAATTGTCGCGATTAGATGGTGGTGCAAGTGGAATGCCATTCACTTCTTTGATTGGTCCAACAACCCCACCTGCATCAACATGTTGAGTATGAACAAAATTGCAGGGCAGCGAAATCATATCCTTGGAAAAAGTTTTTTGATGTTGACGCTGCTTCGAAGGAGATGCCCAAAAATTCAAAATTCTGGATGCTGATGAGCGTGAACGCTGGTGATTTTTAGAGGAGGCCGAAGGTGGAGAATAGTGTGTTCTTGAAGACAAGGTGAATACCGAAGTCGGGCGCGCAATTATTGGAGAGCCATTGTTGCGAGGTCTGGCCGTAGAGCGAGCAGTTGTTGCCACTGAGTCTGGAGAGCTTGGGGAGCGCGGAATCGCTGACGACGAAGGCATAAGTCTTGAGTGTCTGTGCGAAGAGAAGGACCCACTGCGTGTATTCGGTGAGTTATTTGCCGGACTGTTTGACGAATCCATTGACGAAAGCGCTCTCTTCGATGACCATTTCCGTAGCGTGGCGATAGACTTAGCTTTGCGGCCCTGCATAGTTTTGGCATCCTGGTCGTCTTCATCCTCATCGTCGAGCCAAACGGCATTCATTGGAGGGGGTGCCTTTGGCGTTGCAGGCTGACTCTGAACGGGAATAAGTTGCTGATGTGCACCGTGGTAACTTGCATTTGCAGGATTTGCTCGAGACGGCAATCTCCTAGCTGATGAACTTTCAGATGGCCGTCGACGCGTTGAGGGTGTGCCATCGGTTGTCGCCAAAACAGTTGCACGCGTCTCAATTAAAAACTGATTAGTAGACTCAATTGTAGCATCAGACGGGCGGCGCGGTCTTCTCACAATTGGCTGGTCCACTTCATGCTCAACAGTGCGATACGAGGTTGTTGACACTGTCTTTGTCAGTGGGGTGCTGAAGGAAGTGGAATTGGGTGGAACGCTTGTTGAAGCAGACACTGAGTGCGATGACGCAGACGAGGGAGTTCTCAAAAGTGCTTTGGAGAGTACGGCAGGACTGGTGATAGGCCCGGCAGCAAGCATCGACTGACGCGAACGTGAATAAGCTCTGCGAAGAGAGGAGGAAATTGAGGACGTACGTTTCACTTCAGCAGTGGTACCAGTAGTAGCATAAGTAGGGGAGGTAGGAGAATTGCCTGGGGGTTCACGAGAAGGAACCGTCTCCAAAGTAGTGACCAGTACCATGGTAGGTTGATAAGACGCCGTGACGAGGGGATAACGCCGATAACGATAGTAGTTTGAGGAAGTGCTAGTATGGCGTAGATAAGAGGAGTTTGATTTTGAGTTTGAGTTTGGGTTTGAGTTAGAGGACAAGGTAGGCGATTTGGCAGGGTGAAGACGGTGAGTAGGCAGGGCCTCAAGGTGTAGTGTATTCGACATTTTTCAACTTTTCTTTTTCTGGCACTTGTGTTTTTTTTTTTTTTTGCTCTTGTCGGTGTTTCCGCCTTTGGATGAGACCTTATTGCCTCTATTAGAATTTTTGCTATTTCTTTTTCGTCAAAATGCGGACTGTAGGCGTGCCCTTGTCAGTTACTGGGCAGCCTCCGAGAGAAGGATGGACCTTAGCAGAGTTGTCAAACGGACAGAAACTAGGAGATTGAGGATGAATTTTTCAACCAGCCGAAATCAACCAGTTCTACTAGGCTGTATAGTAGAGTGAACTGCGTACTCTTTGTATACTGCTGGCTACTTTGCGGTAAACTTTCGCTGTGGGATTGATTTCTTTGCTGCAAAAAGACTTGCTGTATTACGCTTTCCGGAGATCAATCTGGCCAAGCGGCCGAGCGAGCAACATGTCATTATATAGTGAGCGAGCTAACCCCTCCAACTAGGGTTCCAACACCGCCCACAGTAGTCGCTGTTTTGCTGAGGTTCTAGAGCTTCGGGCCTCATTTCAGCACCTTAGCCAAATGAGGGTCCTTGTTGCCTCGGACTGCTCACCACATCTCCAGCACACCTGACACAACCTTAATTGAGCCAGCTATGGGCGTTGAAGATGGCGGTGGGACTTCGAAGGCAGTGAGATTGGCCAGAAGCATCACAGCCGGCAATTGATTTGTAAACTTATATCATGGTTGATAATTTGAGAACCAACACAATTAACTATTTCAACACGATTTACCACTAGGCCTGGCTCAGGGATCATCCCTGGGTCAAAGTATTACAAGGGTTTGCTGAGTAACTCATCTTTGAACTCCGCCTCGGTGATATTTACAAAACTACGTTGTCTCAGACACCCGGTCAGATTGAGCGTTTTCCAGCTGAGACATGAAAGCAATATCCCTATTGGGAGTGTCAACGCAGGAACTTCTTGCCATGTGAGATACATGAGATACCCAAATCCCGGGGGGACTTGTAGGACTGTAGCTTGAAAAATCTTACCCCGCGATGTTTTCTAAAATCCATCTCGGACATACAATGTCAGCAATTCCCAGAAACTGTTCCGGTACCCTGAAATCTCAAATCCCGGCAGACCACGCGGTTTCTGCGGGTATACAGGAATACCTGTGACCTTTAACAAGGAAGAAGGCAAGGCTGAGTTCATCAGCAACCAAGTCACTCAGGCTCGCACAGGTTAAGCCTTGAAAAAAAGTAGCGTCATCATCAGAATCCAACACTGAAGGCTATTTCTTTTGAACCTTGCCCCTCCAGGGTCGCTAGCGCGGGGTTTGGTGAGTTTGTCTGACTTCCTGAAGGCAGGTTTTAAAATGTATTCCCGTCTGCTGACATTAAATTTTAGATTGGGCTACAAATGTTTTCTACTTGTGCTCGTTCTATAATCCGTTTTGCCTCCGATTTCTTGCAGTCAGCCAGGTCCGGACTCTGCCGGACCGTTCGCTACTTGGTTGCCCGCTAGCACTTGCTTACTCAATTAAAGCAACCAACGCTCGCCAGCCAGGATCTACAACCTTGTGAGCCTAACCCCACACTCCTTCGAAACTGCCCAAATGAAATTGTGTCTCATCGCTCAAAGTCCAGACAGCTGGCGAGCAACTACATTTGAACCATAGCAAGCAGATTTGACACATCCCGTAAAGGGAACTATCGGAGTTGATTCAAGCTGGTATAAACAGAGCATCTTGGAGACAAATTGTTGTCTCTTCCCCGCAAATCGTCTCTGTTGGTTCAGCGTTGATCGCAAGCTGACATATGCAGGGACTTCTGTGGACACATGTCCAAACTCCCCACACTACAATCCTGTAGTCCTCGGCCACAGAATTGCCGCTAGAACTCGGCAAAAAGGCATTTCAACCTCTAGAGAATTTTTAATTTGACTAACTTCCTGCACTGGTAGCATTTAATGAGAATTGTTTCTTCCTGCTGACGCACAATATGGCTGTGGGTCGGCATCTTCATAAAATCACATTGAGTGCCAGCATCGCCTTGCCGACGAACCCCGCAAACAAAGATCCCGAGGCCATTTTTTTCTACCTATTGGGCATTAGCGTACCCTTTACCTTCGCCCGGCTCGCGAAATCTGGGGAAAGTTGGGGTACGTCAGGGTGACTACAGGAACAGGAAGGAGTACAGGAGTACAGGAGTGCAGGTCATGTTATAGAATAGGCTAGCTAACATTGACAATCAGTAGAGTAGTCTCCTGGATAGAATGCGTAGCAGTCGGCAGCATACAAGGAGCGGATGTGACAGGCTAATTTCAAAGCCTGAGCCAGCATCCTTTATCAGCTAACATCACAGAACAGTGAGAGTAAGGTACTCAACTGGACAGTTTACACGTTAAAGTCATTTAATTACCACCTCCCATTTTACCAAATTGGAAGACATTTACAGCATTATTAACATTTTGCTCCTTGACATCGGTAGATTCTTCCTCAAAATCATTACCCAATCCAAACAATCTACTCTTTGACTGATTCAAATTGACGGAGCCCATTACTTTAAATAGCTCAAAGAAACACAGCATTGAAAGCAAGGAATCTCCTCCGGCTTGGTTTAAAAACGGATGCTTCCTCATCAAGAGCTCTTGTGAGACCTCAAAGAGAGATGATTTATCAGAGATTTTGAATGTCTTGACAATGTACTTGATATCCCAAATAGTTGGAAAATAAATATTGAGAAGTTTCAAAAAGTCCTTCTCTAAAACTGGGAGTTCCTTATTGACCAGAACCGACAAAATGTAGCCCAAGTCGTAACCTGAATGGAATGTTATCCAGCTTACTTCATCATTCAGCACCAGGCCACTTGAAATCATCAACTCGCCAAACTTGAACACATCAATTCCTTCAAGTGCATGTTTGTTAAAGTCAACTCCACTTTGGCGCAAAATTTCAATGCCATCGCTTGAAAATGTGTCTTTTTCGAGATTGAAAGAAAAGTTGAACTGCCATGTTCCGGCCTGCGACCCAAACTCATCTGCTAGTGTTAAGCCAATCTGAATAACTTCCAGAATATCAACATTTGAACGCAACGTCTGATAGTGATATTCAGACGTAGACTTGAATGATCCAATCGGCCGAGCCACAATACCGGGAAACTTGCAGTCTATGGAAATGAAGCGATATCGGGGTGTCAATTCGCGTAGCCTGGCCATCGATTCCATCAGATTCCATGTCCACACCTCTTGAACTAATACCCCACCGCTTTGTTGTGAAGATGAAACCACCTGGGCCTGGGCCTGGGCCTGAGCTTGAGCTTGGGCAGCGGCAACTTGCGCTGCTTGCGCTGCACTCATTAGCATCTCTTGGCTGTTTCCACTAGTAACTCCACTAACAGAACCAGCTCCAGTAGAACCACCAACAGAACCAGCTCCGGTCGATCCAGCGCCAACACCACCACTAGCTCCTCTCATTGGCATGCCTTGCATTGGATTCATCATGGGAGGCATTCTTGGAGGGAAGCCAGCCGCCGTCGTTTGCGTAGAAGAAGCTGAGCGCATCATTTGGCTCTAAATGTACAATCCTATCGGTCTAAATCTTCGTTTATGTAATTCAATACCCTCAAAATTTAGCAGTAGATGTTGAGTGTCTGCACAACACGGGTAGAAAATTGACGGTTTGGAAATTTGTGCGGCTGTGATTTAACAAAGCGTAGAGCAGAAACGATGGAAAGTGAGAAGTTTGCTTTCTACAACGTTGGACAAAGAAGGGCCCGGTTGTATCCTTTTTATCAATTGACTAGCCACGAGTTTTGCGTTTCCTTTTTGTAATGCCAAAATTTTTGCCATACATGATTTTTTGAGATTTCCACCACTGCTGGCATCTCCATGACTCAAACGGAACAAATACTGCACGGCTTTAAACATGCCATAAAATTTCAAGAAATTTCGCCTTGTTACAGCGCTTGCCATCATATAGAGAGGCAATTAGTTTATGATCAAAAGTCTTTTTAGACAAAAAGGAATTAGACCACTCATTGCACTAAACAATCGTCAAAACTTCTCTGTCACGATGGCTAAGGAACAAACTTTTACTCTCAAAACCCCAAAGGGTACTAAAGATTGGGCCGATAAAGACATGACCATTCGATCCGCCATCTTTGAAACTCTCACCAAGGTTTTCCAGAGACACGGAGCTGTCACTATTGATACTCCCGTGTTTGAGTTGCGAGAGATTCTGGCCGGTAAATATGGTGAAGACTCAAAACTCATTTACAATCTTGAAGACCAAGGCGGAGAACTTACCTCCTTGCGATATGATTTGACAGTCCCGTTTGCAAGATTTTTAGCTATGAATGGAATTCAAAATATCAAGAGATATCACATTGCCAAGGTTTACCGTCGTGATCAACCCGCAATGACCAAAGGTAGGATGAGAGAATTCTATCAATGTGATATTGATTTTGCTGGAACCTATGATTTGATGGTTCCAGATGCCGAAGTTTTGTCTATTGCTGTCGAAGGACTGTTAGCTCTTGGAATCAACGACTTTCACGTCAAGCTGAATCACCGTAAACTTCTGGATGGAATATTCAAGGTCTGCGGCGTATCGGACGAGGACGTTCGCAAAATTTCGTCAGCTGTCGATAAGCTAGATAAGCTGCCGTGGGAGGATGTCAAAAAGGAGATGGTGGTAGAGAAAGGTCAAACGGAAGAGGTCGCGGACAAGATCGGTAGCTATGTTAAGATCAAGGGTACGATTGCTGATGTTCTCAAAACCCTCTCGGCAGATGAAGCTTTGAACAGTTGTGAGATTGCCAAGCGAGGCATTGACGAAATGAAAACCCTGCTGCCATATTTAGAGGCGTTCGGTGTCACTGACAAGATTGTTTTCGACTTGTCACTGGCTCGTGGACTCGATTATTATACTGGTCTTATTTATGAGGCTGTTACGGCTGCATCTGCTCCACCACCAAAACCCGTCGCAGGAGAAGAAGCTAAAGCACCTGCGAGCAAAAAGGACAAGAAGAAAAAGCGCTCTGCTGAAGATGACGATGATAACTCTGAAAATGTCGGCGTGGGCTCAATTCTTGCTGGTGGTCGTTATGATAACCTAGTAGGTATGTTTGCTGGAACCTCAAAAAAAAATGCATCTATTCCCTGCGTTGGCGTCTCATTCGGTGTGGAACGCTTATTTTCACTTATTAAAGCTCGTGAAGGTGTGATGGACAAGGTCAGACCAACCAGCACCCAAGTTTATGTCATGGCATTTGGAGGTGGACCTGAATGGACTGGATTTTTACCAGAAAGGATGGAGATTACAAAAAAGCTCTGGAACGCTGGTATTGAAGCAGAATTTACTTATAAGGCAAAGGCGAAACCTCAAAAGCAATTCGAAGCTGCAGAGAAATCTGGCGCTCCCTTTGCCGTCATTCTCGGTCAAGACGAGTTTGCAAAGGGTCTTGTGAAAGTTAAGGAGTTGGGATTGCAAGATCAGGCAGACCAAGGTATTGACGTGCCTGTTGAGGAAGTTGCAAAAGTTTTGAAAGAGAAGTTAGCAGGAAAGAGTCTTTCCAGTCAGTTGGATTTGTTGACCTTATAGGGAATTATCTATTCCAATAATTGAATTCAACACACAACATAGGTAACGTAATTTAAAGAAGCTTGTTTGTGATCTTGACAAAATCAAATCGTTTCAAACAGTTGTTTGCGATTGGTATTGCAGAAACTGTACATAGCGGGATTTTTTTCTCAGTGTGCGAGATTTCGACTGTAATTTAGCTAGGTCCGCTGCGTCGCATTCATTGTTCAATCCAAAGACAATTGCACCTGTCGCTTGCTTTTGCTACAAATTAGGAGCCAATATTAAGGCACCAATCTGATCAGGTCTTTCTGTTGCCAGAATATCAAAGTTAGAAGCCGCATACTCAGAATTAGAAACGTGCAGCTGAACTCCTAGCGATCTCAGGTATTCTGAGGTTCTGGGTCCAAGGATTCTTGATTTCTTATTCCCCAAGCCGACCACCAGCATCTCTGGCTTAGGATACACGACATCAAAAATTCCTAGAGCAGATGAGTCTATCTCAACCACACCACTATCTAAACCTTTCAGTGCACCCTTCAAGCTCAATTGAAAAGACTCAGTCCCAATGAGGGCCAGCGCTTTCGGGTCATTTTTAGTATCTAGACAGCTAAGCTGTCGTCCATTAGCAAGAATGAATCCATCCGACGTAACCGAGTCAATGTTATTAACAGGAGGAGGTAGTGTGTTGTAAAGATCAAAGTCAGAAATATCGCCCTCGTTGGTTCTTGCCGTGTCTTCGTGGCTCAACTTGGCCCTACCCGCCCGGGTGTAGTTTGTTGCAGGTCTGCTAGGAAGATAAGAAGTGGGCCATTTATTTATTGAAAATTGTGTTTTACCAAACGTGAAAGCAAGAGCTCGCGATCTAATGCCATGTTTGATCATGATTAGTGACATTAGTATTGGTCACCGCCTAGCCGAGTTTTGCGCACTTTGAATACAAAATTAACCCACTTAACAGTTTGCGAAGACCAGGACAGTTTTTGATCCATATGTTGGGCAGGCCAAGGAAAAAATAAAAGCGAGCATACTACAGACACGAAGATACATACAATCTATAATATTTTACTGGTGGCTATAGTATATGCAGTAATCACTGTCCATCGTCAACTCTAGAGTCCTCTAGATAGTAGGCACGGCTGTGCGAATGAAAATTCAGTGTCTGTGAACGAGTGAATTTCAACAACTTCACCGAGTGGTAGGAGAAACTTTTCAATAGGTTGGAGTTTTTTTGCATTTCATCATGACTGCACATGCCACTAAAGCTGTTCCAGTCCTCAAAAATGGAATGTCCTCCTTTGTTCTTCCCTGCAAACGCGTCACATTGCGATACTGTAATTGGGGAGGCTCTTCGCAGGGAATGAGACAGTTTTTAAAATCACAAGCATTGAAGCAAGTGGCTGGTGAAAGTCCTGAGATTGAATTCCAAGTCGTGAAGGATTCTGGACATCCAATCATTCGAGGGGAATATAATAACGGTTTGGAAAAGGTCATTTGTGTGCGCAATATGGACCCCGAAACCATCACTGAGAAAATTCAGCTGCTCAAATCTTCTTCAGGAGAGAAACTCAAGAAACTTGGAAACCCAGTAAAGAGCACAAACGAGTCTGTGCGTGGAATCTGGTCACCATTCCATGTTGACAAGGAGTTTAGGCATAGAGTATAATAGAGTTTGCTCTGTTGGTTTTTCTTGCAACAATGGTTGTAACAAATGCTTTCTGTGCACTCATGGCCATGAACCACGGTGTCGAAAATGTGCCCATGTGTCCACGACACGTTTACTGATTCAGACAATAAACTGTAAATAGTATTTAATTTATACCTGACGATAATATATGCAAATGGCCAGGCACGTAACATATAGCCACTGGCTGTAAATGGTACAGAGTCTCCAATCGCCATGCACGTTCGCGAACTATTGTGCCCGACCGTACATCTCGCACTGCGAGAAGACTTTCCAATACGAAGGCTTGAATAAGGATTTCTCGGTTACCTAAAAAATGCAAGCGAAATTACTTGGAATTCCAATTGATAACAGCGTTTATTATTTCTCAATATATTTACCGTCAATATGAAGTATCAGCCGCCGCCATGACTCATGGAATAGACAACGAAGCAAGCACAAAAGCAAGTTACAAAGGAATTGTGATTGATATCGCTAAGTCAGTTGGAAGAGCCAATCCAATGGTAACAAGAGATTTCAGACAATTCATGTTGTTCTGATAGAAAGTTATAAGGAATACACACGCAAATAAAACAGAATTTCAGGCCATACTGTTGCAACTTTGTGCGAAACTAACTGACGTCAGCCAAGGCAAGGCCGCAATAGACAATACGAACGATCAAAACTTTGATCTGCGTTCAAACATGTTGTCTGCTGACCATTAGTCAATTAGATAGCATTGTGGTTGAGTATCTTTTCATAATGCACCATGTCTAATTAGGACCGTATTATGTCTCGTATTTAGTGGTTTGTGCATGAGCGTTGGACTGCGGACATTGCGGAGATAGCTAAGCCCCCGCCACACGTCAAGCCCTTAGTAATATCTTTTGCGAGTGAGATTTCACGATAAGTTCAAGTCAATCAATTCATTGAGGTTAGATCGACTCAAATTTAGGTTTTCTTGCCAATAGTTGACGGAGCGACAATGCCGCTCTGTGATCGCACATCGGAGAATGGGCAGTTGGGCACTTCCTCAGCGCAAAAATGCTATTCACGGCAACCGGCGACCGTTGAACGCCAGAGACAATGTGAAACGGAGTCCGTCTTGTTCGCCTGGTTGTCAAGACGAAGATGGCATCATGGGATTATGACGTTGACGTTAACATTCAAGAGCTCATAACAAAGAATTATGGAGACCTTAGGCTTACCAGAGATGGGAAGTTTGGTCATAAGACAGGAATGTCAATAACTCACAGCACAAAGCGGTGAAGAGAGTTTATCATGTCACTATATAAAAATCAATTGCCAAGAGAAACTACACGACATACAAAAAGTTTATTGAAGTAGTGCTAGTGCCAATTTAGTTTGTCAACTGCGGCCAAACGAAGGCGCTCGCGCTAGTGATTCAAACCGTGCGTGTGGCCAACCCAGGATTTGTGGGGAGCAACGCAGTGGCTTGGAAGAATTTCCCTCAAGCATTTAAAGGAATTCAGAGACGCCAGAGACAGGCATAATATAGCTGTTGCAAATATTACGTACGTACTGTAGCCAGTATTTTGATAGCTCTCCCAGGGGCTTCTAGACTGTCGTGCAATTCCCACCACTATCGGCCGAATCAGGCAACCAAAGCAAAGTTGGTACCACCAAACCCGGGATTTCACCCGGCAATTCCACCTATTCCGTGTGTCGTCTTGCTTCCCAGCCAGGCACCGATCTGAAGTCACTTTTTTTGGTAAGCAACTCTTTGTCTGACCAGACAGCACTTGCTGTTTAATTCTTTAAAAAAAACCGAAACTCTTTCCAAGGAATTTACCAGGGGCTTTGTGTGTTTCCACTCATATAAGATTCCAAGCATTTACCAAGGTCTTAGCAGGGACTACTAAGCGCTATAGTGCCTTACAAGTGTTGCTTTTGCAAATCCAATAGCACAGACTAATTCAAAGCGCTGCTCAATAGCGGTAGCAGGTTTGCAGCATGTCTGCAACCACGTCCGTGAATCCGTTTGTTCTGCCTACCGACAGTGGGCACAACCCTACAGATGGCAATAATAATAGTGGAGGGACACTTCCCCAAAACAATGTGTTATTCTACTGTACCCTTGCCGTCGGTCTTTTGTTTGCCAATGTCATTGTAATTCTTGCAATTCGATACATGTGTAGACGTCGCCGAGGGCTGACCAGCCAAGAGGCTCTGAATGAAGCGACAGCAATGGTCAATTTAAGAGGTCCCGCCAGCAGACGACCGAAAAAGAAACCAAAGAAGCTTGTTACACAGGAGTATGTTGATGAAGAATTTCCATTAATGACTTATAAGGAAGCTAAGTTGAAGAAGGGCCACATTGACGATGAGGAGGCGAAAGAACTCCAGGCTGATCCAGATTTGACGATTGTTAGGGACGATACGCAGCAAACACTCCGCTTGGATGCAGAGGAAAAAGACAGCGACAGCTTGAAGAAGGCGGGCGTTTCTATTGAGAAAGTGACTACTGAAGATGAGGAAACCGAGAGCTTGCCAGAACAAGCAAAAGAAGCATCTGGTAACATTGCGTCAAGTTCAGCAGGCGACAAAACCGACGATAGTAGCTCCTCGCCCCCGCTAGATAGTGGCGCAACGGCCGAAAACTCGCAAGTCGCAAGCTCAATCAGTCCGATAGCCAAGCGCATGTCCATCAAAAGGATTGAGGCTCTCAAGAGGGCCGACTCATATTCTGACCAGCATTCGATTCGACGCATGCTAACTAATTTATCACATGGTTCTCCTCGTGCTTCACCTCGGACGTCACTTGATATTACAATGGCGAATGATAGTGAATCCATTGCCCCGACTCGATCTGCGTTTGAAACCGCGCCCGATATCGAAGCACAAACCATTGAGTCGAAAGACACCAAACTCACCAACGCATCTCAAGAAACCGAAGAAGAACATGACCACGTCGACCTCGATCAGATGGTTCCCTTGGACGAAGTGGGGGATGACACATGTGCCATTTGCATCGACTCCATGGAAGATGAAGAGAATGTGCGCCTGCTCGCTTGTGGCCACATATTCCACGCTGCCTGTATTGATCCATGGCTAACCAAGCAACGCGCTTGTTGTCCAATGTGTAAGCGCGATTACTACACCGGACCTACTGAGCCGCCTTCAGCGGAAGAAGTTCGTCTAGAGGAGCAACGGCAATTGGCGTTGCGACGACATCGGCAAATGGTGTCATTTTACACTGTTTTGAGAACAGGAAGGATAGATTCCATCAATGGTATCAATAATAATGGACGCTCGGCAGGATAATATGTAATTTATATGGATTTGATTTTTGGTTCGGTTAAACAATAGCCGAGAGTTGTACCTCGGCTCTACAAAATTTGTGATTAAACAGTGTCAGTTAGAGCTTCAAAACTGAACAATGAGTAGTCAGCCGAAAAGCGTGAACCGTATTTTGTAAATATGTAAAATCTTCGATGTTTGCTAGCGGTTCGCGGAGGTCCGTCGGGGCTAGTGACGGGTTCTGGTCGGGAAGCTCACCTGTCAACCCCACATTATGCCACTACAGGCGTCTATTCACCCGCATGCAAAGGCAATATAAATAGGAGACTCATGTCCCGAATAATGGCCTGCAAAGAATTCAGAAATTATGTTGAGACACGTTTGCAAGCAGGCACTTAGATCTTCAAGAGCCACGAGGGCACCAGTGGTCCGTTCATTTTCCTCCACAATGGCCAAGCAAAGCACGCCGTTGTTTGTGTTGACGGACGAGGAGGAGATGTTTAGAGAAACCGTGGAAAAGTTCTCTAACGAGGTGGTCGCTCCACGCGTCCGTGACATGGACGAAAAGGAGAATATGGATCCCGAAATTGTGAAGGGAATGTTTGAAACTGGATTGATGGCAATCGAGACCCCCGAGGAGTTGGGTGGTGCAGGGGCTTCATTCACCTCTGCTATTTTGGTGATTGAAGAGTTGGCAAAGGTGGATCCATCTGTGTCTGTTTTGAACGACGTCCATAATACGTTGGTTTCTACATTTGTCAAAAATCGCGGTTCCAAAGAGTTGAAGGAAAAGTACATGCCCCAGCTGGCATCTGGCGTGGTGGGCTCTTTTGGTCTTACTGAGCCTTCCTCTGGATCTGATGCTTTTGCGTTGAAGTCGCGCGCAGTCAAGGTTGAAGGTGGTTACAAACTGACAGGTACCAAATTGTTTATTACAAACGCACAGGAAGCGGGTCTCTTCATCATCATGGCCAATTTGGATCCCTCGAAAGGCTACAAGGGAATCACAGCCTTCTTGGCTGAACGTGAGTGGGGTGTCGAAATTGCCAGAAAAGAAAAGAAGCTTGGTATTAGAGCATCGTCTACCTGTGAGATCTCATTCAATGATTTGTTTATTCCGGCTGAAAATCTTTTGGGCAAGGAAGGCGAAGGATACAAGTATGCCATTGAAATGCTCAACGAAGGTAGAATCGGTATCGCCGCACAAATGACCGGCTTGGCCATGGGATCTTTCAACCGGGCGACGGACTATGCATTTAATGACCGAAAGCAATTTGGCAAACTGATTGGAGAAAACCAGGGGCTCCAATTTCAAATTGCCGAGGCTGCTACCGAGATTGAAGCTGCTCGTTTGCTGGTGTATAATGCTGCCCGCAGAAAGGAAGCTGGGCTGCCCTTCGTCAAGGAGGCGGCAATGGCAAAGCTGTATGCTTCTGAGATGGCTCAAAGAGTTGCATCTTCTGCTGTTGACTGGATGGGAGGTGCTGGATTTATCAGAGAGGATTTCCTCGAAAAGAATTATAGAGACTCAAAGATTGGCACGATTTATGAGGGTACGTCGAATATCCAGAAGCAAACGATTGCAAAGTTACTGCAAAAAGAGTTGACAAAGTAGTCTTTTTGCTCAAATAGAATTGTATTTTCAGATTGGAAAAATCTCGATAAATCAATATCAATTGCGTGGTTGCACCGCCCATATGTACAATGGGCTGTCTTCACACTAAATACTATCTCTTTAAAAAATACATTCTAAACAAAACTTGTCAATAGTACCCGCAGGATCTTGACACATAGAAGTCTCAACATAATAATGAATGTATCCCTATTTGACTCTTATTTTTTTGCTATTCAACTGTATTTTTACAATTCACGAACTCTTTTATCCTCAATAAAATTGCCCTCGCTATCCAGATACCTATTGGTGCGCTCCTTCACAGTTCGTACTTCAATTCTGCCTTCGGCCTGAAGTTTCTCAATGAGCTCTTGTGGTAGTTCATTACCATTTTCGTCTTTGTAGTTTACTTTAACCATTCTCTTGAGAAGGGTAGTGGAGACAAACTTTCCATCAACTTCGAGCATAACAGCCTGCTCTCTGTAATCCACTGGCTCAGAGACCCTAGCATCAGGAGGAGCCGCTTTCGTTGGAACGTATGTTTCATATTGTTCGTCATCATAAAAATGGGGGGAGTTTTCATCTTCTTCTTCGTCCTCATCGTCTTCGTCTTCGTCTTCATCTTCATCATCTTCTTCATCATCTTCGTCATCTTCCTCCTCTTCATCTTCATCATCTTCATCATCATATTCCTCATCCTCATCCTCATCTTCATCCTCGTCATCCTCGTCGTCCTCAGCTGTTGGCTCCTTAAAATCGCGCTTCACAAGCTTTCCATCAGCGTCTCTAGAGTATACTCCAGGAGGTGGGGCAGGGTGTGGAACATGACTTACTTGGTCACCAGAACCAGCACCAGCAACTGTAGCAGTGGCAGATGCCGAAGTTGAAGGAGGAAGTGTCTTGTTAGCCAATACTGATTTCAAAATGGTAGCGGTATTGGACGCATCAAAATTGGCATATTCCTCATTTGTTTCAAATCTGATGCCGCAATCCCAATCCATATCCAAGAACTTGGACTTTTCGCAAACATCCCTTGTCCATGGAAGGCCATAAATCAAAGGAGAATACCAAATAAACCATCCTATAGTGGCACTGAAAAAGATGGCAGTCACAGCTGTTGAAATGATTTTGTTCTTCAACATTCTGGCGGTGAGATAGTCCCAGAATTGTGTGAATGCAAGAATTCCAATGTAAAGAGATCCCAGGTAGTGATGCAAAAACAACTGTCTCTCCATCAAAAACGATGGGAAATAATGGAAGGCCCAACCAATGAGATAGGAAGTTACACCATAGTCAAAAATTGACCACGCCTTGCGAGACTCTTCAGTAGCGGTTGAGTCCCTGTAATATCCACGCTGCCACTTGAGAAGTACCACCATTTTATAAATAACAAATGAAAAAACTATCAAGGTGAGCGACCAGTAGATTGGGCCGTTTCCGAGAAGATAAACTTGCCTGTGATCCTTGGCCCAAAAGTTGATTCCTCTCAGAAGGGCAATCCAAGATTCAGGTCTTGACTCCCAGGTGTGAGATTCTGTAAGGCCCTTGTTGATATCCCACATTACACGATTGAGTTCAAAGAACTTCTTGAAAAACCCTGGGGTCTCATATGTGGTCATTTCAGCATCGGCAGGAAGCTGAGGATGATATGTTTCTTCAACAAACCAAACAGAATTTGGAATTTTGCCCGAAGTGATGCAGGTGACTTCTTGTTGTTCAAATCCCCACTTTGGAAGTTTGACAGGATGAGAGAAAAGAGCGCAGCCAGTAATAGTATGGATGAGTCTGAATTTAGTATGAATAGTTCTGACACGGTCCAAAGACACACCTGGCTTTGAGTATTGCTCCAAAATTTCAATTCTAAAATTGTCATTGGCGTCACCTTCAAAACCCTCGTATCCATAACAAGAAACTTCATTTTGATAGTCCTGCTCAGTCACTGGTGGTCTGAAATCATGAGAATGCAGTCTTCTTTGAGTAGGCTTGTGCTTAAGTCTGATAACATCGCCGTTTTTGAGATATTGAAGGCCAAATTGCGCCTGAGTGTCTTGCCAAGCTGCCGTTTCACCCGCCACGCCGGTGGTGAAGTTCTCAGCGATCCAAATATTGTTATCGTCCTTATGTGGATACAAAGTAATTTGCTGTTGCTTAGAACCAGTTTCATAGAGAGAATCGTGAGAGTGAAGATAACCACCACCAGTATTCCAGTGACGGATCACGAGTTCAGATCCATAGTAGTTATCAGCAGGAACCGCGCCGCCAAGAGATGAATGCTGAAGTGTCGATTGAAACTCTGGAGACATGAATGCAGCACCATCACCATCGTTCACCACACACAAGAAGTGGAGGGCAAACATGCCAGTGTAAAAAGCGACTGGCACACCTATCAACAAGACAGCACGCGAGGCAAAGTGGCGGACATAGCTTTTTGGAGTCACAGACAAATCACCAAGCAGATTCCACAAATTCCAAATCACCAAAGTACCGATCCAACCAACCGTGAAGAGACCAACCCACTTCGATGAAATGGTAGCACCAAGTCCAAGGCCAGTGAGCAAGAGATACCTGTGCCAAGCCAGCGAAAATGGGACTTCACGCTCAAATCTTCTATAGCCATAAATGGTAAGTGCAATAAAAAAGATCAAGGGCGAATCAAGCAAAATGTAGCGAGATTGTGTAGTCAAGGAATTCTCAAACACAATGAGCAGAGCACCAAAGAGTGCTGTAGCTGGACGAACATACGAGGCTCTCAGTGTAACGTATCCGAGCAACACAGTAGCAACACCCAAAACTGCAGGTAGCATTCTCATTGCAATATATGGAACATTGGGCTCCAAGTAGTCCATTGCAATTTCACCAAAGTCAAATTCGCCGTCATAGCCAGCAAGATAGCCAACAACAGCATAAAGCATCTTTGCAAGCGGAGGATGAACATCCATGAAGAATCGACCGATAATGTACTTGCGAGCAAAACCACCAAAATGAACTTCATCAAAGACCACACTTGGAGGGTTGCCAATCTTGTACAAACGAACAACGCATGCAACTACAAGTAGGCCGGCCATGATCTTGAAATCTACCGGCTTGAGAATCTCGGCCGGTGGAACATTGGGGAAAAACCCGTCGTCGGTGGTCTTTGCAACAGGCTTTCCAGTGGGTTTTTCAGAAAGTCCTTGGGCGTTCTTTCCGGTGGAAGCCTTCTTAGATGCCTGCTTTCCTCCTTTGACAGACATGATTAGTAGGCCTTATTCAAACTCTAAAATCAGGATTTTTCAGAATTATAGTCAGGACGAAACAGGGCAAAGGAGTTGTGTCACGTAGAGTTGAAGAAGTACGTGATGCGCTGGCGTGGAATAAATTGGGCTATACGTTTACGTATTTTTCGGGTCTGGAACAGGTGACGGGATGGGATTAATTGTGGGACGCGTTTCTGGAGCGCGAGTGTGCAAGAGGCAATTGCAAGTAGCAAAAAAAAATAAGCTCGTTCAAAAATAAAAAATATATAACTTGCAACTGCTGAATGCGTATGTCTCCAGATTTATGTACTTGTCAGGTCCGAGGGTGAAACCGACGTTGGACCAATCTCATCAGTCGCCCCAACTTTCTTGGCATTTTTCAGACGCACACGCAAAGATCCGAGAGTAGGCTCTGCAGGTGACGAGAAATGCTGATGCGAACCTTGGAGAGCAGATGGTCGTGCTAGTGTCCGCCACAATACGAAAAGAATCACAGCATCCAGACCCCTCCTCCGTTGTCCTCTAGAATCTCTGCCAGCTCCTCCAGCTCCATCTGAGAAGGGCTCCACCCGAGCTTGTGAGACACCCTCACATTTTTCAAAAACGGGATCTTCGACTCAAGAACGGCGAGAGAAATATCATCACCCTGAATCTTTTTAGCTTGGCCGAGCATTCCAGATGATTCCAATGTTAAATACTTCAGCGGGTGGGGCAGAGTATCTGGTAAATTGATTTCGTCAAAGACATGCCTGGTGAGGTAATCAACGGATACTTCCAGAGAAACTAACTTTGGACACAGTTTCAACACAGAATCCAATGCGTTGGACCGCAGTGCGGGTAATGGATACCATACCTTGAGGTGAGTCAGATGATTGCCTAGGCGAAACAGCAAGCTTAGCACCGCATCAGACGACACGAAAGGGCAGTGTGTGAGTGTCAAATGGGTGATCGTAGAGGGGAAGGTAGACGAAATGAGAAATTGTGAAGATATACCGCCGGAAAGACATAGATACCAAATAGTAGGAGGCCACAGGTTATCGTAATGCAGACAGTTCATGGACGACCGTGGGAACTCCAGCCGCTCTAATTGAGTCGCATTTTCAATAGCCAAGAACAGCTCGCGAAGATCAACAGTCTCGCTAACCAAACCAAGATCCAGAGTTTTCAGTTTGCGGCAGTGTTTCAGTGAAATAAGTGGAGCGTACCCGAACGACGTTTGTGGGGCAATAAATGCTTCGAGATTTTTTGAACAGCGGCGCAGCAAACGGGCTGTGAAGGAATTTTTGCCTTGATGGACAATCGAGGTCAGATCGAGAATTTTCACGAGCGGTCCCAGCTCCTCGCCAGAGGAGATGGTCTCGACAAACTTTTGGTAATTATGCACATCCAATCGCGGACAGGCGTAAATAAACTTTCGGGCAACGTAGTACCAGGTCTTGCAGACCAACAGTATAGAAGGCGACAGCGGTTGATCGAGGAAATTGAAAATCTTTTCCAGTATTTCAATGGGAAAATGTCGAAATCCGTGTGACATGAACCCGCCGCTGTACTTTGGTATAATATCAACCTCTTCGGGTGCGTCCACAGCAGTTGCAGCTGGCAACGCTTTCGTGCTTGTCCTTCTATCTTTATGCTTTGAACTCCTCCAGCCACTTCCCCTGCTGAGCGTCAAATGAGACATTTGCATCGTCACATTAGACTTTGCAGGCTGGATGGAGGAGTTCACGCCATCCATCTCGTCCATGTCGTCGCCTTCGTCGGCTTCTTCTTCCTCGGGATACACACTTTCGGTATGCTTGACCGGGCCATACCGTCTGTACGGAGCCTTGACTTTTCTTGGCCTATGCTTATTGACCATTGTTGTAGATGCAGTCAGCACAAAGAATTTGTAAGCTGCGGAGTTAGCCTGTTTAAGGATATAAGCAGGGAGAAATCAAACGGAGGTGTTGCGCTTCGAAAATTCGACTTGCAGACCAGCTTCTTGCAAGTAGAATTTTTCCCGGGCAATAAGACGGCAGACATTATCGCCTCAAGATTTGGCGACCACATCCCACTTTGAATCGATCACTTGATTATCTTTATTAGCGTCTTGCTGCTAGTGGGACGACAGGGTAGCTTCAGCAAGCGGCTATCATATTAAAACTGGTTGATAGCAGCGGAGGCTGGACCAGTGGCGTTATCAGACTTTTGAAAAGCTAGACTAAGCTAGTCAGAATGCATTAAAGATAGCTCTTGCAATCCACCCTGATACCCCTCCATATCAAGTGCGGAAACATGAGGCTTGACGTAAAATTAGTGTAGTGTGTGACTGGAGGGCACGAGCCGGTCGAAGCAATAATGCAAGGTCAACAGTAGCTCTACACAAGCCTTTTGGCCACTAAGTTTTTTTTTACTTTCCTAGCTTTCCTGAACTCTAACTCATCTCACCCCTCTGTGACCGCTGTGGAGCATGCAGTTATGTCCCATTTCACAGGTGTTAATAAAGGCATTGTGCGAGCTCCCATCACCGTTGGCCACACTTCCCTTCGTCTACACTACAAATACTGATGTCTGTTGCCACACAATCGATGAATAAACAAGAGCCAATTGAGCATAGATTCAACCCATACTCCAGCACTGGAGGAACAGTTCTGGGCGTTGCCGGTGAAGATTTTGTGATCTTGGCAGGAGACACTCGTCACACATCTGGATATTCCATCAATTCCAGATTTCAACCGCAGGTGTTTGAAATTGGTGACAACATGGTTGCGGCCGCAAATGGGTTCTCGGCTGACGGAGACGCTCTGATTGAAAAGATGAAGATTGAGATTGAGTGGTATCATCACAAGCACGAACGAACACTGAAGGTTGCATCATGTGCTCGCATGACGCAGAGGTTTCTGTATCAAAAGAGATTTTTCCCATACTACGTTCACACATTCATTGCTGGTCTTGATGACGAAGGTAGGGGTGCTTTGTATTCGTTTGATCCAGTCGGTTCGTATGAGCGTGAGCAATGTAGAGCTGGCGGTGCCGCGGCTGCAATCATGATTCCGTTTCTTGACAATCAGGTGAACAACAAGAACCAAATGGACCCAGCTACAAACTCGCAAAAGCCGGTGCAGTTATTGAAACTGGAGGAGGGACTGAAAATTGTCAAGGATGCTTTCACCTCAGCTACAGAAAGGCATATCCATGTGGGCGATACCTTGGAGATTGCCATAGTCACAAAGGAAGGAGTCAAGAAGGAGTACTATCCACTGAAGAGAGATTAAGGGGATACATTACGGAGGTAGATGAGTAAGTGCGGGGGAGTGGGTTTTGCGCCACATGAGACATAGCCAACATTTGAGCTGGTTGGTTATATTTTAGTAACAACCACCATGTGGGGTTTGGCGATGACAAGTGCGACGTTGCCAGACATGAGTTTACTTGTGCTACAATGTTCACCTATCTGTTAACCTATTAGATGTGGTAATAAAATAATAACATGGAACCCGCCGTCAAGTGTAGTTAGCCGTATATTTTGCAAACAAGAGCATTCCTGTATCCTCCCCGAGTTTTGATCCTCAAAAGCACGCTTGATTCACAGAAAACACAGCGTTGTCTTTTCTTACATCTACGCGTCCCGCACATTACTGACAACTGTGGCTCTTTCAGTGGCACCGTTTTATTTCTCTACTTTCTATCTACTGTGGCAGCTCAAATTTCTGGCCCTTCATAACCTTATGATAATAGATCCAGAAAAAGTCTGAATATAAACCCGTTTGGATGAGCCCAGCAACAACAGAAACATAGTCGTTTGGTATGCCCCGAATCCACTTGTAGATCCAATTAACAACATAAAGGGCCCGGTAAATACCTAATGCAAAGATGTAATGAACCGTCAAAGACTCAGCAGAGCCTGTGCGTTGCAGCATGAACAATTGCGGCATGATTGCAACACTTTCCAGCCAGATAGAAAAGGCCCAAATGATTTCTTCAACGGAAAACTTGAGATTGAAAATAAGACCAAAAAGTGCAGCGCCTCCAAATAAATAACGAATCTGAAAAGTGTCAATATTCGGGTTGTGCGAGGGTTTGAACTTGTGCAGCATAAGCCACAGAATGTAGATCGAACTTGCTAGATAAAAAAACTTGTAAACCACATTGTACACAGAGTCCCATGATGCATATAGCAAATCAATATACCTTGCCAGGTAAACAACAGTGTACAACAGTTGAGTCTTGAAAGATATTCCTAGCACTGACTTGGATGTGGTGATTTTGTGAATGAGGATAAAGATTGAAGCAGCATGTGCTGCGTCAGCAGATAATCGAAAGACGTTTACCATATCTTGTAGTCCTACAGTTTTCTAGTTTTCGTGGTACTGGGCTAGTCAAATTGGAATGACGTGGAGCGCATGGTAATGTCTGATTCGGCCCCATAAACCATCAATTTTCAACGTTTGGGACCAACGCAACGCGTCGCCCCACAGCTTTAATGTGAAGTCCGTGTTGACAAAATGGAATGGGTGCCTTAAGGGCCGCTCGATTGCTCGAAAGCTAGCTTGAGTCATTTTCATTACTATTCGCTTAATTGTGGTTTTTGTGTTTGTCTTGCGCAGCCTACTGGACAGCCGCTCGTGCCTGCCAAAATGCAGGTTCCGTCTAGCGCAAAGGTAACAGCGTCACTTATAATAAACAGCAGCTAAACCTAATATAAAAAACCTCCTCAATCAACTCTCTCATCACCTTCTCACAAGGACATGAAATTGCCTTTTTCCATAAACCATTCCTCGAGACCCTTGCGGGGAATGAGAAATGAGGCGTTTGAAAATCGGTGATGCTCCAGTATCAGCTCTTCAGTTTTGATAAATCGCAAATTAGGTTGATAGGCAACTATCTGCAATACATATCCTTTTTGCCTTTCAAATTCCCCAAACATGTAAGTTGGTGGTTGAACGAGCGTAGCTCCCACAATCCGCAAGCTGATTGCCAGGTAAGAGAGCGAATGTAAAGATCTGATCCAGCTGATATCTGAGATATGTTGCATTGGGGGAAGTTGCAGATATTCCAACTGACTGCAGGCTTTGAGATTGCTCGGCGTGGACGCCTCTAGTTTGCATCCATGAATAGCAAGCACTCTGAGTGTATTGTGATGATGCTTTGCAATGTTGACAATTACTTTTTTGTACGTCGAGTGAAGGTTGACACTTTTTGCATGACTGTCCGGAAGCATCAACTTGAGAATTTCAAGTGGCTTTATGGACGCAAGGATTCGAGAGAAAACACTGAGGTCCGCCATGTTTTTGGATTCCAAAAGAAGATGTCTGAGCGACCTCATCTGAGAAAACAAATAAAGAACTTCTTTTTCTTCCGTCTCTTTTATGCCTTGTACCCGCGAATCACAGACATAGACGACAGCCCATTCTAATGAGACTATTTTTGAAAAGTCAAAGATGTTGAGAAGGAGAGAGATGTCGGCAGGTGTCATCACAAGTCCTTTGAGAGAGAGATGTCTAACAAACATCATTGGGGCTGTATGGTGCAATAAATCTTTTAAAAGATAATTCCTTCGTTTTTGTGGTGAGTTGGAATATTCCGAGAACACAGACTCATAGGCCACATTTATGCTAAGATTGGTGAGAGTCGAACTACTATCGTTGAGGATAACGCTCAACGGTAAGATGTCAGATAAATGCTGGGTGATATTGATTGCAAATTTCACTAGGTTTTGGCCTGGTAACCAGTCTCGGCACTGTGATTTAATATTGTCTGCCACGTTCGCCGTTTTAAGCGGATAGACTCTGAATGAAAACTGTGTGGCGTTAAGCTGCAAATCAGTCAGTGTGGAGAGTAGACGCTCGTCGAACAAAACATTTTCGCCTATCACAAAAGTTCGTAGGTTAGTGCAAGACTGGATAGCCTTGATTATCAGGCTGTCCCATTTAGGATCCACAGAGAATGACGTGATTTCCAAGCGCTGGACCAGTGCACTATGGTGATGGCGCTCGCTAAGACTTTTGAGAAGCTCCAAAATGCCTGCCATGGTGCTCACTCGAGTACATGGCGTGTAACTAATTGATCTTCGAAATTCGGGATATAGAAGCGGTTTTCGTTCTTGAGTCAATTGCTTGTTGAGATGTGTTGTTTGCATGTTGGCTACAATGCATCTGTATAAGCGCTTTTCTGCCAGTCTATGGAGTCTTTGACAGCACCGTGATATTGCGCACACCGCGCTCTGATCACATTCACTAAGTATCACTTCCAATACATCATCTGGTAATTGCCACATCACACCGAATCTTCAATGACAGTCTACTAAGATGATAACTTTAAACAAGATCTGTTCTGCGAGCGGACTTGACTCAGTGCATGCATTTAACCCTATATAAATGTTGGGGCCGGAGCCGAAACCGGCCACCTTTGAACATTTTTTACATGTTTACCACATCAAAGTGAGCATACATTTCGGGTGCCTCGTGTTATCCCTGCATTTTTGCTGTCAAATGCTCAAATTAACTCGCAGCCGCCATCAATTCGCCAAATTCAACCAACAATTACCAAAAGTAATTTTTATCTGATCCGAGATCTAGATCATCTATATCAACCTGACAATCAGATAAAAATATGCACGTGATTGTATATACATAATTTTCATTTCAATATCGTGCCGATTGAAGGGAAATGACGATGTGCTTCCAGCTTCATCGATGCCAAAAAATATTATTAACTATGGGCTCTCAAGTCGCTCTTGATTGTTCCTGTCGTGGCAGATATTTTGGCTCAGCTACTTTTTGACAAGCCTGCTACTTTATTCGTGGTACATTCAAAATCATTTATTTATAGTCGTATTCGTGGTACAGACAGCTAATAAAGATTTGTTTGAGAAGAATGGCTCTTTGTTATTACCTTGCCTCTTTAATTTATTTAGGGTTAGATGATGAGGCTGCTGCTGGAAACTGGTGTCCACGAAATATCTGCACTCTAAGGATGTCTTCTGGTATGGAGAGTGACGAGAGTGACCAACTGTACCTCACTGGAGGATGGAGCGCTAGTGACTCTTTATCTAGCTTGAGTCAAAGGTTTGCTTAATAGGAGTTCTGTTGCTCAGATTGATTGAGAGTGTTGAGTGTGAAAGAACACAAATGTGCAATTTCAGCAACGATTGATATTATAAACACGTCAATCCTAGACGCTTTTTGAAAGAGAGGAACTGTGAATAAAACAATACCTCTTTTGCTAATCACTTTTGACAACCCATAAACAATCCGAACGCGCTAAATGAATAAAGAGTAGCATTTAGCGCAGCTGAACTTTACATGTTCAACATGCAATACTGAACACGTTGTATGAATTTTTGATTATTTGAACAAAAGGTAGACCTTCAGTTCTTTCTGTATTCTATCACTTGTCGAAGTGCTGCAACATCTACTGTTGGAAACTGTGAAGCGAAGTCGCAGAGCGCTCGTCAAAGTTGTAGTGAAATGTCAGTCAAGATGAAACACTTTGAGTATATTTGCAAAATCAGCTGTCTCAGAACCCGTTATTGAATGTCGAATACCGATCATCAACCTCACTTAACAACCGCTTCTGCAACATTGAATCCTGCAAATTTGGGCGATTTAGGAAATATTTACTAAAAGGGTAATAGTTTGAGAATTTGAAGACAGGTTTATTGAAACGGGCTTTCCAAGAGGCTGTATCTCACTGCTCATATCAATAATTTACTAGTCTAGATTAACTCAATACCTACTATGATAAGATTTCGATATTCAATTTATTTAGGCCTATATTTTTGGTATCGGTTTGCTGTTTTTTGGTCCATCGAGAGACAGCCAACCTCCCAAACGAGAGGCGACACACAACTCTTTGCTCAGAATCAGCACCAACCATCCTTACTAACACTGACAATCGTCAAGCATTTTGAGGAACCCACAAGTAAATCGTCCATCCAATAACTATGCCACCAAAATCAGACTGGGAAAAGTATAAAGCACCTGATGAGGAAGAAGTGCAGGAAGATATCATTCCTCTGTCAGAGAGCGATATTCAGGTACTGAAAACATATGGTTTGGCACCGTATGCTGTTGCACTCAAAGACATTGACAAGGATATCAAAGATTTGCAAACCCGTATCAACGAGAAGGTTGGCATCAAGGAGTCGGACACCGGGCTGGCACCGCCTCATTTATGGGATTCTATGGCAGATAAACAAAGAATGGCGCAGGAGCAACCACTGCAAGTAGCGAGGTGCACAAAGATTATCAAGAATGAACAAGATCCTGAGCAAAGCAAATACGTCATCAATGTGAAGCAGATTGCAAAGTTTGTAAGTGCTTTGGGAGAGCGTGTTTCGCCAACCGATATAGAGGAGGGAATGAGAGTTGGTGTTGACAGAACCAAATACCAGATCATGCTACCATTGCCGCCCAGAATTGACCCGTCGGTCACAATGATGACGGTAGAGGAAAAGCCAGATGTAACGTATGGAGATGTGGGTGGTTGCAAAGAGCAGATTGAGAAACTGAAGGAAGTAGTCGAGCTGCCACTGCTTTCTCCCGAGCGCTTTGCTGCTCTCGGAATTGATCCACCGAAGGGCATTTTGCTATATGGACCTCCGGGCACAGGCAAAACTCTTTGCGCTAGGGCTGTTGCCAACCGAACAGACGCCACATTTATTCGTGTAATCGGCTCAGAGTTGGTACAAAAATATGTTGGTGAGGGTGCACGAATGGTGCGAGAGTTATTTGAAATGGCCCGTTCCAAAAAGGCGTGTATCATTTTCTTTGATGAAGTAGATGC
This sequence comes from Limtongella incommunis, assembly GCA_003706695.3. Taxonomy (NCBI): domain Eukaryota; kingdom Fungi; phylum Ascomycota; class Dipodascomycetes; order Dipodascales; family Trichomonascaceae; genus Limtongella; species Limtongella incommunis. The sequence continues at coordinate 284,095 of PPME03000005.1, forward strand.
TATTGGTGGCGCTCGTTTTGACGACGGAGCGGGTGGCGATAACGAAGTACAAAGAACAATGTTGGAACTGATTACACAACTTGATGGTTTTGATCCGCGCGGCAATATCAAGGTCATGTTTGCAACCAATCGACCCAACACTTTAGACCCAGCATTGCTAAGACCTGGAAGAATTGATCGTAAGGTTGAATTTTCGTTGCCAGACTTGGAGGGCAGAGCAAATATTTTCCGCATCCACGCCAAGTCAATGTCGGTTGATCGCAACATTCGCTGGGAGTTGATTTCTCGTTTATGTCCAAACTCTACCGGTGCTGAGCTGAGATCGGTTTGCACAGAGGCCGGAATGTTTGCTATTCGTGCTCGCCGCAAGGTTGCAACTGAGAAGGATTTCTTGGCAGCTGTGGACAAGGTTATCAAGGGAAATTTGAAGTTCTCTTCTACATCGCAGTATATGCATTATAATTAGTGAGGGCGAAGCCTAGCGTATTGCGAGACATGGCAATTGCAGTAGATTTCATCCGAGTTGACCAACAGCTAACAGGCGCTTTTATGATGGAAGTGATCTGAGGTTGGAGAGGTGAACTGAAGTGATAATGTTCGGGTATGGCTTGTTGACCATGTGTGTCGTCACAGGTTGGATCGCACGTAGCGCGCCCAGCCTGAACTACCTCACGAGTAAGTAACCAGATAACTATTAAACTATTGCCACCATGCAACCAAGCCCATGCCGTCTTGTTGGCATGAACCGATAATTGTGTATGGAGACACGCCCTCCTCGGGCTTGGCCACTTGGAAAACTTCCTTCTCGACTCTGAACCGGATCTTTTCATTCTGATCAATAAAAAGGTCACCGCCGTCAGACTTCCATTTCCAGGCCTGCTCATCAGCCACAAACTCGCAGGTGTCCCATAGCATTGCGTGGGGAATTTGTATACTGTCAAAGAAGTCCGTTTTCACCTTGATGCCCTCTGCTGAACATGAGGCCACCCAGCCTACCAAAACCTCGCCCACAAATGGTCTGAATACAATCATTCTGAACACCGTTTTGACATAAACGGAGCCGTCTCCAAATCTTGTTTGGCCGTCCCCCATGCTTTCGATATCAAACAAACAAATAAATAAACCCACGTCATGTAGCACTCTGTTTGAATACTTTTTGTTGATTTCATGCTGAAGCGCGTCGCTAGTATTTTTACCCAAGGTGTGAGGTTCTAGACAAACAACATCTTCCAATTTAGTTAACACAAACATCAAATGTCCAGCACTCTCAACTCAGTTCTGACGATGAATTTTTGCCTAGTCCATCAAATTTCTGCGAAAGGAAGTTGCATATAGCTCAAACGGGAAAGCTTGTATAGTGGGCAACAAAATTTCCTCTCTCTGCTCCAGCGGTAGAGCTTGGAGCCAGGGCGGTTTGAAAGAAGAGTGCGACAGAGAAGCGGAAGAATGCCTGGCCAGAGGAGTGCGCGAGCTACTTTCCCCTGCTGGTGGTTACGATGTTGGCGGCATTGTATTTTTGCCTTGTCCGTAGCAGGGCCAAACTCAACCGTATCAGATGCAGAGTCGCCCCTCTAGTGGACAGGTGAATTAAACCAACCAATCCAAGACTGCAGTCAAACAACTAGACCAAAATGCCGACTCAACCAACAGCGTTTGCTCGCACCACCAAGTACTATACAAATCCGGCTGAATTGCAAAAGGCTGTCTTTTCTTTGTATCGTCAATTCATTCGCTCGGCCCCTGCGTTTGCTGAGACCTACGAAATCAATCTGCCGGTTGCGAAAATCAGAACCAAATTAAGACAAGAGTTTGAAAGAAACCGATTTGTGCAAGACACTGCCATCAACAACGTTCTCTATGCCAAGGGCCAAATGGAGTTTCAAGAGACTATAAACTTTTGGAAGCAGCAATGCCATGTCTATAAATTTTTTACAGAGACCGAGGAGGTCAAGAAGAAGAAGATCCCAGACACCTTTGTCAACAAGTTTTTGCACAACAGCTTGTAGATGTACGTAATAACTTATTCAATGAATTAGAGAGCTATGGTTCAGTACCACTGGGATGGGTCTGTTTACGCGCGTTGAAGATGCTGCCCTTTTCGCATAGTCGCAGTACTGCACGTTGCGAGCCAACTGTGCACAAGCGCTCGCCAACTGTGCACTTTCAGCTATCTCTCTAGAAAGTAGGAATTGCGATGCTGGCCAGCATGCTCTTCTCGGAATATCATCCGTTCTGCCGCTGTTTCCGTCGGACAACTATCCGCACTATGGGAGTTTGCGCGCTCGTCTCGCAAACAGCCAAAGTGTAGTTCAGCAGAGATACTTGCTGAAAGAAGGGGATGGCACTCTCGTAGCTATGTAGATTAATTTTATTTGTTTTGTCTGCGTGCGCCTGGCTGGTCAATTGCGCGTTGTTCTGCCCTTGTGGCCCAGGGAGTTCCAGCCAATCGCACCTGGCTGCCCCAGAATCTTCCCACCAGCAATACCTCACTTCCCATTGGCCGATTTTCCCCACACACAGCATAAATCTAAGTTTCACTCTTCATCACCTACACTTTAGCCCATCACTTCGCACCTCACCCCGACCAGAGTCAAAAAAGTGAGTGCTTGCAAAATGTTGAGAACCATTGCTAAAAGACACTTCTCGAGCAGCTCTGCCTCGCTCAAGGTTTTTTCTCAATCGCCCATCAAAAACGTCCACGAGGCCTCGAAACATGTTTCGTCCAAATATCCCGTGGTGGACCACGAGTACGACTGTGTCGTTGTTGGCGCCGGCGGCGCTGGTCTGCGTGCCGCGTTCGGCCTCGCCGAGGCCGGTTTCAACACGGCGTGCATCTCCAAGCTGTTTCCCACCCGTTCGCACACGGTCGCTGCCCAGGGCGGCATCAACGCTGCGCTCGGCAACATGCATCCTGACGACTGGCACTGGCACATGTACGACACCGTCAAGGGCTCTGACTGGCTGGGCGACCAGGATGCGATTCACTACATGACGAGAGAGGCGCCGGCCTCGATTCTCGAGCTGGAGCACTTTGGCATGCCCTTCTCGCGAACCAAGGAGGGCAAGATCTACCAGCGTGCGTTCGGCGGCCAGTCGCGCGACTACGGCAAGCTTGGCCAGGCCTACAGAACGTGCGCCGTCGCCGACCGCACCGGCCACGCCATGCTGCACACCCTGTATGGCCAGTCGTTGAAACACAATACCAACTTTTTCATTGAGTACTTTGCGCTCGACCTGCTCATGCAGGACGGCAAGTGCGTCGGTGTCATTGCGTACAACCAGGAGGACGGCACCCTCCACCGATTCCACGCGCACAAGACGGTCCTGGCCACCGGCGGCTTTGGCCGCGCGTACTTCTCCGCCACGTCGGCGCACACCTGCACCGGCGACGGCAACGCCATGGTCACCCGTGCCGGCCTGCCGTTGCAGGACCTGGAGTTTGTGCAGTTCCACCCCACTGGCATTTACGGCGCGGGCTGCCTCATCACCGAGGGCTGCCGTGGCGAGGGCGGCATTTTGCTCAACAAGAACGGCGAGCGCTTCATGGAGAGATACGCCCCGACCGCCAAGGACCTCGCGTCGCGCGACGTTGTGTCGCGTGCCATGACGATGGAGATCAGAGAGGGCAGAGGCGTCGGCCCCAAGGGCGACCACTGTCTCTTGCAGCTCTCGCACCTGCCCGCCGAGGTGCTCAAGGAGCGTCTGCCAGGCATCTCCGAGACCGCGTCCATCTTTGCCGGCGTCGACGTCACCAAGGAGCCCATCCCCGTGCTGCCCACCGTGCACTACAACATGGGCGGCATCCCCACCAAGTGGACCGGCGAGGTGCTCACCATTGACGAGAACGGCAAGGACAAGGTCGTCGAGGGCCTGTTTGCTGCCGGCGAGGCCGCCTGTGTCTCGGTGCACGGCGCCAACCGTCTCGGCGCCAACTCGCTCTTGGATCTCGTTGTGTTTGGCCGCGCGGTGGCGCACACCATCCGCGACCAGCTCACCCCCGGCACCCCGTTGCCGCCGGTGCCCGCCGACATTGGCCACGAGGCCATTGCCGAGCTCGACTGGGTGCGAACCGCCGACGGCACGCAGTCGACCGCGGAGATCCGCTCCAACATGCAGCACACCATGCAGAAGGACGTCTCGGTGTTCCGTCTGCAGGAGTCGCTCGAGGCCGGCGCCAAGGGCATCTCCGAGGTTGCCAAGTCATACAAGAACCTCAAGACCACCGACAGATCCATGATTTGGAACTCCGACCTGGTTGAGTCGCTCGAGCTGAGAAACCTGCTCACCTGCGCCAAGCAGCTTGCCTACTCCGCTGTGGCCAGAAAGGAGTCCCGTGGTGCCCACGCCAGAGAGGACTACCCAGAGAGAGACGACGAGAACTGGATGAAGCACACTCTGTCCTGGATGCCTTCGCTCGACGAGCCGGTCGAGCTCAAGTACAGAGACGTCATCTCGAAAACTCTTGACGAGAACGAGTGCAAGACTGTTCCACCAGGAAAGCGTGTTTACTAAGTGTTAAGTTTGTATAGTCTATGGAAGTGGTCCATATAATAGAATTGTTATTATGACTGGCGCCCTCTCAAATATTGTGAGGATCCCGAGGCAGCCGAGTGAGTGATTATACGTATAGACCGGTGATACCGTGTGATACCGCTGTGATACCGACTGTGATAGTCATTCATGGACATGCCAAAGCAATTGGTAACTTGACTGTGGTGGCGGCCAATCACTTGCGAATTGCAAACGCTCGCTACTGGCGAGCAGCCCTAAACGTATGTCAATACCTTCTCGACCAAGCGTTCCAGATGCGGCAGCTCCAACAGCTGGCCTACCAAGGCTGCTCCCAAGGCTCTGCTCGCCAGCGGCAAATCCGAGTGACAAGAGTGATTTGCAACGATAAGATGACATCTATTATCTAACTACATCTAGCACTTACTAAAACTCTTGGCGTTGAGTCTAGACAAACTAAATTACAAAGCCACTTCCATCACTTTAAAATTTAAAGACATTGTCCTTGGTGTAGCCCAACTCAGAGAGAATGCCAGTGACCTCACCCTGGTCCTTAGGAGACACCTTCATGCCAGAAAAGGCCTTGTAGAGGGGAGGTGGGCCGCACACAAAAACGTGCGTGTCCTTGTCCTTGGCGGCCGGGCCAAACAGCTCGCTGAAGGCCTCCTTCGTGATGTAGCCCTTTCTGCCCGTCCAGCCAGACGAGGGCTTGTCAAGGAAGTAGTGGACTCTGAGCTGGTCGGGCTTCTTGGCCACAAGGTTGTCAATTTCCTTCTTGAGGAGAATGTCGTCGTCGGTCACATTGCCGTAAAACAAGTCGACCTTTGTGTTGTCCTTGGGATCGGTCGCGATCCTCTCGAGCAGCTGGTACAACGGAGTGATGCCGGTGCCGCCGCCCACCAGGGCAATGGCGTCATGTTTGTTGGCTTCCCACTTGTACTTGAGAATGGGGCCCTTGAACGCCAGGGTGTCGCCCTCCTTGAGGGAATGAATGTGCTCGGACATTGCACCGCCGGGGTACTTCTTGATGACGAGCTCGAACTCGCCCTTGGTGTCGACGGGCGAGGTTGGGGTGTACGGTCTGATTACCACCTTTCCGCCCTCGGGCTTGAACTTGGTCAGAATTGCAGATGCAACCTCGGTGCCAAGCACGTGGTCCTTGGAGGGCAGCTCAAAGTACAGGTACTTGACATTGTGATTGTAGTCGACGGCCTTTTTCAACTTGAGGTCGACCCACTGGTCATCGCCAAGCAGGGTCTTTTTGGACTCAGCAGAGACGCGAGAGGTGCTGTGGAGATAGGCAGCGGCCGCGACGCCGGCGGCAATGACAGGCAGGGCTCGGAAAGCGGTTGTTCTGGAGATCATGGCGTTGCAGAATTGAGATTGTAGCAAGCTTGCCTGCTGTCCGTATGTCTGCTTAAATAGCAACTGGCGTGGAGAATTGGGGCTAGGGTTTTGACCGCCGCCGACTGCCATGATTGGGTCAAACGGTTCCTGTGGGGGATGATGAAATGGTTTGGATTTATTGTGTAAGGGACAAAGGACGTGAGCGGAACGGCGGGGGAAAAGCGCTCGGGGCGACGAGCAAAATAGTTACGAGAGCGATAACAATTATTATTAAAGAAAATTGACATTTATAGACCTTGCAGCACCCGGGTGCACATGACCCGGCTGGTTCTCCGTTTCCTGCGGAGGCCGGCGAGCAGCAGCCGGCGCATCAAGTAGTGCGCACAAACCTCCATCTGAGTCATATAATCTCCAAGGTGCCTGGCCGATCACGTTCCGTGTGGTGGTCGATACCGGTCCGATGGCCGACCGTTCCGCATCGACAACCAGTGGGCCATGTCAAGGGTAGCCGCAGCTGTGTAGGATGAAAAGGTGCGCAGATTCTGACTCTGAGCCTGCTGTACATTCAATTGCAACCTGAACTCGCCACGCTCACCTTGAACAACATTATTTGCTCACAAAACCCAACGCTGGGGCGGATCGGGCCGATGCTCTTCATACAATACCGTGTGGATTAGTACTCGGCGGCGTCGTGAGCTACGTCAGCTGCAAAGCCACAAACTACCAAGCTGTCTATTTGTGCTTCACAAAATACCCTGACTCGCTAAGCAAACATGCAATTAACGTGGCTACACTCCTGGTAGCTATGTGGCTTCAGCAATGTCGTAGACTTGATTTCGAGTCCGCTAGCTTGGCGAGCGAGCTGCAAAGAGAGCTCTTGTTGCCAGCTGCGTCATTTCCACTTGCTAGTCGGATTTGTGGCGCCATCAGGACCTTGCACTGCAAGAGCAATACTCGGGAGTCAAACACTGAACGGCTCGAGCAGCTATTCACAGCGTACCAGCTGATTACTAACCTCCCCGCACGGCGAGATCCGAGACAGCCGCTACCACCAAACATGCCTGCTCAGTCGTTTCAATCAATTGTAAGCAAAATTATCCCTCCTCTCCTCAGTTCTTTCCATAAGGGCCAGGCTGGAAGAGTAGTAGTAATTGGCGGATGCGAGGACTACACTGGGGCCCCCTACTTTGCAGCTCACGCTGCGACTTCTTTGGGCTGTGACATGTCTCATATCATCTGCGAGAAATCAGCAGGTCAGATCATCAAAACCTACTCCCCTAACCTGATGGTTCATCCCTATCTCTACGATTCTCGCACAATCCCTGACGGTGTCACTGAGGACTCAGTTGTGGAGCGAGCAGCCTCTATTCTGGACCGAGTGCATGCAGTGGTTATTGGACCGGGCTTGGGCCGTGATCCTCTGCTATTGTCATTGACTGAGAAAATCATTGCTGAAGTGAAAAAGAGGTCGCTGCCTTTGGTGATTGACGCCGATGGTCTATATCTGATCCAATCGAAGCCAGAAATCATCACTGGCTATAAAAACGCTGTTTTGACACCAAATGTTGTTGAGCTCAAAAGGCTCTTCAAGTCGGTTGAATCTGTCAGCGTCAAGTCTGAGAAACACGAGCCAGCCGTGGCAATTCTCGCTCGCAAATTTGGTGGCGTCACTGTTATTTCAAAGGGAGAAATCGACGGCATATCAAATGGCAAAGACACGGTAGAGTGCAGGGCGCAGGGAGGGCGTAAGCGAGTCTCTGGTCAAGGAGACACGCTAAGTGGATGCCTGGGCACGTTTCTCGCCTGGCGAGCTGCCTATCACCAGGGTTTGTGGACAACCCCAGAGTTGAACGAGTCCTACACATTGCTGCTGGCAGCGTACGGGGCTTCTGAGGTCACTCGCACCAGCTCTTATCTGGCGTTTGAGAAAAAGGGACGCAGCACTTTGACGTCAGATATTGGAGAACAGGTTGGCGCTGCGTACACACAACTGTATGCTTCCAAGGTTAATCGAGTGAAGTAAAATGTGCAGTCTTCCTTGGACAAATGCCACTCAGACACCCCTCCAGTGGGAATGATATTTAACTTGATAGTATTTAACTTTATATTTTTAAACTGTCCATGCTTCGACAAACACTAACTTGGATATAATTTGTCCTCTTTTCAAAGACTCATAGCCACGTCCACGCCCACGCCCAGTTCATCTAGCTCATCGCTTGAACGCCCCAAAGCAACTATGCTCACTATTTAACGATTGCATACAAATTCACACACAGACTGTTACAAAACAACGGATAGGCCATGTCAGAGATAGAAAAACTGCAACAGCAAATTGATGCACTTAGGCAAATCGTGACAAAGAACTCAAAGGCCATCGTCGAAACTGGAAGCCAACTGCTAGCAGTTCAGGTTGACGCACAAAAACAGAGTTTAGGAAACTTGAACATTGGCGAGGCAAAGCAGCAGGCGCCAGCGTCCGGGTCCGCTGAGCAACCTGCGGTGGTCAACGAGGAAGATCTTGCCGAGCTGGTGAATGAACTACAGGGCCAGCTAGATTTACTGGATGAAAAGTCAATTCGACGCACAGCAAATGCATTCGTTGCTAGTGACGATGATGCCATTGCTCCACTGCCCAACACCGAAGGCGCATATCCCGATCCAAAAGCATTTCCATCTAATTTAAAGTCGTACCGAGACATGGACACCAAGACGTTGAAATCGTGGCTGCAGTTTTACGAGCTTTTACCTCCGGATGCTGCTGAGCTAGAGGAGATTTTTGGCCAAAGCAAAGAAGATTTAGAAAAATTAACTGGAACCACGCTACCGCAAGATTTATCGAACGAGGAGATCGATGAGAAGTTTGATACCTTATCAAGGTTCCTCGGACTTCGCTGCCGCAGGTCCCCCGGAGTTTGGTAGTGCAAGCAATCCCTATTGCTGCGCCAATCTAATTATAATTATCTCTACATATCAATAGATAGTTTAGCAACTAACGGCGCTTGGAATACGGTTCAAATCCTCCACGCCGCCTGTCGCTTTTGGTCAACGGTCTGGCAGCATGGCGCTTTTTATGGGATTCATCTCCAATCTCTTGTGCCAATGCATCTTCACGCTCCTTCACAATGACCCACCACTCATGTCTTCTTCTGATATACTTTTCCATGTTCCAGTTTCTCCACACCAGCCGACCGTAGATGGAATCCTTCACAGCGTCGGCATTCGCTGCTAGATTCTCTGCAATCATCTCACGAAAATGCTTTAGACGATAGGTGAAATCCCAGCATCGGTCAACAATAAAGGAACCTGACGAGGAGCTGGCAAGATTAGCAAACGAATTTCCTTCACCACCATCACTTAAAATGCCAAGCAATTTTCGTCTTTGCACAATATCCAGTTTGGGGTCCATGCAATTCTCCAAAATACGAGAGTACATAGGATCCTTTGCTAATTTGTGAATTTGCGTGCCATCGAGCTTGAGCAGTGATTCAATGGTATACTTTCGAAAGACGGGAGAGTAGTTGTTGAGCTCCTGAACAAGTAAAGAAAGTTGGAGAGCGGTGGTTTTGCTGGGAATTTCCATTTCATTCAAAGGAAGTATACTATCAAAAACAGATTTGGAATCAAGGTCAAATCGCTCGATAATTTTCTTGGAAATATCCTCTTTCTTATAGTTGGATTCCAAAAGGCATCGAATCATGGACGGTGGAATTACATCGAACGATGTGGAATTCAGTAGCTCATCAATAACTTGGCCGAGTTCAGGCATTTTAAACTTACGAAGAAGCGCTTGCACAACAAAAGCCCCATAATCCCGCTGAGCTAGTTTACCAATGCGCTCTTTCATATGCGCTTCATAAAGCCTGGTCACAAATTTGGTGGGGCAGTATTCCACTACTGCTTGGAGAAAGTGAGAACCAATCGGGTCACTCAAAAGATGTTCCATGATTGCAGACGTTTCCCCGCTGAAAACAAGTTTTGCAAACGAGTTATTCTTACCCTCGAGTTGTACCACAAGAGAAGCCAAAGGTGACGATACACTGTCAATTGCCACCTGCCTTGCTGCCTCTGTGTCGCCCTGGAATGCTGAGACAAAAGCGTTCAAAAGTTGTTGCAAACTGTCAGCGAACGAGCTAGGAACCATATGAGCTTTCAAGTTATCCCCAGACTGGTTTTCGTCTAGCAAAATCATTTTACGGGCTGCCTTCGACCGACGAGATCGCAGATCCCGAATTTCTTTGCCTCCTAATACCAGGAGCTCGGTGCGAACGACGTGAGATGCATATTTGTTTTTGGACAAGGTGAAAATTGGGAGAGTTCCATCGCCGAGAGGTTGCTGCAGCTCTAGGGCAATTGACAAAACGTATGAATCAATTTGCTCATCATTCAAGCCAGGTCTGGATGAAAGGTCCTGCTCAATGAAGCCAGCAGATGCTATTAGTAAAGACTCAAGACAGTGAGATGCATATTTATCAGAAGCCAACTGAGCAAAATGACCTTGGAATGCTTTGAATAGTTGAATCAGCTGCTCTTTGTTGGCGTTTGCTACAAGTCTTTCAACCAACTTTGAGCAAATTTGATCGGTGCATAACTTCAATTCCTTTGATTTCATCTCTTCAAAAACCGAAGAGATGAAACCAAGGCGCTCTTCTGTTGATGCAAATGCATTGGCAGACAATGTACTTTCAGTCTGCTTGAAGTACTCCATCTCCTGTTTGTCCAAGAGGCCAAAGAATTCGACTCCTTGTGAGACCTTTCTGTCCTCCTCATTTTCGCTTTCGGATTCATCAACATTATCCTTAGCCCTGCGCTTCGATCTAGCCTTTTTCTCTTTCTTTTCTTTCTTGTCCTTCTTGTCCTTCTTGTCTTTTTTATGCTTTTTGTGCCTTTCAGTAGTATCTTCATCACTGACATCCATTCTGTTGGAAGGCTCAGTGTCTTCAAAGACAGCCAGTGTAGGCAATTGATGGTCCCCACTTTCCTCGTCCATAGTGATTCCTTCAATCGGCAGTAATCAATTTACTTCTCACTAATTCCTCGAGCCTTCAAAATCCGAAAAAAAAAAAAATGTGAGCGTCAGCCGCATAGTCAGCCGTACACTCTCTTCCAAGGTAAGTCTGTTTGATGCCATTCCTATTAAAGGCTGTGAGGCTGAAGTTATATGTGATTGAGTTGTCAGTCTGAGTGCCAGGAGATTTTGCGCAAGATTTATAATGACCTGCTTGCAGTCAATACCGAAACTTTTCAACACGAACGACTCTCACTATTGAGTTTGTGAGGTTTGCTAAAGGTACGGCTGTGATATCAAAACTGGATAGGAAGGTGGTACTTGGTGATTGGTGACATTTGTGCCCCTTCTGAAACTGTGTGTGTAGAGTGTGTACATAGATAAGTATAAGCTATTACGAGTCTGTCAGTAAGTTTCCGTGCCGTATTTATCAGGGGAATCCCGAATATGAGTGCAAGGGGAACCCGCAATTCACAGCCGTTCAGGTTTATTAGTCGCGAGGGCACTGCTTTCAAGAAAACAAATCAGGTCCACAATGTTCAAAGTGGGCTATTGTCGAAGGAAGCACTAATGGCGTTTCAAATGGTGACTAGCGGAATTCCACTGGCCCCTTGTAGTTGTGGTGCTCAGGAGGTTGGTGAGTGAGCCGATATTTGCCGAGGTTTTGAGTGCTCTGTCTCATTCACTGGCACTAGGCTGCTACACAATCTTTACTAGTACGTGCTAGACACTACAGAGCCAAACTAACGCGATTCTGCTGCAAAATGTCATCTTACTTGACCGCGGCACTTTGCAGTCCCAATACTGAGCAATTTCCGGGTTGGAGATATGTCGTGTTTGCAGACTGTGCACTAATTTTTTTTTTGCTGGTTGAAAAACCGGTAGATTCCCAGTGCTCGCAAGGTGATGGGACCACAAAAACCGGGAGCGTGAATGCTCACGACCAGCAGCCACTGTCTCGATTTCCAGCCGTCCAAATACGGAATCAAGGGGCCTGTGGGGGCCAGCCAGCAGTTGAAACCTGTGCAACCGCTGGAGCTCTGGTGCTTTTGGGTGTGACATCACTGCCTCTCCCGCTGGCGGCCATTCCGCAGCTAACGTCTGTCTAGCAGGCAGCTAATGATGCTGAGGCTTGTCTCAGGGCCTATCAAACCTCGCAATCACTGTCGGTGTGTAGCTAACGGAAACAGCTAGCGGCGGTCATCGACAGTGTGTTTCACCATTGACACACGATGCAAGCGGAGTGCTATCTCTGATCCCTATTGGGTAATCTAAGTGGATTTTAATATGTAAGATGAAGGGCGCGTTTAGGTTTGGGTTCCCAAGATCTCTGCAGACAAGCGAGAGCTCGCGGAACGCGCTGCGGTACCAGCACGAGGATTGCCAGGAATGAAGGGCCGGTGGTAAAGTTCCGCAAGGTCTGTAAATTAACAAGGTGATTGTCTTGTCCTCTGGCACGAGTCCCGCAGGAGGCCTGAGCCGAGTCGCTCACACTTACCCGCCTTCAAGTTCCCTAGAATGGTTAGCGCAGGCATGTCAAGCTACAGTGTGGCAGCAACCACTAGTGACAAGCTGCACACACGCTGGCCCCGGAGCCAAAGAATGCAATGATGCGTTGGCGCTTGTTGCTTTTTCCAGAATTTGTTCCTGCCATGTTCCCAATCAGGATTATGCTTTCCGTACTGAGCAAAGATCTGCAAACTCGAAAGTTACCCTGCTCTAAGCACGGGTACCGACCAAACTCCCAACTCCTTCTCGTGCTCGCCACATGCCGACTTTAAACTGCTAAATTAGTTCACCAAACGACTTCACCTTCATCATCACCACCCCGTTTATTCTCGTTTGGAAACCTTGTTCCCGGCCGCACTGAACCGTTCTAACAAGAGGTTTTTTTTTTGCTTCAAGGCTACCAAGTTTTCCCTTTTTCCAATCTCGCGCAAATTTTCCGTCAGCGCTGTGCGCTCCACAACACTTTAATTTGGTCCACTGTCCATTTTTTCCCTGATAGTTTTTCGTTGAACCAGCCACAGTCACCACAACCAGCTGCGCGACGCTGAAAATTGTTTGCACGTCGGACGCAACCTCTCACTCCTACATTTCCCAGTCACAATAACTTGTACCTCGGACGCTTCGCATTCGTGACAGTCTTCTGAAATTTGCAAAAGGCTTGTATCTCGCATTTTTTCTTCTGCATATCCTTCTTAATTTCGATACATTTTCGAGTCGATGACCATGTCGACTGCATTGAACGCTCAACCACTCGTAGACCCATTTTACCACATGCCAGACGCCGAGCAGCAGCACTCGCATCTTCTTCACCACGGCCCCCAGCAACACCAGCACTCGCAGCCACACCAGCACACGATGGCGCCGCAAAGCGGCTCCCCGACAAGCTACTTTGGCTACGCCGCGGCCCCGCCGCTGACCCAGGCGCGCCAGCCCCAGCAGGCCCAGCAAACCCCGTTGCAATCGTTGCAACAGTCGCAGCAACCGCAACAGCAGCCGTCGCAGATTGCACCCTCAAACTCTCTGTTCTCCTCCATGTTTGACTTGTCCTCTGCCCTGCCGGGCCCAAACTCCCACAACAACTCCCCACCGCAAATGACGTCAAAAAACCTGACAAGCCCAAACATGCTCGCTAACGGCAACAGCAGCAGCGGCATGTTTGACCAGCATGTGTCCCACCAGGAGGCCGTGGTGTACATTAGGAACCTGCCTATGGATCTCACACACCGCGAGTTTCGCTTGATGTTTTTGTTTGCAAGAGAGTTTTTGAACTGCGAGTTGCTAAAGTCGCAAACGGAAACCGAGGGCTACGCCTATTTCAAGTCGCCAATGGCCGCTGCGTCTGCTCAGGCCGTGTTGCAAAACATGCCAGTCTTCTCCTCCAACCAGCCATTGAAGTGCGAAGTCAAATACATCAATAGAGCAGACTCCCAGCAGCAGCCATCATCCTCAGCATCATCCAGATTCGCATCAAAGTCTAGATTCAACTTTCCCTCTTCGGTGACCTCTCCCCTGGAAATGCCGCCGTCCATTGACTACTACACAGAACCCAGCAACCACTTCAGCCCGACCTCTCCGCGCTCGTCCTACTCTATCGAGAGTGCCGCCGTCGCTGTTGCAAACAATGTCGGTAAGTCAATGCTGCTGGATGAAGAGGACGATAGCAGCATTAAGGACATTGTCAAAGATCCAGTTGCGTGGTTTTCGAGAACGTCCTCCACGTCGTCAACTACATCGAACCAGTTTGAAAAGACAAAAAGATCGTCGTCTTCTGCCTCTGCAGGCTCCTCCACCTTTGCAAACGTTGCAAACGGCACATCGTCGGTTCCGCTCTCCGTCTCGTCCGCTATTGGAGCCAATGTTGCTGCATCTGGACTACCGCCAATTGGATCCAACAATAACGCAAAGTCCGCAGCGTCCGCCATCCGCAGACCGTCTGGTGGCTCCGGAATGACAAGTAATATTGCCACCTCGCGACAATACGCAGTAGTGGCCGGAGGACCCTCATCGGCAACCTCGGAAACTTCATCAGCATCGTCTACTGTTGTTGGCTCTCCTCCATCAAACTCTCCGCAACAAAAGTCATATTCGCCTCCACAAAAGACTTTGCAAGCAGCTTCTGGCAACACCGGCTCCAATGGTTCTGTTGGCTCGGCAGGACAGAATAATTCTGTTGGCTCCGTTCCAGCTGGAAATCGAATCATGCCGCCTGCAAATCCTGCCGATCAAAACCCTCCTTGCAATACATTGTATGTTGGCAATTTGCCACCAGACACCTCCGAAGAGGAGCTGAAAAACGTATTCAGTTCTCGACCGGGCTACAAGCGTCTTTGCTTCCGCACAAAGGCAAATGGTCCAATGTGTTTTGTTGAGTTTGATGATGTTTCATATGCCACAAGAGCATTGGATGAACTATATGGTTATGCGCTTAGCAATTCTGTGAAGGGAGGCATCAGACTTTCTTTCAGCAAAAACCCTCTCGGTGTGCGCAACAATAATAAGCAGCAGTCCTCATCCTCATCACAATCTCAGTCAAATGGCGGCAACTCATCAGTCGGTTACCGCTATGGTAACGACTATGAGTATAGTCGGAATTAAAATTCAAAACTGACTGGTTCAGTTTTAGACTCTTCTTTTCTTTTTTCTTGCATTGTGGTTAATAGGTATTTAAATATAAGCATTTTTGACGAACCTTACTTTTGTAGACTGATGCGCTTTTTACTTCTTCATTTGTCTTGACCGACTTCAACTACAGGTAGCATGCTGTGAGTGATGCTTCTAACTTGTGTTGCACCACAACAGATCGATAGCTTGGTCAATCAACTATGGCCGGCAAGCGATGTGTCCGGCAACTGATCTCCCCTGGACACAATAATTTTATCAATTAAGCCTATTTCCAGCGCCCTTTTTGAATCAATATAGGTGTCTCTCTCTACCAAGGCAGCAATATATTCTTCACTGAGGAGCTCCTGGTTTTTCTTTCCACGGGCATCGTTGATATGATGCTGAAGGATTTGATTTAAACGCTGTCTTGTATTTACAATCCATGTAGCATGAATGTACATATCGGCAGCAGTTCCTGTCACACCACCCGAAGGCTGATGCACCATTGCAAATGAGTTTGGAGTCATCAGTCGCTGATTCCCAGCTGCCAAAAGAATAGCCGCCATGGACGAAGCCTGTCCGATGCATAGTGTATTTACTTCACAGGCAATATACCGAATTGTGTCGTAAATTGCTAAGCCAGAGGTGACCGACCCCCCAGGGGAATTAATGTATAGAGATACCGGCGCTTTTGAATCTTGAGCCTCTAGATAGAGTAATTGGCCACATATTGATGTCGACATGAAATCGTCGATCTGTCCGGATAGCCAGATGATTCGATCTTTGAGAAGCAAGTCCTTCAAAGAGGACGAGGGGTGTAAACTATCTGGAAGCGCTGCGATATTTCGCACCTGAACGAAACGACCTGAATGTGAAACTTGTGCATTGAAACTAGGGCGAACGACTCCAAAGAAGCGAACTAATCTTGGAGACATTGATGTTGTGCCGCCTAAATCCAGGTAATGGTATGCGGATACAGTGTGGGATGTACGGGATTCGGCAAGTTTGATAGCGGCAACTTGGCAGTTAGTAAAAGAAGGAAAAGAATTTAGTATAGCTTTCAGTGAAGTGAGGCAAAGACTATAAAGTGATTTTATTTATTGACTCATGTACTTATCTGTGATGAGTAAACAAAAGCTACTTATTCCACATGACAGTTGCTACATAGACTGCACAATGATTGCTATAGTATTATAAAGGGAAAGATCAAGTGAACTTGTTTCATTGAGGGATGCTGATTTCTACTAGGATCACAATCAGAGCAGGCAGAGATAGTGTCTGAGATTGGAGGGGTGCCTAGCACATCTATCTGGATAAGGCTGTGTATTCCAAACTCATATTGAGCTTCACTTGAGAAATTGGATGCGTTCAGTTTGCAAACATAGACCTTTAAGCGAGTCAGAATGTTAGTCGTGATTACCTGTATACAATAAATAAAAGTCCAACTTGGAGATGCACTATGAATTAGATGACGTGAAGATGGTTAAGAGGTTTCGCTACAAGCAAAAAATAACGATAGCAGTTCGACAATAAATGGTAACTTCATCGCATTTCCGAGACAAAGCGCTATTGATAGTGTGCCGATACTCAAGTTAGACCGCTGTTTGTCTCTAGCTACACTGTTAGCAACCACTTAACCAAACTTTCTCTTTATACCCTTTCGAGCCTTCCAAACATGATCATTCTTGCCAATCTTCGATGGCACTAAGTATGGAACAGAATGAATGGGTTGCCCTTCTCGCCACATATCCCACACTGGTAATTCGAGCCGTCCCCGTACCAATACTAGATCATTACTGTCAACGCCTCTGCCATTTGGAAAAATCAGTCTCAAACATTTGGATCCCGGATTGAAAGCCTGCACAATCGCGTAATCATAAATGTCAGTTGTGAGGATGAGCTCCTTGAGGTAATCATTAGATGTTATGACTTGTAAACCCTCTTTTGTGCTAGTAGCCTTCTTTCGTCCGTTCAATAAATACACCGTCACAATTGTCCCGTTAAGAGCCATGATATAATCGTCCAAGTCCATATCTCCTGCTTCTAGTATACCAACACTTACATTTGCAAATGAGTATTGCCACGGTTTCATCTCCGTCATGTGTAAACTCGACCCGTGATGGAAATAGAGCATCATTTGAATATGCCGTATATCAGCGGTTGAAACTCTTCCAACTGATGCCTGAGTCGAGGTCTGCACAGACTCCAGAAGCAAATCGTTGCTTAAGAAAGATGAGTTTCCACCGATGGAAACAACCTGAGTGGGCCGGCAGCATTTCTTCAACTCTTCTAGCTGGTCAACGATTAAACCACCCGTGTCATTGCATCCAGGTGTGTTCACTACTAATAGCGAAGAGGGAAAATTTTTACGCCAGTATTCAAAAATCGTCTGGCAGCATCCGACGTAAAGTTCTGGCTGAGCCCTGGATGAATCATAACCAATCGATCTCACACATAGCATATTTTGGCGTTCCACGAACGAACCAAACAGCGAAACATTCTTTTCAGACACGCGATTAAGTGATATCATTCCAGGCGCACCAGCGATCGGCTGGTTGACATCGAATTCGGCATAAAAAACTTGCTGACCCTGAGAAACAGCATTGTTACAGAGCATAGTTGCAAAGGTAGTCTTGCCTGATTTCCAAGGTCCTACTACAAAAACTGACGTGCTGACTCCCTTGCGCTTCGAAATCGATGAAATAGTAGATTCCCAGGAAGGGGGTGATTCTAAAAGAGATCTTTTATGAATAACCATGTTTGTACCATACAGTACAAAATGACGTGGAATCAGATTTGAGTACGGCGGAGCTTGACGGAGTATATAAAACATCGCCGATTCATCATCCTCAGGACTGATTTCTTCTACCATAACCTTTGCATTTCGAGAAATTGCTTTAACGACTGGCACTGCCAGATGAGCCGGAGCTCTCAGATAATGCCAGCCATCGTCCTTTTGTAATATCATACCATAAACAGAGACGAGTCCATCAAGCACTTTAATCTTACAAATTCCAACCACCGATGCTCCTTCGCCATTTTTCTTGAGCGTCATGTCCAGAATTTTACAGGTATCGGTACCATGGGGGCTCTCGTAAAGCTCAATGCGACCATTCTGTTCCGGTCCTGGGGAAGGAGAATCAGCAGGAGAGTTTTGCCGGCTCAATAAGGCCAAGGCACTACTAGCAGCTGGGTTAGCACTTGGAACCCTAACTCAGTTTTCTATCAACTATTGTTACTATACTTACATTTGGCCATTGTCTTGAGATTTCCGGATAAAAAAATATTTTTTTATGGGGTGGAACTTTGAGCGAGGATGAGATTCAATATGCGGCTGGCTTGGAGGGTAAAGAGCGAGAGAGCTCAAACCGGTTAGAAATTTTTCGAACAACTTTCTTATTGTTTGCGAAATTGAGGTTTTTGCTTGAGTACGTTCTATATGTAGTTGGCAAGCATTGGTAGCGTTGTAAGAATTAGTAAAGGTATACATTAGTATTAGACCATATCTAGGGTTCAATAATAGGAATAAGCGGAGTCCATTCGTTTTGCAACTAAAATTTAGGCACCTCTTTGGTAAGAAGAAGTAGTATTAAGGGCATTCTCCTGAGATTCATTTTCAGCAAAAAAGGAGTTAGTTGGAGGGGCGGATCGCTTTACGGAAAAGAAACCTCTCTTCTTTCCAACAGGTTCGTCGATAGCCTTCTCGCTGTAAGCAGAAACATTGCGGTTGTGGCGTCTGAAAGAGGAACCGGACCCAACAACTGGCTCCTGAACTTCGTTGGAGCGGCCCTTGCTGGCGCAGCAAGAACAGCAGAAGCCAATAAATGACAAAAACTGCAATGCAGCCTGTGTCCAGGTGAAGGCAAACAACTTAACACCAAGTGAGGCGTGCTCACCGTTGCTGATGAATTTGTTTCTTGCCATCACGTAGACTGCAGTTGAAGTTGCCGCCGAAGCCCATCCAAAGATCAAGGAGATGAAAACGGAGATCGAGGCGAAAAGAGAACCCCATCTGCTTCCAAACGAGGTGAAGGCCAAGAAAAATGACACAACATCAAAAAAGAGGGTGACGAGGTATGAGGCAAAAGAGTATCTAGAGAGGTAATAATAAGTGTCACTGTACTCAATGAAGTCATGGGGGATATTAGATGTGGTGCCAAAATTGTCCTGAGGAAGGAAAGGATAAGCAGCCTTAGCCTTGGTGCAGTCGGTATTTTTACCCGAGGAGCCGTCGCAATAACCATAGAAAGTCCAACGCGCTACAGACGGGGCATTTGGAATTGACGATGTGTCTGCCTCAATCCAGTAGAAGGTATTGAGAGGGAAATGATTAACACCACCTGGAAGGATAATAAAAAAAATCAGTAGGATTGCTCTGAGTTAGTAAAAGGTTCACGAAACTTGCAATACAGCAGAGACTGGTACCACAGCGGGGCTGTCACAGCCCAGCATTGCTCGCTCCATTGGTGGCTCGCACTGTCTTCGCTGGAGCGAGATGTTTTTTGTAACAAAACTGTCACCGGCACCTCGAGAAGGAGTCTTGTGTGCATTTGTGCTCTGGACTGTGGTCGAGATGGAGTGAGATTGAGAATTGGAACGACAGAGAGCATGCCTTAGCTGCAAATTTGCAAGCGATAGTCTCACTGAGAAGGAGAAAACGTCTGTTGCTCGAGCCAACTCGCCGAGCACTTCGCGCCTAGCACTGAGCGACGGTTGTACTTACCCTGCGGTGAATATAAAGGAAGAAGACACTAATAGAGGACGAATACTCATTGCAATTAGCTATTCAAAGAAGAATACGGTAAGTGCAAGAAAAAGTATTCGGACGGTATAAAAACAAGAACAAGTTTGCTACCGGGTTAAAATTTAGGAAAAGAGCAAAGTGGCAGTGGTGGAAGCATTGTGTTTAAAAGTCTCATACGCCTTGAAGTTCCTTTTAGGAAGGCAAGGAAGGTGAAGGGGAAAGTGTGGCTACTTGAAGTTATGGGGAGACAGTGTAGGTTGCATTGCTGGGGTAGCTGGAAACTAGAGCAAGAGTTATTTTACTTTAAAATTAAACCTATGAGTCCACTTTCGCTCTGAACCGCACTGTTAGTTACTGAGCTATCTAAAACCTCGCTAGCCTTAACCGTCGCCTCGCCATGTCAGTTGCTATTGTGTTTGTGTCTGCTTGTCCCATTGAGATGTTTTTCCTTGGGTGCGTCTAATTACTGAGTTTGTATGTGGGACCTGCCAATACGGGACAGTGTTGTTTGTTTTTGACGGCTTTTAGGGGGAGAGTGGAGAAGGTCACATCGAACCCTAACCCACCCAATCACTTGATTCATCACTGGCATTGCTCACAACAAAAGTAGTGAGCGTGTGCACGGGAGCTGTTTGAGGAGGGGGGAGAGTTAGGGAAGCATCCGAGCTGAGCTCAATAACAATGTCTCAAATGATGGAACACCTGCACACACTGCACTCGGAAATCGTTGTACACAGTGTAGCACACTCTGGTGGGCAATCGGTGGCCTGTATATACCAGTGGCCCCAGATCGACTAGGAGTGACGTTTGCAAACGTTAAAACGACCGGTGAGTTTTGGGGAAATGGCTCAAGAACAGACAACCCATGGAGGCCGACTACGAATTTCGACAGGCATGATATTTGGCTGACGATTTCTGCCGTTTTGCGTAGAGCTGTCTCCAACACTCTGAATTCCATATGCAAGTTGTATTCCAAATACGGCACACCAGATACCCAATTAGGCAGTTCGATTCCGAGCATGCCATCATGGAATGTAGCTGAATCAAGCAAGAATCTGAGCTTGCGGACGGATTTAGAACTTCAGTGAACAGCTTCGTTTCAAAGCTTGTTGATCGAGTGTTCGCAAGCGGCTACGCAGATGGTGTCGAATGAGTAGTGGCTTGCAGTGCGGGCCTACGACTTTAGTGCAGCTAGGACCTTATGGGTCGACTGGGGGCTGGTCAGACATGGCATGGTGGCAGCATGGGGAACTACTGGCACTAGTCTATGAGCGACTGTCATAGTTTCACGGGATTTCACAAAAAAGCGCCGTGGTAGTACAGCTGAGAAGACGTATTCCTCGACGGGCGGTAGGGTGGCGCGATATGGACTGCCCGTAATTTGTCAAACAGAGCGCTGTTGCGTAAGAAAATATGCCTGCGCCGCTGTGCTTCTGATAGCTTTGCATCGTGATAGTAACGTCATGGTACAGCAGCAGAAAGCACAACGACAGTAATGCAGGGCCCAAGCCCCATTGCTTTCAGTGGACGGGCAAAGCCGCGACGTCCGACCGTGCATCTTGAGAGGACGCAAGGCCTGTTGGCTACAAGGGACATACAAAGCATATAGAAAGAACAAGTGTAAGCCACTGCTGGAACCAGCCGTGAGCTAACAGGTAACCACCAGAGGGTGCATGTGCCAGCCCCCCCCCCCGACGACGGCGGAGATGGAGTTTGCGCCTGGCTGCTGTTTGTAATTAGCCACCTCATCGCATCGGCGCCTTGTGTGGGCTGCCAATAAACCGCGAGCTGTCAAGTACCACAGAGGCTGCACGCCACTTTGGCGAAGGCTTTGCCTTGTGTGGCCCTGGCAGCGAGATTCCAAGGCTTTGCAAAAGCCTTGCGTGCCTGCTTGACTCCCTCGGAAATCTCAACTTGTTGATAATGCGCCAAGACTGCCGTGCAGCCGGAAATTTTCCGCTGCATCGCAGCTCGGAATACGTTCGTGTACGTTCGTGACGTCATGGGCTACGATAGCGAAGAGACCTTTACGGTTGCAGTGGTGCGTGTGGTGACGGATCTCTGCGAGTTTTTGCAAGCCTCAACGTCTGTGCAAGTTTACATTGAGACAGAAGATAGGCGGGAAGGCGGTGCGGCGTCACCACGGTAGGATGATGCTTTGAGTGAAACACGCTCGACATTAGCGAAGGACTGGGAGCGCTGACGGCGCGGTTGAGCGTGGCGGTAGCAAGATGTCGCCGCTAGGAGTTGGGCTTTAGCCGCTGTCGACGAATTCTGTGACCGCCAGTGGGATTCGGGCCGACCGCCGGTTTTCGGGCCGACCCCAGGCAGCAAACCATCAGAGCCGATCACCGGAAGCATCCTGGTGGGCCTTGTTTGAAACGCTGGAGCAGAAGCACAAAGCTTTTGGTTGCTTGACAGAGCTGAGGGGCAAAATGAGGGGCAGAACGGCAGTGAGCTACAAGATAGGACCAAATAGGTTTAGCACTAGCGACACACCTCGGATCTCCGAGATTCTCGATGTTTGCACTAGCGACGGCTTGCTGTTGGGTGCTGCGCGTGAGCCTGCTGGTGAGCCTGCTGGCGGGTGTGCTGATGAAAGTGTGGGTGGGTGGCAGGTACGCTCGCGGGTTTGTCGTGGGTGGGCATCCCCATGGGTTTGAGCGTTTTGGCGTGTTGCCTGAGCGTTGATGGCCCACTGGGCTCTCAAGACAAGCGTTGAGGTACTTATTGAATCGGGGTTTGTACTGGGGCGTACCCATAGGCGGTCTGATGTACCCCAGGAATGTCACTAATTGCAAGCGACGCTGGCGGGCTCTGTGAGACAGCTGGCTGCTGATTGCACAGTGACGAGTGGTAAGCTTTTTTTTTTTTGGTTCGGGCCGTGATCTTCTATTGTGAGTAGTCAGTGTGAGCCGCCAGTGTGAGCAGAACCGGTTGTATAGCTCTGGTTAGCTGCACTGAGTTTTAGTTATAGTTGACAGCAGCAGCCTCAGCGTAGCGCTGAGAGGCTACCAGGCGCTCCGCCACAAGACCCTGAGAAGGGCGTGACACTTTGACAGGTGCTCTGCGACTGGCTTGTACACCGTCGGCTAGCCTACGAGCCAGCACTGTTGGAAGGGTGCTGTTGTGTCTGGCTCCGGAAAGGTTGCTGGAGCCGTCTATGCTCAGATTCGAGCCTTGCTGGCCGGTCAGCAGTTGAGGTGCGCGGGAAGTCTGGTCTGTTTCACTGAACCACCTGCACGCCTTGTACTGGTCAATGCTCAGTTGTACCTCGCCGATGAGGCAAACAGCAAGGCTGGGCAGGCAGGGAGGCTGTTTGGCGAGCGGGTGCCCTTTGACGGGCTTTTGGAAGCCTGGCAGTGTTGGGCCATTTGGCGAGGATCACTGACGGGCTGGCAAATAGCGCTGGCCGCTAGCCAAAGCTCCGTTGCTCTGCTCTAGCAGCCAGCAATTGTTGGGACGCACCGCTGCAAAAGCTCAGCCCAGCATGTGCGCATGCGTGCAGATGACAAATACAAAAGCCGAGGTGGCTTTCTTCTGCATGGAAGCAAGGCTCCAGGATGGCAAATGTGGGCTGCCTAATTGGGCAGCATGATAGACATGGCGACGGGCGCGCGCGCTGAAGTGCGCGGTTGCCTTGCAAGAGGGAGGCAGCGCTGGCGAGCGAAGAGCAGCGTTTGAGGAGCAGCGTTTTCTGAGCTGGGCAAACGAGTGCGCGCTGTTTTCCACAGCCTGCTGCAACAGCCCCCTAATCGCATTTCTTTTTGCACGTATTCCCGCGCCGCGTGCTGTTCCCAAAAGGGATCTCGCTCATAATCGAAATAACAAAAAAAAACAAATTCTATAATCCCAAACTCTCTGCAAAAAGCAATCCCCCGAAACCCAAATTTAATCTCACCCTCACAAACAGAAATAATCCCCTCTCCTCCTAGTGCAGATGGACACTTACCGTGAACGGAAACAAGCGAGACACAGGGCCATCTCATATATAAGCTCTGCGACGTCGCATTAGTCCTGTCGTACTGACAAACTCGCTGCTGGCATTTCTCGCCCTGGACCGACTAGTACTGCTCGTCTTCTGCAAATTAATCTCTTGGCCGGCACCGGACCCTTTCTCCAGCCCCAGCTCCCAACACTGCGCACCAGCAGCCCTTTGGCAGCCCTACTCTCAGCTCCCAACTCTCGCCAGCTCCCAGCCAGCAACGCCTGTTTGCAACTCTGATTTCTACGCCAACCTTTGCACCTGCTGCCTCGTTCACCACATTTGTAAACAACATTTGTAACCATGGAAGCACCCACTGTTGCGTCTAACTACTCGACTCCTGCCGGCGGGCCGTCTGTCAACGCCGCCACCGGACAGCCACATCTGCCGCACCTCCACCACCAGGCACCTCCCCATCAGCCAGCCTACGGCGCGCCAGGCGGCCAGCACGCTGGCAGCGCTGAGGATCCAGCCGCCAACCCGAACGCGGGAGTCGCTGGCGTCGCTGGAGTTCCACCTCATCACCAGCCCGGCGTGCCTTACTACCCACACCTCTACGGCGCTCCCCAGATGGCGGCGGTGGCGCCGTATTTTGTCACTGGCCAAAACTACTACGCCTACTCGTCGGGTGACTACGATGTGCACCAACAAGCGGCCGCTGCTCACCAGCAGCAGCAACAGCAGCACCAGCAGTACCCGGCTGTGTGGCACCAAGCGCGCCGCCACTCGCTCGATGCCAACGACAATGTGGCCCAGACCGGGCCCGCAGGCTACCCGCAGGCATACGGGGTGGCCCCGGGCCCGGGTGGCCAGGCCTCGCCGTACTCGCGACGGCCTGGCGCCGATCGTGCGGTTGAGCAGCGGCTGCCTCCGCTGCCGGCTGTGACAGGTCAGACGTCTGCGCGCGGCGGAAGCACCCCGCGGCAGGGCGCCCGCGCTGGCGCGAGCTCGCCGGGCAACAATGCGGCCAAGGAAGACGACAACTACTCGTCCGAGTCCAAGTCGCCGCGCTCGCCCATGTCGCCAAAGAACCGTGCCGCACACAAAAAATTCCAGTGTCCCATGTGCAAGAAGTACTTTCGACGAGACCTGCCGCGACACATGCGGACCCACCAGGCCGTTGCGCGGTTTGTGTGTCCGTACCCACGCGACGACTGCACACACAAGCGGGGCCAGTTCAACCGGCCGTACGACTTCAAGAAGCACCTGCTGCATGCGCACTTTTGGTTTGACAATGCAAAAATGGTACGTGGCTTCCGCGATCTCAAGTCCAAGCTGGACTACCCCGGGGCCTGCTCGTGCGGTGTGCGCTTCATTGCCCGCGACTGGCTCAATCTGCACATTCTCGGCGGCAACCTGTGTCCGATCCTCGCCAATGCGGGCATGCGGAAAGAGATTCCCAAACACTTCATGTCGTAGCGCCAGCGCTTGCGCTTAGAACGATGGGAGGTTATTCTAATTCGTTTTATTTAACCCGGCCGTGAGCTGGATCTTTAGGTTAATAGATGGTTTACAGTGTTGCGATGAGCCCGGGGCGGCCTGTCCACAAATTGGCGCCCGCCATTCGTAGGCGACGGTCGTAGGCGAGGGCAGACCCTGCGGGCTGCTGGCGAGCGTTTTGGCTACGCGGCTGACCAGCAGCTGCCTTGCGCTGCCCAAAGGGCCCGTCTGGCTGCGCTGGCGGCAATCTGGGCTGCGCTGTCTGTGCCTGTCCTGATTGGCCAGATAAGCTGGCACCTCAACTGGTTCCGAATTCTTGCGTTACGCTGCAACTGACTCAAAATGCCCTCGAATACGCTGATGCAGATTCTGGGCTTGGCTGCAGGCATCTGACGGGGTTTGCTGTTATCCGACAGGGATGTGCCGGGTTTAAGGTTCTGGCCGATTTGCCAGGGTTTGGATACGATCAAGCACAACTTTTGCCGGGCCCGCGCTGGTTTGGCAGAAAACGGGCAGAGTGCTCAGTGAGTCACACCGCCACGGACAATCCCCCCTAAAACGCTCCAGGTGCGTTTTCGGATAAGCGCTTGCCCGACTCTGTCCGCTGCCAGCTGTGGGCTCGAAAAGCTGGGGGCTCGCCTTGAGGCTGCTGTGCCTCAGTGCCTTGAAGTGTCAGCGCAGAGCAAGGCATGCCACAAGCGCCACGGGCCCACCACACCTGCCCATGCAGAAATAAGCAGACCAGCAGATCAACAACGCATTCCTGAAACGTCCAGGCCTGAGTACATGGTGCTAAATAAAAATACCGCTGAGCGCCACGTCCCTGGGTGCTGCCGCTTATTGCGTGCTTGGCGCAACTGCTGTCATCTCGTTATGGCACCAGCTGGCCTGGACGGTCGCTGGGGCAGCGCTCTGCCGTTGCAACGGGCTCCACGCTGGTGTTCAATGCATATTAAAATAAATAAATACTTAATTCATAGACAAATCGTTTCTCATTGCTGCAGTCAGGCCAGCGCGCCGGCCGCCGCTTCGTCGCGCACCTTCTTCTTCTTGGTCTCCGGGCTCACATGCGCTGCCGTCAAATGTGTCCTCTTCAAGCCAATGTGCTCATTGCTGCTGGGCAGCGCCAGCGACGACCTGAACGTGAACGGCACATCGCAGCTCTCGTCGCTGTCCACCACCACTGATGCAAAGTCAGGCCGCGCCTTGTGACGGGGCCCCGTGTGTGCAGACGTTGAATCGTGCCGGTCGCTGCCAACAGCGCTGGTGACGTCGCTCGGGCCATGGCTCCCAGCCGCTCCAGCCCCGTCCGCACCGCACTCTCTGCCGCTGTCTTCGTGCTCATTCGCCGCCGCCTCGTGGCTGCCATTGCTGGCCCTGCTGACGTGGGCAGCACTGCTCTTGCCCTTGTTCAATCCGTGGCCGGGCAAAGTTGCATCTTCCACATCCTCTGCCATCTTGGCAAGCGCCCATGCCTGAGGATCCGCACCGGAATCCAACACGCTCAGCAGATCCTGCAGCGCTTCCAGGTAGCCTTGTCTTCTGGCAGCTCTTGTGGTGGCGGTGGCCTGTTTGTAAAGCTTGGTGACGGCAAATGCAGCATTCTTAAATTCGCTTAGAATCTTCTCTTCATCGTTGGCTGGTAAGTTGCTACTCAGTTGGCTCAAATCCATGCAAAATCTAGTACTGTCAAATGTATTTTGCGATATGATACACTAGACTTCAAGTGTAAATGTCAAGAAATGTTTGGGGCTGCACTGTGCTGTTTTGTGTGGGATTTTTTTTTTTGCTTCACTGTACAACTACTCTATTGGGGGTGGTTACACAGCCAGCAGCTGGCGCACCAAAATGTCGGCCCAAAAATCCAACCCAGGCCGCACGGCCAGAAAATTTGGCTGGGGTTCGCCGGCAGCTGTGCCGCATGGCTGCGGGTTGTCTCAGCATTTTCGCTAGCTGCAACTTGGACATTTCCATGTCTACCCCAAGTTCTGCTGCACCTCGGGTGACGTAACGGCGCTCGGTACAGCTGCTGCGCAGCGCAAGGGCACTTTAGTTGCAAAGGGCTTCGGTGAGACGCGTACGCCGACTACAATGGGACAGCACCGGTAGTTACTCGCCCGTTAGCTCAGGCCTGGAGCCGAAGGCTGGGCTGGCCCTACCGGCGAGCGCTGGCCAACGGGAGCTGCGGCTCATCACTAATCGGCGATGATGACCAGAAACGGAACCAATATGGATGTCCTGCGCCTCCGTCATTCTCCAACTTCCGTGGAGACCGTCAGCTAATAGCACCCCCAGACAAATGATCAAAGGCGCAAAAAAGGCAGTTGTGAGAACTCCTCACATTATTCTCGGCTCGAAGTCGACCGAGGACAGGCTCATTATCCAATGGACAAAGGACTTCCAGATGGCCGAAGCGGCCCTGGTGTTCATGATGGAAGAAGCGGAGCGGTTTTGCAAGTCCTGGAAAAATGTGTGCTCGAGCCAAGAGGGCCTGGTGGAAGCCCTCAAGGGAATCTACCAGCCCATCACCGAAGACAATGTCTACACACACGTGCAAGAAACTCCTGCGAGTGCAATTGAGTCTCTGGAGCTGTTCGGCGCCACGCTCAAAAATGCACAGGCCGAGATCCATCCCATTGTGCGCGACTTTGAGGCTCTATTTCATGCCAATTGCAAGTCGGCAAGGGAATGCATTGTCGCGGTGCAAAAGGCTCTCACAAAACGAGAACACAAAAAGATTGACTACGACCGGTACTCAAACAATGTGGAAAAACAGCTACGAAAAGAACAGTTCACCGACAAAGAGCAGGCGCATCTGCAGAAGGCCGAGGACGACCTGGCAAACTCGTCGGCGCTCTTTTACAAACACGACGAAAAATGCAAGCGCTACATTCCACAGTTTCTCGAGAGCTTGTCGGAGTTTTTGAACATCATGACGTCGCGTCTTTACCTGGCTCAGCTGGATGTCTTTGCGGTTTTGAAAACCCATCTGCATGAGTACTCGGTCCAGCAAGGTCTGGGCTACTCTCTGGAGGTGTCCGTGGGCGAGCCAGCAGGCACCCAGATCGACTCCTACGATACCATTACACAAGACTGGGAAAGTAGATTTGAAAAGGCTCTGTTACGCGCTGAGGCCAAGGATATTGGCATTATCAACAAGGGCGAGACCGTCAAAAAGTCCATTTTGCTGCCCTCGCAAAGAAAGACAAAAGAAGCTACCAAAGCTGCTTCCAAGGCTGCGACCAAAGCTGCCATAAATGTCAGCAATGCTGTGGTCCATAAAATAAAACATCCCACGCTGGCGACTAATATTCGCTTTAGTTCGCCTGAATATGGCATGTTCCGGCCAGAAGGAAAGGGTGGCGTTCCTAAATCTCCAATGAGCCCCTATGACAATGAAGGAAGATACAGTCCCTCAATATTCCAATCGCCGATAACCTCACAATTTGACAGAGATGAAGAGTATGAACGGATGTACTCCAACAGAGCAAGAGCTGTATCATCGGCCTCTGCAAGGTTGCAAACAACATTTGTGAGGCCCGACACAAACGAGTTTGCAACAGCTTTGTTCACATTCAATGGCCAACAGCCGGGTGATGTTTCGTTCAGAAAGGGTGATAGGATCAGGGTTTTTGACCATGGCGATGAAGACGACCACATGTGGTGGTTTGGCGAGACTGCCGACGGTAGAATAGGGTTGTTCCCTGCAAATTATATTGCTTTGGAGGCTGACGATACTTCAAAGCCGGCAGAGTCGCCTGCGCCGAAGGATTCAGCAGAACTGGAACAGGCGAGCGAATCATCGTTCCCACCCATCTCGGTGCACACAAACGAGACTGAAGAAACGTTATCAGAGACAGTCTAATCATTGGCGTCATACGACTTGGCTGACGCATCAAAGTCTGTCTCACAAAGGACAGTAATAGTCTGCTGCTGTTGAAGAATTTCACATCTACTTCAGCCAAACATAGCCTCATAGTTGAATTAATAATAAATGATTATATCGGGGTTAATTATGCAAAAATCTATAAATAATCGTCATCGTCATCTTCTTCTTCGTACTCGCCGTCCTCTGTATATCCGCTACTCGATTCATCTGGATACTCATTACGATAAAAGTCCTCGGCATTTGAGTCCTCATCATCGGTCAAAAACCTCACACTCGAAGAGTCTTCGTCCGGCACCAAGTCTTCCTCACCGATAATGAGCAGCGCAACGCCAGCTCCTTGCTCCAATCCGGGCTGATACTCTCTCTTGTAGTATATATCGTACACCCATTCATCATCAGCGTCCTTGGCAGATATCAGGGCCTCACCATTTGGTATCCGGCTCGACTTATCTGCATCAACCTCGTCAGCAGGGGTCTGGTCCACGTGCAGTTGTGGATTCACTTGATTCATAGCCAAATAAGAACTGACCATCTCAGATAGCGAATCGTACATATTATCCTTACCGCTACTAACATTACCGAGTCGATATATGCCCTCGTTTTCACTAACGAGGTCACGAGCTGAGGGAGCCATTGTAACATCGTACGTTGACCTGAGAGAGAACATCTCTGTGGTTTTCTGCCTCTTCCCTGCAGTTTCAGACTCTAATACTAGCGCCTGTAAGGGCTCCTGTCCTCTTTTGCGTTTTATTCGCACCGTCGTAGGGAATTCCATGGCTCTATAGTGTGGACGTTAGGAGATGTGTTTTTTCACCACCTGGTGAGCCGATAAGGCGACATGGCGCTGAGATAACAAAATCAATGGCACAAAAAACAGGGGATAAAGAAAACAAACAGATTTTGAAATCAATCAATTTTTTTTTTCAACAGTTATTAGTAGAGGTTTGGCAATCCTTCCTTTTATCTCTCCACATTTTGGATAAATCCTTCTTTGCATCGTTCAACCCGCAACCCATCGTTTGCAAAAGGTATTTGTAAGACAGCAGCATATAAAAATACACACTTCAAAATATGTAGATAGAGTACTATCACCCTTGTAACCTCAAAAAAACATGTCATCTACTACAAAAAATAGCTACCTCTGCCCCAAAAGAGATCGAGTGATAATCACCGGAGGTGCTGGTGGTCTTGGACAGAGCATAGCAACTATCCTGCTGAACAAACACATTGATGTTATCATTGTAGATATAAATATACCTGATCCGGGTGATGGACTGTATTTGAATCAAGCGAGATATGTCTCTGCTAATGTAGCCAATTCAGATCCAAATTCCCTGCTAGTAGGGGCTGGCATTGATCCAAAAACAATAACAGCAGTTGTTCTCTGTGCTGCTATCATGAAACAAGGAACACTAAAAAGCATCTCAATGGATGAAGTAAGTGACATCATTGACATCAACCTCAAGGCTTCATATTTATGGGCTCATGCGTTCCTCAAGTATATGATTCCTGAAAAAAGAGGTACCATAGTTTTTGTATCTTCGACCCTGGGCTTTGCAAGTCCAGCAATGCTGTCTGCCTATGCCTCTACAAAATCAGCCATCATTTCTCTTCACGAGTCTTTGACCGAGGAACTTCGTAACAGCAAGGTTCGCTCATTATTGTTGATATGTGGGCAAATGTCATCTCAAATGTTTGCGCATGTTGAAACTCCAAGCAGTGCGATTGCCCCAATCTTACGTTGCGATGAGGTTGCAAAACGTGTCGTTGAAACTATGGAATACGGCTACAATGGCCAACGTATGTTCATGCCCACATATGCTCGGTTCATGCCATTATTGCGTCTGTTGCCAGATTCATTCATCACATTTGCCAGATTTGCCTCAGGCATGGACAGAGTTGTGTATAAATCTTATAAGAAGAGCTCCAGGAATCAGGGCAAGAAACCTGCACGAGAAAATGGCAATGTGGATAATGATAAAGATTTACAAAGCTTAGCTGGCAAACATCAAATAGAACAGGTTGAAGAATTAAAAAAAAGCAGAGAGTCTGAAGTAAGTTCTCGGTAAGTATTCAAATAGAGGTTCTGTAAATCAAACAAATATTTTATCTACCGTGTCCATCAAGTTGTAGGGTTACTCAACTTTGACCGGCCAAGATTTTTCAATTTTGAAGCCATTTTTATATCCTTCAAAGGTGAAGCAAATAATGCACAGTCTCTCCATATTTTTTTAGACAAATTGGTTTAGTGTCGCTGCTTTTGTTTTCCATCAGGGTTCTGTGGGCGAAAGTCGGCATTAATTTTCGCCCTCATCTCATCGCTCAAGAAATGAATAAGAAGAAGAGTAAAAAAATTGTATTGGAAACTGCACAAGATTTCTTCGACGAAGCTGTTGACTCTGAGGATCGTGGAGATCGTTGGATTGATGGGTCAGATGTTATAAAAGCGGTGAGGTTTTATGAGCAAGCATATGAATATTACTCTAGAGCGATACAATTGATTAGCTCCTCCAATCAACCTACTAGGCAACATGGTAGCTTGAAAGTAGAGGGTCAACAGTGGAGCAGTGCAGTGTGGGGAAGTATTCAAGATAAGACGCAAGAGAGCGACGAAGAAGATAGGGATATTCGACTTGACTCACTTTACAATATTTTGCGCATGCAGTTCATTGTCTATAACAAAATTACCAAGGTGGGAGCTGCTTATGAAATTGAAAGTCTTGATGCACCAGAAATAGTAAAAGATCTCACTGAGATTGCGAATAACTACTACTCATTACTAAATGAATTAGGGGACGAAGCACCTAGTGACTTGATTCATAATTGTGCTGAGTGCTTACTAGAGTGTGGAGAAGAATATGACAATATTGAGCAAATCTCTATTGCATACTCTTTGTTTGGCAAATGTTTAGAGCGCCAGTCCTCTGTGGAAGAGCAGCTCGAAACAGCGGTGGAGCAACTAAAGTGTCTTAAATCAGCTTTGGAAATTAAACCTGAAAACGGTTCTCTCTACACAAAGCTTCAAGATTTATCCAAAGAGATTGTTCAAACCGCATACAATTTAGTTCCTTCATCGCCAGTTTTTGAAATTCCGTTTATGCGCGAGTTGATACAGAACCCACTTGTTGGCCGCGGAATTCAAAGCACTCAAGGTGAACCAGAACTGAGCCTTGAAACAACAAAAGAAGCTGTCATTGAGATTGCATCTGCTTTCAGTATCATCGATAGTTCTCAAACGCTACATTTGTTTGAGCAGCTACCAGAATGGGAAGAGAAGTATAGAGCTTTGGCGGATGCCTATATTTTTCAGAGTTGGAACGCGAAAGCTGATGCACAGTGGCTTTTATTAGGCAGAGCAGCGAAGGCTTTGAAGGACGCTTTGACCTTTTCAGATCAGCTAACTCCAGATACCCTTCGTGGAATTTGGATTTCTAGAGGAGATGTTGAATGGCAGAGATCAAAAATTGATAGTGAAATGGCTCAAAAGAACAAGCAGGTTTTACTCAAAAATGCAGTCACATTTTACACAAATGCTATCAACGTCAGTTCTTTAAAAGAACCTTCCCAGGTCGCAGCAAGGGCGCAGAAGAATGAAGCTAAGACCAAAATTGCTCTTATCAAGAGTGAATCTACATCAAATATACCTGGATCTCAGTATGTGATTCAGCAAATAACCAATAATGGTATTTTATAGTTACATAATAAGGAGCTTCTACATGACGCTTCTAGATTGCATTCTTTTTTGTCAAATAATCAAAACGTGAGAAAGTGTATCCGATAAACGGTAGATCGTCTCTAATGTCCGTTTTTGATTTGGCGGCAGCCCCGCTTCCACTAGCCTTGTTGCCAGATGCACCTGTTGCAGGAACATCATCGGGCAATTGCTCAAGGTCCTCGGTGGGAAAGTATGATGTATCCATTACAGAGTTGAGTCGTGGAATGAAAGGAGCAGAGAATCCTCGAATTGAGTTCCAGTCAACGCCTCTGAAAAACGGATGAGCTTTGATTTCTTGGGCGCCATTTCTTCCAATTCTTTGGTCTGCAAATGTGAGTAAACGTCTGATTAAATCCTCAGACTCAGGCGACAAATGTATCTCTTCAGGGAAATGCAGCATTTCTTGCCAGTTGAGAATTTTGCGGTAAGTCTCTGCAGGACTTTCAGAACAAAACGGCGGCCAGCCAACTAAGCACTCAAACATGATTGCACCAAGAGACCACCAGTCGCATTCCTGCCCGTAGCCTTTGTTGATGAAAATTTCAGGTGCAATGTAATCAGGTGTACCAACAGTTGAATAAGCCATCAGTCTACGGCTCTTTCTCCAGGTTGAAATTTGTTGTCTATTGGAGACAGTCAAATGAATTTCATTCACCATCATTGAATTTCTTGGTTGAGGCTGTGACTGCTGTTGTGAAGGAGGGTTATTCTCCATCAGTTTGCGATAATAAGCAGAGTCATGAGTTTTATGAAAGCCAGTTGACAGACCAAAATCAGAGAGTTTGATATGCCCCGACTTGTCGATGAGGATGTTATCAGGTTTGATATCACGGTGAATGAAGCCAAGTTTGTGAATAGCTTCAATTGCCAAAACGCACTCTGCAATATAAAACCTAGTAACATCTTCAGGGAAAATATCATATCTAATGAGCATAGTCATTAGATCGCCACCAGGCAAAAATTCCATAATCAAATAAAGATACTCGGGGTCCTGGAAAGAATAATAGAGTGAAACGACCCAAGGAGAATCGGAGCCTGCTAAAACATCTCTTTCAGCTTTGACATGAGCAAGTTGATCCTTTGAATACATTTCGCTCTTGAGAAGGGTTTTCATTGCATAAACATGTCCAGTGTCCAGCTTCTGCACCAGTCGAACTTCACCAAATGCACCTTTTCCTATAACTTTTAGCGTCTTGAAGTCATCCAAAGACAGCCTTGTTCTCCTGAGACGCAAAAATGAAGACTCTTGCTTCCCTAGCGAGTTCAGCTTTCTGTTCTTGCGCTCCTCAGATCCCTTTTCCTGCGCGACGGTTGCCTCAGCCTCTGCACGCCTTTGGTTGCGCTCCACAGCGTGGCTCACATTGATATTGAAAAAGTGCTCAATTCTAAGCTTGACAGCGGCGGCCTTCTCTTGCGTTGCTCTTGAGAATTGCTCTGGGCGACGTTCAAACAACACATAGTTATCGTTCAGATTGTTAGACGACTGCTGTCGCTGGAGCGAGTGGGCTGACTGCATCTGACCCGACTGTGACTGGGACTGCTGCTGCTGCGCTTGTTGCTGGGCCAGCACCTGCTGCTGCTGCTGTTGTTGTAGCTGCTGCGCTTGTGCGTTCTGTGCGTTCTGGCCGTTCTGACGGCCTGCAAATTGATACTGTTGATACTGCTGTTGTTGTCTCTGCATCTGGAACTGTTGCTGCTGGTACTGCTGCTGGTACTGCTGTTGCTGCTGCTGCTGTTGTTGTTGCTGCAAAAGCTGTTCCTGGATCTGCTGTTGTTGCAAGGCATACTGGCCCGGTAATCCCGAGCCAAATCCCATGTTTAGTCCCCGCGTGGATCCCGGCAGAGACGTTTGAGACGATGATGGCATTTGAACGAATGACGTCGTTGGAGGGGCTGTGAAGGGATTCCCAGAGGAATTTAACGATGACTGAGAGGACAGCGAGTGTTGCGAGCCCTGCATGGTTGCAAGTCCGTAGAATTGTTGTTGCGAAGGTTCGAAAGCAAAGTTGTTGGCAGTGGTTGCGTTTTGTTGTTGTTGGTTTTGTTGTTGTTGACCATACATACTGACTGAAATATTATCACGTCGCGCAACGGTGCTGGTGTCGAACTGGGTTAAGGGAGTGCCTGGTTTTGGCGATTGTGCGTTTGGATAGTAGTTATGTCCCGCTAGCAAGGTTGGTTGAGAACACCTGCAATGAGATCCGGTCAGGTTACGGTGACAAGCACACTGGGCAGATAAAGATAGAGGTGAGAGTGATAATTCTACGGCACCACAAAAAAATGCAAAGTGCAAGCAGAACTCAAGTGTGAGCGCAGGAGAAAGGCAGGTCTTACAAGTCTGTGTTTCAGGGGCAGTAGTCGGAGCGTGCTTGAAGACTCGGGGTGTGGGAGCTACTGTAAGCGGACATTAGCTGTACGCAAATAGCCACCAAACGGCGGCCCCTGAAGGAAGTCTAGCGCGACAAGTAGCGTAAATGATGAGAATTTGGCGCTGTGCGTAGCGCAAGGCCTTTCCACGTAAAAATATGCTGCTACATATTAAATTGTATTTGTGATTTTGCCATATCTGAGTTTGAACGGAGTATTTCAAAATTTTGGTCGTGTTTCGGCCTGTGGAGCGGCAGGCTCTTCGATTAGCGAGTTCGTGTTTCCCATTCTGTGGGTCGGCGCGTAATTTTCAGGATAATCAGCATGCTCGGCAAGCATTGGCCGCTGACTTCCGTGAAATTCCGCAAAACTTGCTGCTGTCAATATTATTCAACTGGAGAATAAGGGAGAGCGTGAAACAGCTCAGCTGAAACTTTAAAACACCAGATCCTGGTCAAATAATGCCTGCCGATCCACCACAACTTTCCGTGGACACGAGACATCCTTGGGAGCAAACGTACTACAAGCTCTGTAAGCTCAAGGCAGGCGGGTCATCTTTCCTTGTGTAGAAGCCGGTGGACTGTCAGTTTTATGCGGTAAAGTTTTGTACATAGCAGTCCTGTGTAGCTAATTGTCGAAATAAATCTTCAATATATGCAATCTATCTATATTGGAAATGCAAATTATATAAAATTACAAAGAGAGTGCAAAGCTGGATTCCGTGTCAACTACGGACAGCAGTTGATTGTTATTTCTTAAATCCAGCTCAACCTTGAATGGTAACCCTCGTTCATGCGAAACCTGAATCATTACCTTTGGCAGTGCCAACTTTCCTGATTTCAGAGGGATAGCAGTAATATCTATCGCCTCTTGTTTGATCCGTCCAGTTTTTGAACTCATTGGAACTGTAAAACCACCTTTACGGCGTCCTGACAAAAGCCATACATCCGAACCGCCCACGATATCGTACGATACATTCACAGTTTCTTCATGAAGGTTGCTACCGCACCATGAAATATCTGACTCAAAAAGTACCTTTAAGGGCAATGGTTGTGATTTCACGAAGTAGGCGGCCTCTGGAAGTATAAATTCCACACCCTGTACAATGTCTACTTTGGGAACCGCCATCGGGATCAGCAGTTGATGAGCTACTAAGCTGTCAATCAAACTCTTCACACCTTCGCTTCCCATGTGTGCGAGGCTATTCATCATCAAGGATGGATCAAACAATGCCGAGTTTAAAGCTTCCTTAAATTCAGCCCGTTCAGATTCGCTCACCATTGCAATGAGGTCGTTACAGTCACTTTCTTCAACATTAATGACTAATTGCCTTGTGTTCATGTATCCTTCGAAATCAAACTTTGCAAATCTAAAAATCTGCTTCTTGATCAAGAAAATATATCTCTTTAAAATCGTACTTTCCATTAAGAGCTTCTCAAAAAAGATCCAGATTTCTTCTCTTAAAAATCGATATCCAATATTAAGAGTTAGAAATTCTTCTTTGGTGGGATTAGCTTCTGTCACCCCGCTCTCATTCCGAATAACAAAAAATGAAGTATACGCATCACCTGTGAGAAGCAGCGACGGTTCAGGAGCTTTCACATTAGTGCTTGTACTGAAGGAGGAAGATGAACTGAGCGAAACATCAAAAATTTTGATTGCCTCATCTCGCCCAGGGGTAATTGTGAATTTAGAAATGAGTCCTTTTTTTTTAAAAAAGTCACTGACAGTCACACTAACAGGCAATCCCAAGTTCAAGTGATGTGTTTCATAATGAGAAAAACTCTCGTCCCCCACCGTATACTCTAGCTGAGTAGCAATCTCGATATCACTTAGTTGGCAGTGCGCTCCAGCAGTATAATCCAAGTGCCACAAATTCTCGCTCATTTTTGTCGCACGTTGAATTGTGAAGTGCGGAGTACGTGCCATCGCCGCCGCTTTCTTTACTACCATATCTTTTGGACCATCCAAAATTTTGAAGTGAAGAATATTTTTATGCAGTTCCATAAATTCTGGGATTGAAACTGCAGTATGCAAATTGCCAGGCACAGTGTGCATCGTGACATTATGTTTCAGATTCGTGCAAACAAATTTCACCTTTCCACATGCAACTGAACACCTACTGGCTGCAAAAACACCCTCCGCAAAATTCTTGCAGCTGACAGTAACGGTATTTACTCCTGGATTTAAAACAAAGCTTTTTGTGGAAAATACTAGTCGGCTCGGTTCGACAATAGCAGGTTGCGCATTATTATTGACGTTGTTCCGCTCTGTCTGCGACGTATTTTTTGCCATCAATATCAAATCAACCCCTGAGCAGGCAAGATTTTGCGGAAATTCACTACGAATAACAATGTCCAATGAATAGTTATCACTACTAGCTTGTAAAGAGGATATGCCTTCCATTTGAACTAGCATATCATCATTGAAAGTGAGATTAACTTTGGACGAAATTTTAGTAACATCTTCCATAGCAT
Source organism: Limtongella incommunis (assembly GCA_003706695.3). NCBI lineage: Eukaryota > Fungi > Ascomycota > Dipodascomycetes > Dipodascales > Trichomonascaceae > Limtongella > Limtongella incommunis. Next base: position 321,683 of record PPME03000005.1, read on the forward strand.
TCTTGATATCGTTTTCAGGTAATAACTTTCTTTGTTTCAAAAGCTGGATCAAAAATATCATCAAATCCTTGTCTCTAGAGAGATGGCGAAGCGCATTCACATATATCACTTGAAGACTGGTTGACAACAGCTCCCATCCTCTGTCTGATTCAAGATAAGGAGTTTTCTCCAACCACTTGGCTGCCTGTTTGAAATCATTTTGTTGAGCACACAGAACAGCAAGCTGAGCATAGAGTAAATATACGGTTAGCATTCGCTTTGCGCTGTTGAAATGAGTACAAGCAGCAGTGGTAATTTGTTTAAAGTAACTGTGAAAGGCGTCAATTGAAGAGATAGATTCCAGTATTGCCGAGTTCTGGGGAGCCTTTGATTCCGCTTCTGACTGTACAAGCGAGTTTTCTTCTCCATCTGTAAGAGAAATATCTACCACAGGGCCTTGAATTTTCCATCCTTTCAAAAGTAACGCAATTTGTTCCACTGAATTCCTCATGATCAGCTCCATTTCTCCTTTTCCTTCGTCTACTTCTTGAGCAGCACCTTTTGAAATATAAGCAGTTTTGTCCATATATTCCTGTGCAATATTGAACGCCCATTCAGCAATATCCAGTGGAGATTTTTTGTTGGCATTTAACAAGTTAGTCATTTCATTAATGAAAGATTTTAGTTTCAGAAATAGCTCGCCGGCTTTGAGACTTGATATTCCTCCCGCATTGGCAGACTCACTAAGACAAAGCAAAATTTGTGCTTGCCTGGAAAATAAATAGCAGTGAAAATCAAACAAAGACATCTCATTAGACATTATTTTTTGTCGAGCATCTTGAGAATCGATATTTGACAAGTGGGTGGGGACTGGGCCGTTAAAACCCACAGATTTGATGAAAGAAGAAGACGGATCGAAAGACTTTTCTAATTCATCATAGATGATAAGAGCGTCATCATAAAGATTGAAATTTTCAAATGTAAGTGCTAGCCCTTCTTTCATAATAAAAAATTTAGAAAAGTTCCAGCCCATTACCGACCTCTGCTCATATAATTTGGTGATCTCATCAGAATATGCATCAACCCTTCGGCCAAAAGCATCCAGAAGACCATCCTTCAGTTTGGACATGAAATCTCTCCAGCAAGTGTTCAATGCCGTCATATAGTCATCATTTCCTCCCAGGGATGCATCAGACCGACTCAACGCAGACTTTCCCAGTTTTCCATTTGTACCATTCACTGGAGTTTGAAATTGTCCAGCACTAGTTGGCTGTGCAATCGCACTAGTTGGTGAAGACGTGGCTATTGATGAAATTGCAGAGTCAACAGAGGCACGAGATTCATCATCATCAGCCCCCCCTGCGCCGGCATCAACAGAAGAAGTGGACGCATGTACCTCCTTTAGCGGTGTCCCAGTCCTCGAAACAGCTTGTGATATTTCAGAACTCAAGTTAGATGTGATCAATACACAGCGATCCTTTTTCGAACCGCTGTTGAAATCGGATTTGATTTTGTCGAATATCGGACTCTTAAATCGACGGCTTGAGGAAGAGACTTTGCTATTTGGAGGAATGTAAAGCACTACAAGCCATTCTGTAGGGTCGCGTGAGCCCGCAACCCCTGATACCCATGACCGGATCATTTGTCGAATTTTGGATTTATAAGTGTCATTATCGTTACAAGTAACCAATAGTATTTCCAAAACAGCTGAAGATGATACCCCGAGCATTTGATGTTTTCTTTGATTCTCAGATGACTGTTCTTTTTTGACAAAGCTGAAATCAAGCGTACTTATTGTACGCACCGGCCGATCACCGTGCGACCAGTGAATATTGTGCAACGGCAATCTATCGCACAGTCCATTCTTTATATTGTCAAAAACATTGAATGGATCAGTGTAGGCTATCGTTACTTTTTGCATCTTGAAGTGCACGGTCGATAAGGATAGTACTCGTTCAAAATGAATGCCCCTAGTGCTGTCAATTCACAGCGTGCCATTTCCGCGTTTTGTCTGACACAACAAATCTCAGCAAAACATTTCTCAGACAGAAATCTTTATTGACATGAGGAATTTACTTTGATCAAAGACATGCAAGGTGCACAATTCTGCCTAATATTGCTTTTCGTAACTGCCTGGCCCGATAGCACAAAGTTCTGGTTTGTTCATGACCACGCAATCTTCGGCATGCACCCCAAAAGAAGCATTTTCCCAATATGGGTACTTTTTGCTGTAGCTGCATTTCTGACTGCTCCCATTTGAGATATCAAAACTGGCACTCTCAAGGGCGAATTCGTCACAAATTACATGCACTGTTACCAATTTTCATGGATAATTGATAACTAATACACATTCCGTCTTCCAAGTTAGCCACCTTCGCATCCCCCTCCTCATCTCACCTCACTGATCGTCCATTCCCAAGCAGCTGAGTTGACTTCTCCCAACCTTCCTTTTCCACAACTTCCTCTTAAAACTACTCAGAGTCCCATCTCCAACAACAGAGTCGCTCTAAATGACAGACCGTCGATTTATTTCGACACCTCAGCGTAAAAAGCTTTCTTCTTTTCGCCGTCCGTCCTCCAGAGCTAGTCTGATCTCACTGGATTCCGCTGCTTCACCGTCAAGCGATCAACATGTCGGTAGGATTGCCTCATTCATTGATTCCATAAAGGGTAAGGCACGCTCGGCGCTCAAAAATGAGGAAGAAATTCGAGAGCGAAACGAATTTGAATTGAGTTGCGAACGTAAAAAGATCAAGGAGATTGAAAATTTAGAGTCATCAGATCCCATCTCATCGTTTGAGAAGCTTGGGAGTTTGTTTTCAAGGTTCAAATCTCTCAAGAGGCAGCATGAAAGTACTGAGGAAGAGACTCCGTTAGGAAAGCGCTCGAAATTTGAATCAACGGGCAGCCTAGAACGTTTTCTTGGCGATAATCAGTCGACTTCTACGCCTCAATCAGAGATGAGTGCTGTTGGAAGCAGTTTTGTCGATTCGCCTTCGATGACTGCCAGGGAGAGCGCACAAGCTTTTGCTCAGCAAATCAGCGATTCAATTGCTGACGAGGAACGCAACCTCGAGGCCGATAGAAGTAAGAGTGCCGATGTGCAACGGCCGGATATCACAACAGCCGGTACCACTGATGTGCCAATATATAGGGAACCAGAAGCCACCGCTGCTGCCGCGGCTCCTCCTGTTGGGGCTGCTGAAGGCACTGCCACTACCGCCGCTGCTAGTTCTCTCTTCAGATCGGCTCAGGATGATTTGGATGCAGAACTCAAGTCTGCCTCACCATTTGAATATGGTCAGGTCGATGCAGGATCGATGGCATCAGAAGAAGCGAGCCAGCAGGCCCAATTTTTCAACAATGATGATGATATTGATATTGAAATTGAGGGATCAGGCTCAGACCAACAATATGAAGCGTTGGATTACGAGAGCGAGTATTCTGACGAACGAGACGGCAACACTGGCTACGCCAACGAATTTGCTGAAAAGTACAACGAGGACGAAGACGATGAGGACGAAGGCCACGCGGACGACGATGTAGTTGAAATTTTGGAAGACAGTTCTGAAGAGCAGTCATCCTATGAGAGTGAAAACGGGGATGGTGAAGATTATGAGGAGCAGAGAAGTGGTGAAACCAACGATGAGCTTTTTCAAACAACGCAGAATGTTTTACAACATCAGGAAGATGATGAATCTATGAATTATAGATTCGATCCCGCATTTTTAGAGCACAACCAACTTTCTGAACCGCATATTTCTCACAACTCGCAACATGATGGCCTTCACAACCTTCAAAATACGCAGGATACTCAAAATGTCGAGGAATTATTAGATTACGAAGTGGAACAACAAATGTTGGATGATGATGAGTTTGTTTCTCAGCTGTCCCAACACTCTCAAGATTTTTCTTTTGGCGAGGGTGCCGGAAGCATTCAGGATTCATATATGATCAAAAGTACAGACATTCCGAACACTATGGATGCTGAAGTCAATGTTAGCACTGAAGTTACTGATTCTTTGCCCGCCATTGTTAGTGGTGGTACTTCTATCGAGGCTGGCAATGCTGGCCAGAACATTGTTGAAGGATTGCTAAATAAGGCAACCAAGATAGAACTGCAGAATGATTTCAAGTTTGAGGAGCCCTCAAAATTTGATAATATTGTTGTAGAGTCTTCGTCATTTTATGATTTTGAAGAAGAGCCTGAAAAGATATATGGGTCAGACGACGAAACTTTGCTTTATCTTGTTTTTCATCCTCGGCTACGTTCAATTCAAACATCTTGGCGTATTGCAGAAGAAGTTGAAGTTGCAGATTTCTCGGACCAGCTTCAATATGAGGTTGATTTGCCGACCAGTGATGACGAAGAGTCTGATTTGGAAACTGCACTCATCGTTGAGGAAAGTGATTCAGTTCAGCATTTTCCCGGACCAGTTGTTCGAGATCCTTTCGGCATTCACGCGTCATTTTCTTTTATTGACACTCTACCACAATCTAACCGGGCTATAGATGCGTCGTTCTCTTTTGGAGATTCCTTGGTTCAAATGGAAAACGATTTCTTGAAGCAGGACCAAACCACACATGAGCCAAACAATATTGACGATGACGAGATTGTTGAAGGCGAAATTATCAACGAACCAGAGACTACTAGACAGTATCACACTACCAATGAAGATGATGTCCAATCTGACACTACTGAAAATAATATCAAGGCACACCTAGAGCATCAATTTAGTATTCTCAAGCAGCAAGCAGAGGAATTTACGCGGTATTGGGACGTTCGAAAAGAACAGCTAGTGCAAGAAGCTTTGGAAAGGGAAAAAGAGGAGCTTAGAAAGGAACAAGAAGAGCAAGAAGCTCTTGAAAGAGCGGAACAAGCTCGTAAGCAGAAAGCTGTTGAGAATTTCAGGGAGCAAGAGGAAGAGAAAATTGAAAGGGCTGAGAAGGTCAGAGAGTTGAAAGATCAGCAGAGTGCAGCAGATGAGTATGGAGAAGATCTGTGGATAAAGGATTACTTGCGTGGCGAAAAAGATAAAATACGCGAATCAGTCTGTGAGATTTTAATTTCAGCAGCTGAAGATGACTCTGATATGGCTATGGATGTAGATCGAAGCTCTGGAAATGTGACTTCTCAAAGCACAGCACTGCAACGTCTGACGCAGCTCTACCTTGATAAAATTCTAGAGGAGCGCAAAGGGGGATTCAATCACATTGACAGGGATACTGTAACTGGTCTGATTGAAAGTATGGTACATACTATTTTTGAGGAGGAGTCTGCCATATTTGCTGCTCGCAAAAAGAGTGGAAAGCAGGAGAACGATAAGAGGGAAGTGAAACCCGATACAGAAGTAGCGGCTGAATCTGGTGGTAGTGACCTTTTAGTGCCTCCAGTCTCTGAATTTGGAGCGAACAGAAAAAGCTTATCGTCTGAGTCGTCTTATGGCTTTTTACCCGACAACGAATCTGCAGCTGCTGGTTCTTTAGTTGTTGAGCCCAGAGGTGATGAGAGTGTTGACAATTTTTCCTCAAGGACTGTGGCACACTCTGATATCGGAGACGATGAGACATTTTTGAGTGCACGAAGTGTCATTGAAGAATCTATGGAAGAAAGTGACGCCGACAAGTCGAGGTCATTTCACAAAGATCACCAACCGCAGCTGGAGGATGCTGAAGAAGAAGATGCACCGAAAGAACTGGAGACATTGTTGCATGAAAATGGTCTCGGCAGCAATAAGGGTAATTCTCACACCCCAAATAATGCTCTTGAAGATGACGATGTTCTTGCTCCTGTGGAACCTGAATCGGATCTCATTCTGCCGTCTCGATTTTCTAGTAAACAGCCACATCAACATCTACTTTCACTTTCAGATGCCGCTCCATTCAATGAAAAGGAAAATTCGAATATTCCTAATGGGCCCGGACCTACCTTAAAAGACGAAAATCTACAGGGTGAAGGAGAGATGGACATAGACCATGATAGTAAGGGTCGAAACTTGGTGGAAGATGATCCTTTTGTTGACGATAATTCTGAATCTGTCAAACCAAGTATTCCTGATGATCCATTCATGGATGCACCTCAAAAAATTAGGAAGCGACCAAGAATGATCAAGAATAATTTTTCGCGAGCGGCACCCCTTGACGAAGACGAACCGAGTGCACCTTCAAAGAAGTCAAAAGGATCGCGCAAGGCAGCGGCAGCTCGAACCCCTGTTGTTCGAAGGAGTTCACGAATCAAACAGCATGAACATGAACAAGTGAAGGAAGACGATGATGAGCGAAAGAATGTGAAACTTGACGACGGGAAAGAAAACGCTGAATCTGCTTCTGATTCGCCGATAGCCAATAAGACAAGGTCCAAGTCATCAAGAGAATCTAAAGCAGCCACGTCATCTAAAACAGGCTCGAAGAAGGGAAAGTCAAAAGGAAAGAAAGCATAGTTTACTATTAATTTATTTACATTCTGAAATTATTATTCAGATATTATTCCAGGAGCCTATTATAAAGCTCGTAGCAAGAAAAGAAAGTCATTCCAGCTAGTGCTGATCTAAAATTTGAAACGAGCATGCCTCTGTACATGCTGGTAGATAGCGAAGAAACAAAAGACCGTATTTGGCGTGGTTCTTTTGTTGGATCGAGATGAATAGCAAGCAAATCTGAATACATATCTCTCTGCATTCTGTTTTTGTAGGTGTCAATGGGATAGACAGTAGTCCAGCAGAGAACTCCTGCCAACGCACCTGAGATTGCTATTGCCATGGATTTGTAATTCTCTGTAAAAATCGCCTGAGTCTTTTGTTTGAAAAAGTCATAGCCTGCCAGATATAGCGATGCACCAATCAGCTCTCTCGTCATATGATATCGATACCCAGTATAAAACTTCATAAAGCCTCCCTTCTCATAAATAAACTTGGCCACTTCAATTGTCCCACCCTTTGAATTGGTAGACTTGACTGGTGGGGTTGAATCTCGCTCCATCATCTTATGAATCTGAGACGAGAGCTTTAGTAAATCAAAAGGGCACGCTAGTATCGATGTTACCAATCCTGCAGCCATTGAACTCACCACGAGCAAACACGCTCTGTGTCTAGATGATTCAGGTTGAGACTTTTCAAGTAGAAACTTCGAGCACGTTTCGTAAGTCGTCATCGACGCCGTCCTTATGAATGTGACTGAGGATAAAGGAGCTAAGATTCCTCGATAAAAGCCCCCAATGCCCTCATTTCTGTAAGTGTCAACTATACATTCTATTGAACTACGATATCGATGTGTTTGTTGTCTGGTTTTCACAGAGTCTAAAGGAAATGCTGTTAAGTTGCTTGATATAGCAGCCAGCCCAGCTGCCAGAGACACTTTGTAAGGTCTAATCAAATCGGGTAAGGGTAGGAAAAGATGTCTTGGCATGGAATTTTCCCATCCTGAAGAAGAGGCAGCCATGACTGGTCTACCGAATTATTGGATCAGTTGACTATATCAACGATTGTGGCAAATTCATGCGGTACTCTGGCTTAAAAGCCGGGAAGATAGCGGCCAAAGGAAGAATGCTCCCCCACGCCGCATACCACGGAGATACCAGAGATATCAATGCGCCAAGACAAAACGTGTACTTCACAGAAACAAAGAGTTAGGAGATTTTAGTTGTTAATGCTAATTGACGTGCGCTTGCGAGCTGCAAAGGCACCATGCAGTGACATGAAAAATTGTAGAACTCCAACTGCAATGCAAAATGCTTTCCAACGCTACTCTTGCTACACTTTGTGGCAGACTTGGCAGTGCTCTTACAGTCTTCTATATAGCCGAACTCACGCAGTGACGTAATATTCCATACAGCAAATAAATCTAAAATAGGCAATTACTCTCAGCTTGCTTAACCATGGCATTGACCAATTCCACGTAAACATCCTTTTATTAACTGTCTTCAAATTGATTTGTAAACCTATTGACTCGTTGTCCCTCGGCCTTTTTAAAGCCACCCTCAATTGTAGCTCGTTAGACGTTCTCTTTCAAAAATGATTTCGTCCGGCGCGTGAATGAAAAATGGAGAAAGTATTGGTACCAAGCAACTTGAGTTCTGCAACAGCACTTTAATAAATTTCCACCAAGTGGCTAATTTAAATCTCCACCTTCGTTTTTTGCCTACGAGGCTGTCGCGTCTCCACTAAATTGTGAATAATTGGGAAGTCCACCATCTGGGTATCACCAAAACAAACAACAGCATCACTTCAATATCCATCGCAAAACAGTTTCAATATCCACCTTTAAGCACACATCTATAAAGCATAAACGCATTGATATGTCACATAGACGAACACAGTCTCAGGATCAACGTGAGGTGGGAGGCGATCAAGCATCGCAAACTAAAAGCTCCGTATCGCTTAAAGTGGGCATGATTGGTGATGCGCAGATTGGAAAAACCTCATTGATGGTGAAATATGTGGAAAACACGTTTGATGAAGACTACATACAAACTCTAGGAGTGAACTTTATGGAAAAGACGGTGTCCATTCGCAATACTGAAATCATCTTTTCCATTTGGGATCTCGGCGGGCAACGAGAATTTGTAAACATGTTGCCCTTAGTATCTAATGATGCTGTTGCTATTCTTTTCATGTTTGATTTGACTAGAAAGTCGACGCTTAATTCTGTAAAGGAGTGGTATAGACAAGCCAGAGGTTTCAATAAGACTGCAATACCATTTCTCATTGGAACTAAGTACGATCTATTTGTCAATATGTCTTCTGAAGATCAAGATGAAATCACTAAGCAAGCTAGAAGGTTTGCTAAGGCTATGAAATCACCTGTTGTTTTCTGTTCTACCTCCCACTCTATCAACGTACAAAAAATTTTCAAGATTGTTCTTGCGAAAGCATTCGATCTCAAACTTAACCTACCGGAGATTGTTAATGTGGGAGAGCCTTTATTAATTTATCAAGACCTATAAATATTTCCAATTGTTGAGCCACGGTGCACTGCTATCTCTCAATCAAGTACTTCGTAGTCCTGCAAATAAACGGGTTCATACCAAAGTACCCACATATCTATCACTCTGAAGGGCTGCAGTAATGTCAGACTCATTAATCGATAGTCTTACATGTGCGCATCTTTCCCCTTTGACTTGTTGTTGCACAAGAATTCCTCCTTCAACAAGTTCTGCGGCACAGTGTTGAATACTATTCATTCGCACAACCCCCTTCGAGAAGAGGAGTTCTCTTAACTGTGGCTCATCTATGGCAATGGTAACCAAATTCTCAGACTCCTCAAATACATCCGACATAGATGTCTCAATGATACCGGTTCTTCGAATTCTGGCCAAAACAGCACATAGCATGATTTTACTTCCTAATGGAAGTCCTTGTAAATACTTCATCAGTGGAGATGCGGCAGACACATTGATAGCTTCTCTAACATGCTTGAGTTGGACGGTTTCAACTCCACTTTCATCGTCCTTATCTTCCATGGCAGCAATCTCAACGGCCCTGCGGCAAAGATCGAGAGCACGACGAGCATCACCAGACACTCCTGCAATTTTGCGACACAGAAACTCGATTGCATCCTTACTGAATGATCCTGTGCCAGCTTCACTGATTCTGTTATTAATAATTTCTTTCAGTTGATTATTGGAGTAGCCTGGAAACTGAATTCTGGTAAGGCCCAGTCTTGAGGACACCTTATTGCTCAAATATCGATCTGGAAGGTCCATGGTGTTTCCAACTGCAATTACAATCAACTTTGAGTGCGGAAATGTTGGCCAATTAAAAAAGTTGTACATTAAGCCTTGATTTCGCGTCCCCAATTCGTCGAGCTCATCCATCAAGACCACCACTGGTAATCTTTCTGGTCTATCAGTTTTAAATTCCATTTCAAGGGCAGGAACAGCACTATTTGCAGCAATTTTTCCACTGCCATCGTTGACATAACTCCAGAGAATCTCATATGCATATTGAGAGTTGGGCAATTTCATGCCATTAACTTCCACAAACTTGAAGGAAGGAATTTCGCCGTCTTGAGCACGAAGATCCAACTGTGCAATTACTTCATGCACAGTTGCAGTTTTTCCTGTTCCAGGAGTGCCGCTCACATATAAAGAGGTACCAGCCCCTGATGTGATAGCGTTCTCAAGAGCAAGAAAAATAGCAGAAAATTGATCTTCCCTACACGGTAAGGAGGCTGGAATCGATGAAGCATGAAAATTAGCTCGGAGTCTTTGATACTTGCCATGAGTATCAGACTCAAACTCGCTGTTAATTGGTGGCCTTCTAGGAAGTGTTGGCAATACATCTTTAAAGGCTGAAGGAGGTACCTCAATTTTCTTCCTTCTGGTTGCAGATATAACTGCGGATTCCTCATCAATGAATTCTCCCTCGGATTCCTCCAATTCACCGTTTGAAAAGCTTTCTATCAATACATTCTCATCTGTGATTACAGAAGAATTGTTGCCAGCTGTAAGAGTTTTAGCCTTTTTCGTTCCTTTGCTCCTTTTTGTATTGCTCGTCGATTGCGCACCTTTAGGTTTTCTTTTGTTGTTGAGAGGAGGTTCGTCCGCATTTTGGTCCTCAAATTCATCAAAATTTTTGTCGCTGCTGTCCTCATCTTCCTCAAATTCCACAGCGGTATCCATGTGTTGTCTTTTCGCAGCTGGCGGACCATCATCACTTCCTTCAATTGAAGCTTTGGGCTTCCTCCCACGCTTGCCTTTGGAAGACTTCTCTGGTTCAAATAGAGATTTCAAGTAATCCACAGTGTTCATTTGCTGATTCTTTTTCACGCTGTCAATGATCTTCTCCAAAGAGTCAAGAGGATAAAACTTTCGAAAAATGATAATTTTCTTACAAGAAATCGTCAAATTTTCATGGCCAACATCGTGACTAACCTCCACTTTCTTAACAATTGAATCAATTGGTTCTCGAACTTCCAATAATGTCAAGAAAAGTTCATTCTGAGCTAGATTTGCCTTAGCCGCCAACTGTGCGTTGATATTTTTCCCATCTGACAATAGTAAAGCGATAACAAAGCCCCCAGTGTCATTCAACTTATCTTCTTCAAAATGTAAAACTAACACAACGGAAGAATCTGCCAATTCGACAAAGTCCCCTCTGCCAACAATGTCTCCATCACGATGAGCTTGATATGTGACTTTCGAAGGTTTTGTTCTCGAAGATCTTTTGGGCGTATTGAACGATTCGTTTTCTAGTTCTTCATCTTTAGCGAAAACCAAATGCCATTTCGAAGACATTCTCAACTTTAGACTCCGTCGCCTTTCTCAAACTGCTCGCCGGCCATTGCACGTGGATGCCGCACGGCTGTGACATAGCGTTGGCTTCAATGAACCTTTCTGCACTGACAATTTCAGTGTCTCATTGGCTAAAGACGGGATTTCAAGGCTGTCACGAAAAAGGAATGCAGCATTGAGTGAATGAAGCCAATTTCAGGAGTTTATCCCTGAGTCGCAATTCAGCTCAGTTGTGACCCTTAAAACCTTTGACCTGCATTGTTCCTCGGCTAATCCGACTTGAGTTCAGTGTTCCTCATTATCCCGACTGGCATGACTGGGGATGGGCTAGGCGACGAACACCCCGCTCGAGTCGCCGAAAGCTGTCAGGCGCGAGCATCAAAAAAGTGACGCCATAATTTTAAAGGGGTGGATTAAATTGGTTGCTTCAACCAATAGCGCAGCGGTATCTAGTGGATAGTCTGAAATCGACGTGTTGACTCGGATCATCCGATAAATTTTATAGTTTTTTTTTATTTTATTTTTCGGAGCACAGCTCCTCATTTTCCCATTCCATTAGAAATGACTAGCCTGCGCAGAGATGTAGCTGAGTGGATTGGGAGGCAGCTGGTTGCGAACGCGAGAGAATGAACCGAGCGGATGTGAGGTTCACATGACATTTGTTATACCAAAGTGCTCTCTCTGCTGGCAGCTTACGACTGAATTTCGACCTAAAATCCGGAAACTGTACCCCAGTTTTTTTACCCATTGAGCTGCTGAGTCACTGGAGTCACCAACTGTTCAGTGACTCTAATACTATTTCTCCCGAACTTGCAGGAACAAGCAAAAATAAAGTAAGAGTCTCCGCAGTCAGCTGTATGTATAAATATAAATAACCGCCCACTTTCACCAGCCGGTAGAAACACTCAGCTGAAAATATGTACAGTGCAACAATTAACAGGTCAATTGCTAAAACTGTTTGCAGGTCGGCTATGAGGCCATCCATCAGATGTGCCTCTGTTTGGTCGAACGTGCAAATGGGCCCGCCAGATGCAATTTTGGGTATCACGGAAGCTTTCAAAAAGGATCCAAATGAACTCAAAATCTCTGTTGGTGTCGGTGCCTACAGAGACAATGATGGAAAGCCATATGTTTTGCCGTCTGTCCGTGAAGCCGAGGCTCTTCTTGTTTCTCAGGCCCTCGACAAGGAATATGCCCCAATTACCGGTATTCCAGCTTTCACCAAGGCCGCCGTCGAACTCGCTTACGGCGCCAACTCTGCCCCGCTCAAGGAGAATCGTATTGCTGTCACTCAGACTATTTCTGGTACCGGTGCTCTTCGTATCGGCGCTGAGTTCCTCGCCAGATTTTTGCCCTCCAAAAAGATTATCCTGCCAACACCATCCTGGGCTAATCACAAGGCAGTTTTCAACCATGCTGGTGTAGAGGTCGACTCATATCGCTACTATGACAAGGACACCATCTCCCTTGATTTCGAGGGCCTGATTGAGGATCTTAAAAATACTCCTGCAGGCACCGCTGTTTTGTTGCATGCTTGCGCCCACAACCCTACCGGTGTTGACCCAACTCCAGAACAGTGGAAGGAAATCTCCAAGGTTGTCAAGGATCAAGGTTTGTTCCCATTCTTTGATATGGCATATCAAGGATTTGCCTCTGGTGATTGCCATCGCGATGCTTTTGCCGTTCGTTACTTTGTGGAACAAGGTCACCAGATTGCTTTGACTCAATCTTTTGCCAAAAATATGGGCCTCTATGGCGAAAGAGTCGGTGCTTTCACGTTGGTTTGTGCTTCACCGGAGGAAAAGGCTAAGGTCGAATCTCAGCTCAAGATTATCATTAGACCCTTGTATTCAAATCCACCAATCCACGGTGCCAGAATTGCTTCCGAAATTCTCAACACTCCCGCACTCAAGGATCAGTGGCTTGGAGAAGTGAAGGCCATGGCTGACCGCATGATCTCCATGAGATCTCTGCTCAGAGAAAACCTTGAAAAGTTGGGCTCTTCCCATGACTGGTCCCACGTTACCTCACAAATAGGAATGTTTTGCTATACTGGGCTCAAGCCAGAGCAGGTTGACCGCCTTGCCCAAGAGTTTTCAATTTATGGTACTAGAGATGGACGTATGTCTATTTGTGGTGTTAATTCTAGCAATGTTGAGAGACTTGCTGGAGCGATCCATACTGTTACCAAGTAAATAGAAGTAGTAGTATATAAAATTAAACAGATCGTTCATTAGGTTGGCTAACCTGAAATACCGGCTTGTGGACAAATCTGCGTGTGGTCTGTTTTCTTTCGCTCACTCCAATATCAGCACCCCAGGCACTGCGTATCAAAATGCTAGCTATACTTTCAAGACTATCTGTTGAGATGCAAATTGCCTCAAATCAAATATTACATTACTTGTATCCGTCTTCTTTGACACACACAAACATGCCTCGTGCGTCCGAAGTTCTGCCAAAATTTTGAGCAAATCACTCTTTGCTTGCCAAGTCAAGACCAAGCCTTGACTTGTCTTTGCTGTTAAATATTTTTCAAAATGGACCTTCAGCTACTTAAAATTTTTGTCAGATATGCTATTTATAACAAACATGAGAGTTCTGCTTGTCATTTATATATCTGGCTATTATCAAGTCTTCCAAAGACGTAAACAGCTTGTATATTCTACTTGTATTGATTTTGAAAACTTTTGTGCTGATAAAGTGATATAGAATGAAGGTATTTGAAGATTCTTCTTTATTGACCTCTTTCAAAGATGAAGTAGATTACAATGCACGCAGCAAAATCAGCTGTGGAGTCGACCTTCATAGCTCGTCTTCTTCCGCCGTTCTTGACGCTGGTACCCATGATTCAAATGATCTACCATACGATACAATTAACAGTAACATAACCAGACTGTCAATTAGTACAGACTGCACTCGTGTGAGTGATGATTCGCAGGAAACAATGCCGACAAACAGTGACGTCACAAATGTAAATTCTAGCGAACATTTTTGGCAGCCTGAGAAAGGAGACATGAAATTCACCCTCAAGGAGTCAACGAAAGATAAGAAAAAGATAGAAACTTTTGAACCCGCACCCAAGCGTGACAGATCGATCAACGAATTGATCAAGAGTGTTGACACAGGCAAAGCTGTTCCAATAAGCAATTCCTTTTCATGTGGCTTTTTAGGAGATAATATGGCAAGTGATGATAATCTATTGCAATTCAGATCCAAGACAAATAATTGCTTCCCTTGTCTATCAGAATCCGCTTTGATAAGGGATGACTGTATGTGGAGCGATGAGGCTTGGAAGAATAATTGGAAACACCTGAAAGCTTCGCTGTACAAGAAAATTACATGGCCAGTAGCTGAAATTAATCAAGCTCGTTTCAGGAGAGGATCGCCTGTGGTGACCTATTCAGTGAAGCGAAAACTAGGATCTACAGCAACGAATGCAAACATATCTCAAAAGTCTCATTTTACCCATGAGCGCGTTAACGAGTTTTCATCCTTTTTAAGATCCAAATTTATACGCAACTCCAAAAAGGTTGTAGAGACTTTCAAAATCAAAAGAGTTCCAAAACAGCGTTCAGGAAAGAGTCAAGCACCTCAACGGTTGTAAAACCCAAGCTTTACAATCTCTACATTGTAGCTATTAGTTATTGTTTCGTAAACTTTAAAATAAAGGATTTGTTTGCTTAGAGGAATTGGCCAACAGATTGTTTAGGAAAAAGATTTTCGCCTTTAAAAGTGATCATTTTACGATCCTGATTCGAAGAATCCAAATCATCAACTCAGGCGAAGAAGAAGCTTGGAAAGAATCATGTGCGGTGGATCTGCAGCAAATCTTAACAGAATTGACGCGGAAGTACGGGTGAACTTTGCCTATACGGCATTGCCTACATGTTCCCCGGACATAACTACCCCACTGTGCGAGCTCTGCATGAGGAGGGGCGATGATCTGAAGCAATAAGCGGCAGCAGAACAAGCGGAGTGATGAAAGAGGAAATCGAAAGAAGCAAGAGCTGACATAGTCCAAAAATAAAAGGTGGTCAAAAAGACATCTTTCTGGAAAAGGATCCCCGCATCAACTAGTCCAGTCTACCTGGATCACCTTAGGATAATTAGAACATTAAAAACAATTAATGAGAAAGTAGGCTGAGGCTAAAAGAAAGTGTCAAATCTATTCAATGACTTGGCTATTCAATATGAGGATAGACGTAATATTTTGCTCACAACAAACCTTAATGGGAGTAAGTATAGCGAATCGCTGACCATGGCCGTGGTAGCAAGATTGATGCGCAAAGTTTTGATAAAAATTTGAACAACTATGTAATAGCCCAGAAATACCCATGCACCGGAGCAGAAGATGTCTGAGTTTGAGGAAGTGCGTGCAATTCCTTGTCGGTAGTAGATCATGACAAGAGCAGAACCTGACCAGCTAATTGCGGTAGGTAGTGAAGATTTGCACAACAGCAGCCATTCAAATTTCGTACGACTTTGTTACCCTTGCCATATTGATGCCAAAACTCAAAGCTGTAGGCAAGTTTACTCTCCCCGTCACCTTAGCGCACGGAGTTAACTTTAAATTGATGCATACAAGGCGCAAATTTCCAAATGGAGTTACACCACCGCTAGTGTACGATGTGACAGAACGATGAAATGGACAATGCCTCTCTACTACAAAATCATATTTCAAACAATTCTGTCATTCAACGAGCTAATTTGTCGATGAACCATTTGATGAGCCATTCGACGAGCGACTCGCAAGCAAACAGCAAACTACAACTTTACAAATTCATTTGCTGAAAGGCTAAAACAAACCATCGGACAGAAATTGAAGGCTTGTCAACATCGTCAAAACGAGGCATTTCAGACAGCACCATGGGTTTCGCGGCATCCATGCTATACCCTGGGGAAACCCCTGAAAAAGACGAACGGCGCTTTTTCCTGGCAAATGGTCATAGCAGCCATGTTGATGGCTCGCATGGCACAAACGTGGAAACTCGGAAAGTTTTACGAAATGCATGGTACTTGGCTGATTAAAGTTCCAGTCGTTTCCACGGCAAATATGAAAACTGTAGAAATGCTTCTAAGGTGAAAGACCGGGCTGATCAGTCTCAAAACGGTCGGTCGGACAAGTCTCAATTATGTTAGCCTGTGAATGAACCCGATGGAGTTAACACCTGATGTACCACACTTTGTTGAGCAAATCCGCTTGATCGTTGTAAGAAAATGTATACCACAAACAACCCGTTCCGATACGCCTTGGTACATATGGTGCTGCATATTCCTTGCATGGAGAAGTGTATCAGCCTTTGGTAGTTGGTAGAGAAGTCAAAGCACAAGCATTAAGGGGAGCCATAACTTAGATTGATTTTTGAAAGCTTATCTAGACTTGTGTTATAGTGACCAGAACCTATTTAGACAATGAGATTTCTTGACTGTGGAGATCAATGAAGGACTTTATTTGTGGAGCGGTGTTCTCGGTATACGACACTTGAGTCTGGTAACTCCATTATGACTCCAAACGTCATTTAATCAGAGGCGGAATAGTTCCCACCTCCTGATTGGACGTATTGAAAGGTACCTACCTCTCTTGAATCAGGCGCATTAAGGGCGTTGAGTCCTTGTTCTTCATCACCAGTGTGAGACACATCTGTTCGTCGGCATCTAGACAGGTATTCAAAAATTATCCTTCGGAACCAGAGCCTTCGTCTTAGTTAGGATTCTACACTGCAAAAAAGAATGTGAAGTATAAGTATCACTCCCTGCAGATTGGCGGCAACCCAGAGACTCAGGTATGTTTAACATTCTGAGCCCTCACGTACCTGGAGGTATTCTTGAGAACCATAATTACCATCGTGCTACCCACGTTGAACCGCGCTGGAACAAAAAGAAAAGGCACATTTGGTCTGGATGATCACACACCTACACCAATCTCATCCGCTTTGGTTAACTCCGCCACCACAGTTTGATAGCAGTAACTAACAGATATTTTGCTCGGTACTCGGTACACCACCGCCGACCACACCGAAGAGTGAGCCTCGCATCACCAAATACTACCGATGTCACCGACAGAACCGGTGGTATCTGCACTCTCAGCAGGAAATAAATGTTCAATTTTTTTAAACATTTCAGATACTCTGAATCTATAGCTTACTGTAGTATATCAATCATTTTCAATATTTTTGTTTTTACTCGCTCGCAATCCGA
Organism: Limtongella incommunis; assembly: GCA_003706695.3. Taxonomy (NCBI): domain Eukaryota; kingdom Fungi; phylum Ascomycota; class Dipodascomycetes; order Dipodascales; family Trichomonascaceae; genus Limtongella; species Limtongella incommunis. The sequence continues at coordinate 339,090 of PPME03000005.1, forward strand.
CTGACATCTGAGTTGGGCACCACCTATAGCCGTGGCAGATGAACCTTAACTCTGTACCAGGTCAACAAAAAGCAAAACCAACCTGATCCGCTGACGAGGCTATCCATATCTTGATATGCAAGGAATTAATTAAGGGCTACCAGAACTTCTAAATTGCAGTGCATTAAATTCAGCACTTTGGTCTTGATTCGCAGATCTGTGTCTGCAAAGAAAGCGCACTCCAAAAACAAAAAAAAGAGCTCAGGCTTTGTCGCTCATCACAAACCGACATATAATAATCTGAAACCCCTCAAGTAAAATCCTCAAACATATTGACAATCATTAGCATAATCAATATGTTGTCACTAGCATCACCACTACCAAGCATGGACATGGGTCCATCACAAAAACCGTGTACATCACCATTGTCGTCTGCATCCACCTCGAAATGTATTGCGCGCTCGGTACCATCGCTGGGTTCATCGGCAATCTCGGTTGCAACGAAACTAACGTGCAATCCTTCCAGCAGCACTTCTGAGCAAGTCTTGATGATCAGAAAGCAAGTCAAAAAACCATATGCTTGTGATATTTGCCTCAAGACCTTTTCTCGAAAGGATGTGGTAGGAAGACACAAAACCGCTGTTCATCTCACTGAGCGCGGCGAGAGAAAATCCCGTAGAAGGTCTTGTGCACGTTGCGCCGCTTCAAAACTCAAATGTTCTGGTGGAATTCAATGTGGAAATTGCCGAAGAAGAGGTCTTCCCTGTGATCCAGGTCCGGTAACGATCATTGAGCATATCAAACTACAACAGCAACCATCTATTTCGCCTAATGATGCTTCTCAAGTGGCCACACCTCCACCATACGTGGATAAAGCTCTGTTGAGTGCTGCTCATTATCCCACACAAGCCATCGGTGAATATTATTACGCGTCTGCTTCTGCTGATGGATCCCATGAGCATACACATTATTCAAGACCGTCAAAGGTTCGCAGTGTCGAAGTCCCGCGCAAGTCTCTCCCCGACGGCATTCCAAATTCTTTGATGCAATCTGCCTATCATCATCCAGCATTCATCACAGCATCACAGCATTCGTTACCACAACCCAACCAAATTGCTCTTCATTCGCAGAATATTTATTGGCAAGGACCACAGACAAATTCTACGACAACGATATCAAATCCACAAACACCAGGGATTTCAAGACTATCCAACGAGCAGGCTCGGCAGCACCAGTTGCCACCAACACAGCAAACACCTGCAAATTATCAACGAAACACGTCATTCCCGAACAACAACCATGACGATCGATTATCCTCCTTGCCATTTTCGAGAGCACCATTGGAGAAAGTAAACCTGGTGACATTCAGTGCTAAATCCAAACAACTTCCGGCCACCAAAGGTAGCCATCCACCATTCATTCTCACAAACGCTAACGAGCATCAACTTCAGCCAGAAAAAAAGTATCATTTTCGAACACAGAACAACTACTCTCTCAACCCACTACTGAGACCACTGGAGGAAAGTGAAAAATCCAACAAGGGGTTTGTTTTACCACCACTCAACAAAATCATAGCTGAACTGGAGAACAAAGAAGTGGATGAATCTCAGCAAGTAGATTCTGCCGTTCTGCGTCCAATGATGGTTCTCACTGATACTTGTAGACACTATGAGGATGCCATACCTTCCACCCATGTTTTGGAAGAACACATAAATGCGTTTTTCGAGCTCTGCTGGTTTGCTCCTACTTACAACAGAGGCTCATTTACGCCAAAATTAGCACCTAAAGTGCAATTGGCGGCTATGGCTGTCCTAGGTGCAAGCTTTACAAATAAGCCTGGTCGGCGAAACTTTGCAGATAAGCTGGCGGAAACTACCGTAAATTATATCAACACAGCTATTGACACTGCTGCTGGGGTTGTTGATCAGCCTTGGTTTCTAGAGAGTATTGCTCTAATTGGAATGTTTTGTTATGTCTCGGGAGGCAGTAAAATGAATGACAAAGCCGAGCAACTCAGATCCACCATGGTATCACTTGCGAAAAAGCAGGGATATTTTGAACTGAAACTCAGCCAGCAAGATCACAGTGACTGGGAGTCATATGAATACAAAAAGCGAATATTTTGGCTCATTTTCGAATTCGATTGTTCAATGTGTTCATACTCCAGATCCAGGCCACTCATGTGTCTAGCAGATATCAACAACACACTTCCATGCAACGAAGATGAATGGAACAATAAGGCTGCTTGGAAAGAAGGAGCAAATTTTCAAGATGCTATGGATCAGGTGCTGGCAAAGGGGGATGTGGTGTTGAGTTTGAATCCATACTCAAAAACTCTATTGGCGCATGCCCTCGGAAGAACCATCTCAGATTACTATGAAATTGAGTCAAGTACTCAGTTCAAGGCATTTCCTGTGTCTCCAAAGACACAACTTGTAACGGGGCTTCAAGTCTTGCTGAGTTCCATGAAGGATTCGGGACCAACTTCGCCCTACAGCGGAATTGTCTCCACTATCGTGTCCTATTCACAAATGTGCAACTGCAAAATCATGAGCCTCGTTATGAACATCTCGCAGCATCCCTCAACAGAGCGCATTAGTCAACTGTTGGAAGCGTTTCGTAGTGAACCGGAGGTTTCTAGACTGACAGCATGGAGAGCTAGCCAAATTATTGCCACCACATCAAAAACTAAGGTAGCTTCAACCTTGGGCGAAGTCTTATACATGTATAGCGCTGGTCTCTACCTCTTTTGGTTCTGTCTTGCAGATACAGCCAACGCCAATGCAACGTCATCAATAAGGCTAGGATTGCCGTGGCAGGCAGAAGAGCCTGAAGAGTGGATTAGAACAGGGGGCTGGGCCTATGTCCTTGGTGAAGACGGTTTTGTGAAGCTTAGCGGTCGCGATGGGGCCAATAGCATTACACGTCTGATTGGTCTAAGAATGGAGAGTAAGAATGCGTGGCCATTAGCAGACAAATGGGCCAGATTGATCAATAGCCTCGCGCCATACATTCCCGTTGAGGAGAACAAAAAATACCACACTGCTGGTTAGTCAGGATGGCAAGTAAAATGTGGGTGTTACCCAAGTGCATACCGTGACATTCTGCCTCTTTTTTGCCCTTGAATTCGCAGCTAGTATTCGAGGGTGTAAATTTTTACCTGAGTCTTTGTGAGACCACTGTATAGCCTTTATAGAGTTGTTCATTACGCTGAACCAAATGAGCTGTGCTCCTGAGCTAGACCAAGTTTGATTAACATGGCATGGGATACAGAGTGGTAAGCATGAGCAGTGTCTTTGTTGACGCAAATGGCATTTTATGCATAAGCGATATTATAGTAAATAGTTGATCATACTTCACATGTTCTGCCGTGCAACCGGATAGACTTTCCGTCATTTACCTCTTCACAGAGCTGAGGCGTCACGCTCTCGACCGACCGAATACGGAAGCTGGTCGACAAAAGTCCACCTGTAGCTCTCGCGATAGCGACCATCAACCAACACCACCATAAAAAGACGTATTGCTTTTGCACTTCTTTAGAGTCATTATGGATTCATTTTCAGGTCTTAACTGGGAAGGCTCAAACAGGCCCAAAAAGCAAGATGTCACCAAAATGACTCTTGCCGAGCGCCGAAGGATTGAGCAGGTTGACTTTGAATCGCTTAGCAGCCATGTTTCAAGCAATTCATCCACCGCCAGAGCATCTCCGGCTCCTCAAAATGCTCCTGCAGGCAACCCAACTTCGCAAAGTCTTTTAGACTTTGATCTTCTGGCGTCTGTCACAAGCTCAAAACCAGCAACCCCACAGCCGGTTGTATCTACGGACAAGGACGAAATTGATGATCTTTTCGATGTCTTCAACGCACCCGTCAAGCCGAATGTGCCGGAGCCATCAGTGTCCGAGCGAGCGGCGAGTCCTGCACAATCGCCCGTCGAGACGGCAGCCCAGGCCGCCGACCCTCGAGACAAAGCGCTGGCCGAGTTGTTGGATATGGGATTTCCCATTGAAAAGGCCAGTCAAGCCTTGGATGCAACCGAGAGTGGACATGATTTGCAAGGTGCTATAGACTTTATCATGAACGCTGCCCACGCCAAAACCAGAAAACCGCGACCGCCACAGCACGATGAGGAGGATTACTATCGGGAGCAGGACCGTCATGATTCTTTTGACACTTCAGACATGACGAAAACAGCTCAGGAGATTTCTTCTCAGCTGTTTATGAAAGCCAACAGTTTATGGTCCAAGGGTCGTAAGAATCTTGCAAAGGCAATTGATGATTACAGCAATAGAGCGTCGGCTGGAAATAGCAACGGAATGCCCCTGTGGATGACAGAGCAACAGAGAAATGGAAATGATGCTGGTTTCAGAGATGAAGAAACCGTCAAGGAGCTTGAAAAAGCACGGATTTCTGCCCAAGCCATTAGGCAGGAGGGTAGAGAAGCGAGAACTGCTCGCCTCAACCAGACTCGAAGTGAACAACAGCGACAGAAGCCTTCAAAGGAGACCGAATTTCACGCAGCCATTCCGCACAATTCCTCTAGTGATTTTGCTGATACGGCTCCTTTTCAACCTGCGACATCTAGAAGGCCAGAAAGGATCGTCAACACGCCTTCAGAGAAGGAACCTCCAAGAAATCATATTGAGCGTTCTCAACAAAGGCCAGCCTCAACCTCAGCGGAACCTGCTCACGTCTTCCGACATCCAACTCCTCAACTCAGTCGCTCTCAAAAATTCAAAGAGCAAACTTTGATCGATACTGATGAAGATCCCTTTGCTCTGCCTGTACGTCCAAGGAGAAAGCCCACATCCACATCATCGACCTCCGTCTCTTCTGCTGCGACACAGGCCACCGCCTCAACTGTTCCTCAAAGAGACTTCGTGGCTATATCTTCGACTGCGCTGGATATGGCGACTATTTCAAGAACTGAAGGGGGTGAGCTGTTCAAACTTGGAGATTTTGCCGCCGCTGTCGAAAAATATTCGCAGGCTTTGGAAAGCATTCCCTCAAACCACCTCCTCAGAACTATCATTCTCTCTAATCGTGCTGCAGGATACCTGAAACTTGGAGAGAACAAAGCAGCTTTGCAAGATGCTGAAGAGGGCATTGCCATAATAGGACCCAAATTTGGGGTTGGTGAGGAAGCAGAACCCGGCAAATCTCTCCATGAAATTTGGTCTAAGCTTTTGAGCAGAAAGGCTGAAGCTCAAGAGCACATGGAGAAATTCAAGCTCGCATATGAATCCTGGGATCTTCTTGTCAACAATGGTTATTCTAATAAACAATCAATTGAGGGCAGGAGACGGTGTAAGGAGAATTTTGATCCCTCACCTAAACAATCCACACCACGGCCATCCCGGCAACCAACCCCTACTGTGACCGGCGCCAAAGCATCAAGCACACTTTCGGCCAAATCGCAAAATCAAGTGAATAGAGTAAAAGAGCAAGTGGTAGCATCCCAGAAACTTGAGCAGGAGAAAATGGATTTACTTGAAACTGTTGAAGCAAAAATAGACAGCTGGAAAGGCGGTAAGGAAGACAATTTGAGGGCGCTGATTGCAAGTTTGGATACTATCCTCTGGCCTGAATTAGGATGGAATAGCATTTCCTTAGCCGAACTTGTAGTTCCGAAGAGAGTCAAGATTGCATATTTGAAAGCAGCCGCAAAAACACATCCTGATAAAGTGCCAAGCACAGTCAGCACTGAGCAGCAGATGATTGCGCAAGGAGTTTTCATCACTTTGAACAAAGCATGGGATGATTTCAAAGTGGCCAACGGCCTTCAATGATAATAATGGCTAAAATTCATATATTTGCATTTTACATATTTTCAGAATAGAAGCATTTTCATTCACTTGCCATGAGCGCCTTAGAGTACACTTCTTTCGCTCTGTCTATAGATTTCAGTAGAGGTTGCAACGCGTTTGAAACCTGATCTTTATCACCAGGTTCGGAATTTTCAATGACAGCAAACACTCTGTCGACACTTTTGAGCAAGCTGTTATAGATTTTCGATAGTGGCACAGCCTGATTTGCATCACCAGAAAGAAAATGGCTCCAAAAATGTCTCAAGAATTCAATGGTGGTTGCGTAGCACATTTGTACATGATCAGTAAGCTTCTTGTCTTGAGTTGACTGTGCAAGGCTGTACTGCTCGTCTAGTTCCTCTCCAGTTTGTTTTATAACATTTGTGATGTGATTGCTAATAGCTTCGATAACACTGTCCTCGGTGTTACAAACATCTTCCAGATCGATAGGCTGTGAAAACATGTCATTTAGCTTCGAATAATCAACAGTTTCTTTGACGGATTCTTTCTCGGGAGCAGAATAGTCTTGATTTTTGAGCGTTAAAGCAGCATATTCCGTAGCTGTAGGTACCTCCAAGCTATTCAACCGTAACTCTTCTACTAAAGCTTTCTCTGAGTCATCATCTACATTTGGAGCTAAAATCATCCTCTGGCTCAACCTGTTCATTGTTCGAATAAGCGACATGGTATCTTCACTACTATTTCCAGCAACCATTGTTAGGTCTGGTCGGTTACCGAGTCTTTGCGGGTCATTTTCTTCATTTCCTTCGACATCAAGGTAGAAAGGAACTCCATTTGAGGTGATAGCTGTCGAGTTTACATCAGGTCTTTCCACTTGATCCGTATCAACCTGAGTAAGATATCTATCAAGTACAGGATCAGGATTATCGGTGGACGAAGCTTTTTCTCCTCTCAACTTTCTGAACAGCCTGGAAGTGAAAAAACGTCCCCAGAATTCTGATTCCGATAGTTTGGGTACGGTTTCATTATAGGCATGGCGCACCAACGGATATTGTTCAAAAATATCATGAATCTTCTCTCTCGTCAGCGAGACATTTAGTTTGTTGTCGGATGTGGTAGTCGGACGAATAGTAGCCAATACATTGTAGGGGCCTCTCTTTTGAGCAGATTCTAAAGCAAATGTTCTCAAAAGGTGGATTCTTGTTTCCCAAAATTCTTCGTTGGCTAGACCACCCTGAACGACAGTTTCTTGAAACATCTTTTTGAGCTCTTTGTTTGCATCAAGGAGTTGCCGCTGAAGCTGAAAATTGGATAGCAGAGATTTTGCATCCAGAAGTGTGGGTCTGGAAGGGTCACCTCCATTTGTCTCGTTGGAATCATTGTGCTCATTACTAGTGCCGTTATTATTGCTGCTACTTCCGTTAGCACTTCCATTTACACCTGTGTTGCTTTCGCCAGAAGCTCCAGGTTGTGGTGTTGAACTTGACCTATCCGATGTGAGACTGACAGCTCCTTGTAGAGCCAGCTTTGCATCATCCATGCCGGACCGCTCAACGAAGTTGAATAAATAATTGACCTCTTGATCATTGTGTTTGGCAACAACTTTCAAGATACACTTGGCGGAACTTTCAGGAGTTGCTTGGAGCTTCAGCACATCGGTTAATTGGAAATGAACAGATGGCTTTTGAGACCCTGCAGAAGTCCATGTTAGTGCATCCTTTGTCACTGTTAGATTCCCTGCAATTTTCTTGTGAAGGCACGGAAACGATGACATTGAAGCATTTAGTGGTGAGTGAGTGGACTACGCTATACGAGATCTAAATAGGTGATGTTGGAGCGAGCTCTGTCACCCGTTTGTCGACCAACACCAATGAGAGATAAAATATCGACAAGAGATGTAATGGCTCAAGAATATTTGATTTGCACGTTTATTTTATCACCTACACATTCCGGCTGTTCCCCCAGCCAGCCCATTTGCGCTTTTCTTGGAGCTTCCTTTCCTACTTAGCAGGAGAACACACCTCTGCTTTTCCGCAAAACTCAATACGCATGGAATTTTTTTTCTCTCCCTCTGCACCTACTAAAAACCTTCAAAATGTCTACAGTAATTGGTTTATCCTTTGGTAATAGTTCTTCTAGCATTGCCTACGAGAAAGACGGTAAAGTCGAAGTAATTGCTGACCAAGATGGTGACAGATCTATTCCTTCTGTTTTGTCTTACACTGGAATCGATGAATTTCATGGTCAACAGGCCAAGGCCCAGCTCGTCAGAAACGCCAAGAACACTGTTGCAAACTTCAGAGATTTTATTGGTCTTGATTATTCTAAGGTAGATGCCTCCAACTGCCATGCTTCTGCTCATCCTATTGAGGAGAACGGTGCAACTGTTTTCAAACTCTCCAAGGCTACCGGGGAACCAGATGAGGATGGAAATGTTCCGACTGAAGAAAAGTCTGTTTCAGTTGACGAGATTGTCGAGCGTCATCTTGATCGTCTTAGAGCTTCTGCCGAAGACTATATTGGCAAGAAGATTGACGGTGTTGTCATTACTGTGCCTACTAATTTCAGCCAAGAACAAAGAGACACACTGGTGAAGATTGCTACTAAATCGAAGCTCAACGTTCTCCAGGTTATTCACGAACCAACTGCTGCTCTTTTGGCTCATGTCTCCACACGCTCCATCTCTGCCGACAAACTCTTTTTGGTGTGCGATTTTGGCGGTACCAGATCAGATGGCGCTATTATTGCCTACAGAGGTGGCATGTTTACTATCTTGGCTACCGCACACGACTACGAACTTGGCGGTAACCAGCTCGACGAGTGCTTGATGCAATACATTGCTACTGAGTTTGAAAAGAAGCACAAGGTTGATCCACGTCAAGAGAAGAGAGGTTTGGCCAAGCTCAAGGCTGAATCCGAGGCTGTCAAGCGTACCTTGTCTAACACTACCACCGCTAACTTTGCTGTTGAATCGTTGGCTTCTGGAATTGACTTTCACTGCTCGGTCAATCGTCTCAGGTTTGAGCTTGCCGGAAGACCAGTGTTTAGCCGATTTGCCTCTTTTGCTGAAGAGCTGGTCAAAAAAGCTGGCTTGGATGTCATTGACATTGACGAAGTTCTTCTCGCTGGTGGCTCTTCTTACGTGCCAAAGGTTGCTGCTTCTGTCGCTGCTCTATTCCCTGACAGCACAAACGTTGTTGCACCATCGACTGACGTCAAGGCTTTGCATCCTACAGAGTTGGTTCCAAGAGGTGCTGCCATCCAGGCATCTTTGATATCTATTTATGAGAAGGAAGAGATTGAAGAGTCGTTACAACCGGTTGTTACCACTGCTCCTCATACCTCGAAACCGCTTGGTGTTCTCACCAGTGACGGTCTATTAGATCCAATTATCGAAATTGACACTGCTGTGCCGATCAAGAAGGCGCACACTTTTGCTGCTCCCTCGTCTGGAAAGGTTTTGGTTGCCCTGTATGAGGGCAAGACTGAGGTGAAGGTGACCAAGCTGGAAAAGCCAGCCAAGGAGGAGAAGGAAGCCGACGAAGATGATGAGTCTGACTGGAGCGAAGACGAAGACGAAGAAGAAGAGATCAAGGAAAAGGTCACCAAGCCAGACACCAAGATAGCTGAGATTGGTCTCGAGGGAGTGAGTGAGGGATCCGACATTGAGGTTGTTGTGAGCATAAGCAGTGATTTCAAGATTCACTTCTCGGCTCGAGAAGTCAAGAACGGCGGCGTTTCTGCCCGTGGAGTCATTGGGGATAATTAAAAATAGAGCAAATAGAGTGTATGGCCATTATAGACTGATCTGAATGAAGGATTTTGTTTGAGATTGACTATGTAGGTTTATGTATTTGTTTGAGATTGACTATGTAGGTTTATGTATTTGTTTGAGATTGACTATGTAGGTTTATTTACGGCGCGCTGGCGAGCGCTGTCCTCGAGTCGAATCACGGCGGTGGTTCCCGAGCGTCGCCGGTAACCCACCCGTCACGCCGCTCGGGGCAATTTTTCACCCACTGAAATGGCGCCAACCGCAGACCCGATCTGATTGGCTGGAATTGGGAAGGTTCCCAACCACCTTGCACCTACAAACTCTTTTTATTCATCCCCAATAGCTTTCTTTCCTTAAACCCACCTCTGAGGTAGATTGAAAATCATAAAAATGGTTGCACGTCTCATTCCTCGTGTTTCTCGCAATGCCTATAAGGCCGCTCAGGCTAACCAGCGCCTGTTTAACCTCGGCCGCCGTTCCTTTGCTTCTGAAGCTCCCCAAGAAGGTGTCATCAGGTAAGTACCCATTGGTTGCAGAGCGAGCGTTTGAGCGTTTCTCGGAGATTTGTTGAATGATCTGGACACTCAATTGTGCCAAAACGCTCGCCAACGCACGCTGCACTTGCGCTGCTGTGATTTTTTTGGTTTTGCTGGAATTTCCCTCGAGGCCGGCGGGCTCTGGGGGTGCGCTCCTTGGGAGTTTGGCCAATGAAAATGCACAACGCTCCTGCACAAACAATTGGTTGCACCCGCGCAACACGCGCCAGCGCGTGCTGCTGCCGTTGTGAGCCGCTGTACTAACCCAGAACTGTTATTGGTGCCGTTGTCGACGTCCAGTTCCCACAGGAGAACTTGCCAGCCATTTTGAACGCTCTTGTGCTCAAGAAGGACGATGGCTCCAAGCTTGTTCTCGAAGTTGCCCAGCATCTCGGTGAGAACACTGTCCGCACCATTGCCATGGACGGTACCGAGGGTCTCGTGCGTGGCCACCCCGTCAAGGACACTGGTGCCCCAATCACCATTCCGGTTGGCCGCAACACCCTTGGTCGTATCATCAACGTCATTGGCGAGCCAATCGACGAGCGTGGACCAATTGTCTCTGACAAATTCAGACCAATTCACGCCGACCCACCATCCTTTGCCGACCAGTCGACCTCTGCCGAGGTTTTGGAGACCGGTATCAAGGTTGTCGACCTCTTGGCCCCCTACGCCAGAGGTGGTAAGATTGGTTTGTTTGGCGGTGCCGGTGTCGGCAAGACTGTCTTCATCCAGGAGCTGATTAACAACATTGCTAAGGCTCACGGTGGTTTCTCTGTCTTTGCCGGTGTCGGCGAGCGTACCCGTGAGGGTAACGATCTCTACAGAGAAATGATGGAGACTGGTGTCATCAACCTCGAGGGCGACTCCAAGGTCGCTCTTGTCTTTGGCCAGATGAACGAGCCACCGGGAGCCCGTGCCCGTGTTGCGCTTACCGGTCTTACCATTGCCGAGTACTTCCGTGACGAGGAGGGCCAGGATGTCTTGCTCTTTGTTGACAACATTTTCCGTTTCACCCAGGCCGGTTCCGAGGTCTCTGCCCTTCTCGGTCGTATTCCATCTGCCGTCGGTTACCAGCCAACTCTTGCCACCGATATGGGTGCCCTCCAGGAACGTATCACCACCACCCACAAGGGTTCCGTCACCTCTGTCCAGGCCGTCTATGTCCCAGCCGATGATTTGACCGATCCTGCTCCCGCCACCACCTTTGCCCATTTGGATGCCACCACCGTCTTGGACCGTTCCATTTCCGAGTTGGGTATCTACCCTGCCGTCGACCCTCTTGGATCCAAGTCGCGTCTTCTTGATGTTGCTGTCGTTGGACAGGAGCATTACGACACTGCATCTAATGTTCAAGAAACTCTCCAGGCCTACAAGTCTCTCCAGGATATCATTGCCATTCTTGGTATGGATGAACTGTCTGAGGCTGACAAGCTTACTGTCGAGCGTGCCCGTAAGATTCAGAGATTCCTCTCCCAGCCATTCGCTGTCGCCGAGGTTTTCACTGGTATCGAAGGCAAGCTCGTTTCTCTCAAGGACACTATCCGTTCTTTCAAGGAAATCCTTGAAGGTAAGCACGATAACCTCCCAGAAGCTGCTTTCTACATGGTTGGTTCCATTGAGGAGGCCGTTGCCAAGGCTGAGAAGCTTGCTGCTGAGGCCTCTTAAATGTTAAAATTTGTACATTGTAGAGATAGTTAGAATGTTAGCAATTTGTTAGTATTACCTTGCCTTGTTTGTAAAGAACCTCATGCTGGTTTGCCCAGGGACATCTCAAAACGTTCCCAACCTGGGCGTCCATGCAAAGACGCGAAGAGGCCCACAGAGATAAGGAACTGTGACTCAATCCTCGGCGAAAATACTGCTCATATATGTGGGCCCACAGTACTTGCTTAGACAACACACTATTGAACTGGCTTTATTTTTGCGATACCTCAAAGTTATCCCCATTTTCCACTCACCTTTGCGGCCCAAAGTCATTGCGTTTGGCAAATCCGAGACACCCCAAAAGTTCCCAAAATTTCACTCATCTGTCGCGCTCCAAATAGTCATAAAAACTTGCAGTGACCCTTGCTTTCTCACAGTTCACCACGTTTCGTTTATTAATAACTCGCACTCGTAACTACTCGAACTACTCGAAAATGACTGAGTGGACTGCTTCAAAAGTGAGACAAACCTTTTTGGACTACTTTGAGGAGAAAAAACACACCTTTGTTCCCTCCTCGTCCGTCATCCCCTACGATGATCCAACCTTGCTGTTTGCAAATGCTGGCATGAATCAGTACAAGCCTATTTTTTTGGGTACTGTCGATCCATCCTCGCCTCTCGCCAAGTTGCAGCGTGCTGTCAACTCTCAAAAGTGCATCAGAGCAGGCGGAAAGCACAATGATTTGGAAGATGTTGGACGCGACTCCTACCACCATACCTTCTTTGAGATGCTTGGAAACTGGTCGTTCGGCGACTATTTCAAAAAGGATGCTATCCCGTACGCATGGGAGCTGCTGACCAAGGTGTATGGCCTTGAACCAGAGCGTCTCTACGTCACTTACTTTGGCGGCGACAAAGACGCAGGCTTGGAGCCAGATCTTGAAGCAAAGCAAATCTGGCTGGACAATGGTGTGCCCGAGGACCACATTTTGCCGGGTTCCTACAAGGACAATTTTTGGGAAATGGGCGATCAAGGTCCTTGTGGTCCGTGTTCTGAGATCCACTACGATCGTATTGGCGGCAGAAATGCTGCGCATTTGGTCAACATGGATGATCCAAACGTTCTCGAGATTTGGAATATTGTTTTTATTCAATTCAACAGAGAGTCCCCAACCTTGCTGAGACCGCTCCCAGCTAAGCACATCGACACCGGTATGGGCTTTGAGCGTCTTGTTTCTGTTTTGCAAAACAAAATGTCAAACTATGATACTGATGTGTTCACCCCAATTTTTGCCAAGATCAGGGAGCTTACCGGCGCTAGACCCTACGAAGGCAAGTTTGGTGCAGAAGATGCTGACGGAATTGACATGGCGTATCGTGTTGTGGCCGACCACGTAAGAACCCTGACATTTGCTCTTGCCGATGGCGGTGTTCCAAATAATGATGGCAGAGGTTATGTCCTCCGTCGTATTTTGCGTCGTGGCGCGAGATACGTGAGAAAGAAGTTTGACGTTCCAATCGGCACATTCTTTTCGTCTCTCGCTCCAACTTTGATTGAACAGGTCAAGGATATTTTCCCCGAGCTTTCCAAAAATACCGAGGACATTTTTGAGATTCTCAACGAAGAAGAGGAATCATTTGCTAGAACTCTGGATCGTGGTGAAAAGCTGTTTGAGCAATATGCCGCCACTGCTAAGGAAAATGGCTCAAAGCTTCTTCAGGGCAAGGACGTCTGGAGACTATACGATACTTATGGATTTCCAGTTGATTTGACTAGGTTGATGGCCGAAGAGGCGGGCTTGGAAATTGATGAAGCGCAATTTGAGGCTGCTCGTTTGGCTTCTTTGGAAGCGTCCAAGGGTGGAAAAAAGTCAGGAGGAAAGGAACTATTGAAACTCGATGTCCACGCCTTGTCGAATCTTGAAAATGAAAAGGTTCCACGTACTGACGACTCTTTCAAATACACCACTGGAAACGTTGATGCTAAAGTGCTTCGAATTTTGTCGTCTGAGAAAAAGTTCTTGAATTCAACCTCGGAAGCTTCTGAGGGAGAACAGCTCGGCTTGATTCTGGATAAGACTTGTTTCTATGCTGAACAGGGAGGACAAGAATATGACGCAGGCACCATTATTATTGACGGCGTTGCTGAATTTGACGTGGAAAATGTTCAGGTTTATGCTGGGTATGTCCTTCACACTGGCTATATCAAATATGGCAATCTTGACTTGAATTCGTCCGTCATTGCATCTTATGACGAGTTGAGACGATGGCCACTTCGTAATAATCACACTGGAACTCACGTGCTGAATTTTGCTTTGAAGGAAGTTCTCGGTGAGAATGTTGATCAAAAGGGTTCTCTTGTTGCTCCAGAAAAGTTGAGATTTGATTTCTCAAACAAAGCTGCTCTTTCCTTGCAAGAAGTAGAAAAGGTCGAAAACATTGCTAACGAATACATCAAGAAGGCGACACCGGTTTATGCCAAAGACGTTGATCTTTCAACGGCAAAGCAAATCAGGGGTGTCCGTGCTGTGTTTGGTGAAACTTACCCAGACCCTGTCCGTGTGGTTTCGGTTGGTGTTCCCGTTGAAAAACTTGTTGCAGAGCTTGATAACCCAGAATGGGCAAACATCTCCATTGAATTCTGTGGTGGTACTCATGTTGCCAACACTAAAGAGATTAAGGAACTGGTAATCACCGAAGAAAGTGGTATTGCCAAGGGTATCAGACGTATTGTGGCTGTTACTGGGCATGATGCTTATAATGTGCAAAAAATTGCTTCCGACTTTTCGAAAAAACTCGAAGCATTGGCCGCCATGTCTGAAGGACAAGAGGCTGAAGCTAAGGTTTTGGGTGTTGAGTTGAAGAAGCTCAATGTTTCTGTACTTGCCAAACATTCATTGAATACGGAGTTCACTAAAATTCAAAAGAAGATTCAAGATGAAATAAAAGCAAAGCAAAAGAAAGAAGGAAAGATTGCGGTGGATTTTGTCACCAAGTTTTTTGAAGACAATGAGAAAAGTCAGTATATTGTTGCTGAAATCAAGGGCATTTCAGCTAACTCAAAAGCTTTGACTGAAGCTGTTACCTATGTCAAGAACAAGCAGCCTGGTAAAAGTGCTTATTTGTTTGCCAGTGATGGCAAGTCTGTCGCTCATTCCGGCTTTGTTCCTGAATCTGCGAACGGAGTATCTGCTCAGGAGCTCGGAAAGATTGTCAGCAGTCAAGTTGGCGGTAAAGCAGGTGGTAAGGGAACTTCGATTCAAGGTGTTGGTACGGAGCCATCGAAGGTAGACTCAGCTGTTGAGCTCCTCACCAAAGAGTTCAGCAAGCTGGGTTAGTTATCGCCCGTTGAAATTATTATGTACTATTCTATAAATAAACGCAGAGTCCTTTGCATAGTCCATGCATATATAAATACTGTATCTCCTTTGGATTTAAAGATTGTAACTCTTCCCTCGACGAATTCCTAGGCAAGAAAAGGCAGATGTTTTTGGTAAACGACTTTGAATGTTCGAGAATGTCAAAAACCGACGGTTCAGGATAGTCTAGCGACCAGATTCTTTCTTCAGCATATTCTGGACCACCCCAAGGAGGGGACATAAAGATGGCATGAATGGATTTGCGAGTAAACTTCTCCTCAAATGCATCAATCACATCATCCGGTGAAGTGTCAAAGAAGTTTTCTAACCGACACTCTATCTGGTCATTAACCTCATAAACTTTGAAATTGTTTTTGGCACACGCCATTGACTCCTCATCGATATCACCATACAAGACTTTTTCAAAAAAATGACAAAACTGAATACAATTGCCTCCAGCTCCTCCAAAAGGATCCCAAATTACTCCCTCCACTCCGTAGTATTTTGCCATCGTCTTGGCCGTAACGTACGCTACAGCCTCAGCAGTAACTGAGTACCATTGGACTTCGGAAAGTTGAATCCCTTCATCATATCTAGAAAAGAGAGTATGTGGGTGCTTCTTGTATTTGTTTACAGAATTCTCTGTTTTTTCACCAGGCTCTTCACCAACTTCACTTGAACCCTCCGCTTCATTCATCTGGTTTTGTTTTTCCAACTGCATAAGTTGTCGGATAAAATCAAGAAACTAAGCTTGTTATCAGTCCAAATATGCTAGGGCTGTAATTGACTACAATGGTTGGCAACCTGAAAGAGGGATATTAGTAGTCGCTCTCAAGGCTTCTCAAATCTTATTCTCCGCAGCCGATCTCGCACTGTGAAAGCTATATGCCAATCCTAGACGCTGAGCCTTAAATTATTATTTATGCTTTAAATTGCCTTGGAACATCAACCTGTGGCGCAAAAGAATTCTGAGCACAAGCATTCTTGCTAATCAGGGCCGATGAGGAAAAAGATTAATATTTTAAATAAACTATCAGAGTAGATAGAAGATTAATATAGGCGATTGCAGCATTTTAGGTGCGAGTAGCTTGGGGACAATAAAATTATTGAAAAAGTCGAAGCGATCACAATTATCCTCTCTGCAGACGAAATTAAAACCGAGTTGAGGCGTTAAACAGAAATAGTTGGGAGCACGATTTCAAAAAAATTACCGTTATTAAGCTCGTGGAGAGATCTAGACTTTATGGACATTAGGTATGGTTCGTCTCAAATCCCGATACCTGCTATTTGAAATTACAATTCCAGGTCAATGCGAAGTTGACAATACCTTTCTATCTTTAAGAGATCCCAGCGCAGTGCGACTAGATTCGAAAAGTGTGAATAATGCAATCAAAATTTCTGTAGCAGAAAATTTTGGAGAACTGGGATCCGGCTGGACAGCTGCCACGTTAAATTTGCGGTACTTTTCACCTACTACACTGACAGGAATTGTTCGAATATCAACTCAAAGATTTCATATGTTGTGGGCAGCTTTGACATATATCACACACATTGATAACCAGCCAGTCTCGATTCGAGTAATTAGGACTTGCGGGACAATCAAGAAAGCGCAGAATGTTGCAATAGAGAGAAATAAGAACGACCAAGTACAGATTTCCCAGCTTACCACTTGAAGATAGTTATATCATTATTTATTAATAAATAGCACAAAGGTGTGTGTTCCACACCTTTAATATTTGAAGCGCAGATCCAAACCACAAAATATCCATAAACGAATTGTTTGTGACATTGTTCTCTATGAACCAATGCCACTGATATACATCCATTCTTTTCATTCCTAGCTTTAAGTCCGTTTCGAGATGAATACTGGGACCAAGATAGTTGGCGAGCGTATTGACCCAACTCCACAAACTGAGTAGAACGAGAGTTCAAACTTCTGCGGCATTATTTTCCATCCTCTAGCTTCCTTCTTTTCGCATGTGCATCAACAGCATCATCGTTGTCAATCCCCAGTCTCGACTTCTCCGCTCTTTCAAACTCAACGGGACCTTCTCTAGACGTTTCGAAACGGCTATTTTTTTCAACGTCAGCGAGAATCTTGTGTGCTACCTCGTTTTCATCTGCTGAACCTGTTGGTCTATAAATATTTTGAATTGCTTCTTTAGCAGAAAACAGAGATTTACTATACACGTTTTCCTCGTCCATAGTGTTAGCTTCTGTCTTTTGTCCAAATAATCGAGAATCAAACAAGGAGTCAGCAGACGGCTTTTGAACAGAAGCCCCTAGCAAGACCCGCCCAGAGATATCACGATTTTGTTCTTTTGCCCAGGCTTTAACCTTCCTTTCACTGCCCATACGTGACATGCGAAGTTCTTTTTCTGCTTGTTTCTTCAAGTCTTGCATCTCTTGCTCGCGTAATCGAACGGCATCATCCTCATGCAAATCATCTTCGTCCTCCTTCTTTCTCATCTCCCTCTGTGCTCTCACCTGCCTTGCCAACTCTCTCAATCTTTCTTCCTTGGCTTCACGTTCCTCGTCGGCAAGCTTTTGTCTCAGTTCTTGGCGCATATTCACCTGTTGTCTGGCGTCAACTTCAGCCTGATAGACAGCCTCTGCCAACTTTGCGTGCTTTTCGTTCAAAACAACCTCTTGCTTAATGGAACGTCCATCAGCTGCTACTCTCTTGTCGATTGCAATGGTGTATCCCTGAGGGTTTTTCCAATTCGAAATACTGGACGGAATTTTCCACTCCTTCTGCTCATCTGCAGTGAGCTTGCGCGGAGGAGAGCGTAGCAATGGCTGTGGTGGTGAAGACGGTCTGGCTGGAACCTTGGATAGTCTAAATTTCGGAGGTTCCAAAGGATCGGCCTTTTTTGTGACAATTTTGATCATTCTGAGCTTTCCTTCACCAAAAACACTCGTTGGTGCCCTATATTGAATATATTCTGGCTCATCATTCTTATCGCTCGTTGATCCCTTGAGCAATGTTTGCAAAGCATTCTGAGTTTTCTCAGTCGATGCCTCTACTTCCTCTGCCGTAGGGACTATCAATGTATTGGAGTCGAGAGTGCCCTGCTGCCGCAAGGGCACCAACTGATGTGCATCCTTCTTAATAGATTGACTGCTAATGAGAGCAACAGCATTAGATTTCTTGGGTTTTCGTCCCACACCATAAGGAAATTGAGCAACGGGTATTTCTGGATATGCTCCGCCATTTTCACCGTAATCCTGATCAGTCTTTGGTCTCCAGTTTGCACGTTGACCATACGGAGGAATGCTAACTGTAGTTGCTACCTTGATTCCATCTTGTAACTGTGGTTCCGCTTGATTCAACTGATCATTCTTTGGTTCAGGCAGGAGATCGGCAATAGGCATTACCGTCAGATTCTCTTTGAAGTAGCGGCGCTATCTGCTTTATACTATGCACAAATAATTCATCCATTTATTCCGTGCTGTGTATCAAACATTTTGAGCACGTGACGAATTTCAGTTGGATAGTCGCAGGGTTGTGGAGAGGGTCGGCGCGCTCTCGAGCGTAGCGTGCAAGTATCCATACCCTTAATTCTTAAAATACATAATTACACATAGTACTGTACTAATTACACTATATTTCTTTGCACTTTTTTTTTTCATTCCCTCTGAGACTGCTCATAGCGACAAATATATACATTGAAAACTACCAATGGCTTATAGTTACGCCGATGCTTTGACCTCGGGCTTGACATCAGACTGAAATTTGGCATTTTTAACAGTGAACAAGGCCTGATTCACACTTTCTGCAAGTTCCTCATCCTCAAGTCTAATGTCGTTAACAAATGCAGATTTTTGATATGACGAGTAATAGTTTGGCCGTTTATCTTTATTCCTAACAGCCTCCTTATTGATTAGAACGTACCTTGTTCCTGATCCAGGACACTCAAAGTTCGAGTCGCAAAGAATTTCATCCAGTAACGAACGCAACCCGCGTGCGCCTATCTTACGGGTATATGCAATACTAGCAATTTCTTCCACGGCCGGTCTAGTAATTGCCAACCTACAATTCCATTTAGAGTACAGATATTGGTATTGTTTCACAAGCGCGTTCTGAGGTTCCAATAGAATTCTGACTAGAGCAGCTTCGTCAAGAGTGTTTGTGTTTGTGATAATAGGCACTCTACCAGCCAATTCAGCGATGATCCCATATTGAACAATATCTTCTGGAAGAACATTATCCAAAGCATGTTTCAGATCTTGTTCGTTTTGCCTAGCCTCGAACCCAATAGTCTTCTTAGAGGTTCGTCTCATGACAATCTTCTCCAAATCAGGAAATGCTCCTAGAAAGATGAAGAGAATGTTACTTGTGTCAACCAGCATCTTTTCGCCGGGAGAATCCAAAGGCACGTTAACCTTTGTTCCTTCGACTAGTTTCAGGAGTCCGTATTGAGCACCTTCGCCTGACACGTCCCTCACCATCCCAGTGTTGGAAACTCGGGCAAGTTTGTCAAATTCGTCGAGAATAACAATTCCTGATTGTATGCGATCGAGTTCATTGTTTGCTTCTTGTGCCAATCTTGTCACACACGAATCAACATCATCGCCGACGTAGCCTGATTGAGTCATTGACGTGCAGTCAGATATTGAACATGAGACATCTACAAAGTCAGCCAGCACTCTCGCAATCAAGGTTTTGCCCGATCCAGTGGGGCCCAACACAAGGACGTTGCTTTTCTCCAGCTTGACACAGTCATCGTCTTTTGCCCCTTCATCGCGAACCCTTATCAGATGGTTGTAAACAGCAACGCACATGGCTCTCTTGACTTTATCTTGACCCACGACATATTTGTCAAGGTGTGCTTTGAGTTGCTTAGGCGAAGGGATTGGTGAATTCAGACGATTCGAGCGTGGCTTCGGACGCAGTTCTGGCTCCTTTGTGTCTTTCGGCTCCTTTGGCTCTTTCTCAGGCGATGTATCAGTGGATAGATATCGAGTTTGGATCAATCGTCTTCGGGAAGCATCGTATCGATTTCCATTCTGACCAATGACTCTGTAGGACCTTGCTAATGACTGCTTAGAGATGGAGCACAGGGAACAAATGGAACAGTATTGTAATCCTGAATAAGATATGCTAATGGGTTTAATGATCATTCTGCAATGCACTGGAAGGCTGAAATAACCTGTCACGCTATAGAGTGTGAATTGCTAAGTGCTGCAGGCTCATTTCAATTATAGCTCTCAATAGCCCAACTATCTCTGGGGTGCGCGGGCTGAAATATTTCCCGATTTGGAAGCGGATCTGATAGCAACCGTATGCATCAAGCGCAGCGGCAGCTCGTCGTCTAAAAACAAACTAAAATCGAGTAGCTTTGTGAGTACCTCGTATTGTCATCTCCTGTTCAAAAAGATTTGACCAACCACTGGCTAGAGGCATCGCCGCTATTGCGAATTGAATTTGCAAGCTCTGACACGTGATGTTTTTTGCAATGGCACCGCTCTTGTAACCTCCCAGTTCAAGACACAATTGTTGACTTCTACATAACGGTGGAATTTGACAAGTTGCAGATACCGGGGCTCAACACAAGCAACACATGTATTATCCGCGAATTTCACAACAGCAACAGCAACAGCAACAGCAACTGCATCAAGTGCGCTACAATCAGCAACAACAGGGTCAGCCCTATGGCTCTCCGGGTGCGGCAGGTGGAGGCATGTACATGGGCCAGTCGCCAAACATGGCCCATTTAATGCCACAGAAATCTCAGCCAATGGTTTCTCTACAACAGCAGATGATGCTCCAGTCACGCATGATGCCACAGCAAATGCAAAATCCCTCGCAGATGTCTCCATCGCCGGGTATGATGCACTTGCCTCAGCCAGGCCAGCCGGTGCAACAACCCCAGCAATCAGGAATGCCAATGGCAATGGGGCAGTTAGGATCTCAGGGTCAATATCACACGGTGGCCAGCCAGCACGGTCAGCAACTTCCTGGACCGCAGGGGCCTGTGGGATATCCAGGCATGCCCTTTGCAGGGGCTTCTGCTGCGACTGGCGCAACGGCGGCGAGTAGTGCCATGACTCATTTTGGAAAGGTTCCACTCGAAGAAGTTTTGGAAGTTGCTTCGTCTGCTGCCAAGGTTGAGAAGGATGAGACAAAGTTGGAGATTGCAAAGGTTGTTGGACGCGATGCCGCGTACGAACTTCGATACTTGAAGGACTACGAACGTGACACAAAAAGGGTCATTCGAAAGAGAGCAGAAATTGAGTACTATTTACAAGCACGCCAACTGCGCAAACAAAATCCTGCAATTATTTTTGGCAGCGGTTACCTTGGATACGGCAATGGCTGGACTGGCAACAAGGTGAAAATTGTTTATCCACGTAACAGACGGAGGCCGACGCGTATCTCAAAGGAAATGTTAATGTCCAAGTTGCAGGCCGAGCATTATGCGGACAAGAAGGAAGCACTGGTTCCAATACGAATTGACTTTGAGGTTGACAAATTCAGACTGCGCGACACATTTACCTGGAATTTTTATGAAAATCTGATACCAAAGCAAGCGTTCTGTGAGAGTTTACTGGATGATTTTGGAATTCCTTTGCAATATGCTCCGGCACTGGCAGCTACAATGGAAGAACAGGTAAATGCGTTCTCACCAATCAAATATCGCCAGGGCCCAGCTCCGGACAATTCCCAGCAGGAAGAGGTGCGTATTGTCGTAAAACTGGACATTACAATTGGCAGGCATAATCTTGTCGATCAGTTTGAGTGGGACTTGAATTGTCAAGAGAATGACCCCGAAGATTTTGCAAAGACAATGTGCTCCGAGTTATCTCTTGGCGGCGAGTTTGAAACTGCGATTGTGCATTCCATCAGAGAACAAGTGCAGGTTTATTACAGATCTTTGGTCAACGCTAAATATGACTTTGAAGCTTGCGGAAGAGTTGATGATGAGGAAATCAGGCGTGATTTGTGTGCTCCGGTAGTTGATATCATCCGCTCACCAACGGCTGTCAAGCAATACTCACCAACGCTAATTGAGATCCCAGAAAGCGAGCTCGATAGGCAAGATAAGGACAGAGACAGAGATTCACGACGTAAAAGAAGACAGGGAAGAACAGGGGGGCGTAGAGCAGCTGTTGCTAGTCTTTCAGATCTCAAGGAATCCGTTCGCACTTTCAGGACGCCGGTATATTCGTCCGTACTTCCAGGCGCCGTGGATCGTACTATCGAGTCGATTAGTAGATCCACCTTTAGAGCAGATAATTCAGACGACGAAGATTCTTCCGGCTCTGGACCAGACCGTCTCAGTGTAGTAGAGACTAGACCCCTCCGGAGAGGTGGTCGCACAGCTGCTCAAGCCGCCTCAGCGGCAATCTCTAGCAGCTCAGGCAATACTTCTTTCAGAGAATCGTTTAGAGAAACACCACCCGTCAAGGAGGAGAGCAGGATAACCTCAGATATCAAAAAGAGCCTCAGAGTAACCGAGCATTCGTCGGATGATGACGCAATGTCAGAGGAAGAAGATGGTGTTACCAGTGCAGCCTCTGGAAGTTTTGTTGTTGCACTCAAGCTACGGCCCGATATTTTGAAGAGAATCAGGCGGAGATTCTAAACAGGCGAGCATCACAAAAATGTTGAGAACTATTTATTGCTTTGTAATACAAATTTGTCACGAATCTGTTGAAGAGTCATGTAAAATACAAATTAAAATGGGGGTCATGATAGCTCATTTGATGAAAATAAATATTGAAAGCCTAAAAAATGTTACCTAGTACAGAATCTAGATTTGAATCAACCTTTGACTTGACGTTAGCCTTCTTTTGATCAAATGAGCGCATCGGTTTGAAATTGTCGGCTTTAGCTCCAGGTACCACAGGATTCTTGTCAGGATCCTCTCTGCCTTTATCCCCTGAGTTTTCTGTTGCTGCTTTCTTTGCAAAAGACTCCATTCCCTGCTTGATTTGGATGTTTTTGCTGAACAAGGTTCTCTCTCTGTTTGCTTGATTAATCTCTGCACGCATTTTCTCATGGCGGGAAGCTTCTTCAAGAGCCATTTGTTCCATAAGATGGTGCCATTTGAATTTGGACAAATATTTGATGCTCAAGATATCGTCATGGAAATGGCTGCGCTTTTTTCCACCAATAATCCGTCCATTCAGAGTCTCCGCAGCAAGCTTGGCTTTACTCTTCTTCTTGAATTCTGCCCATCCTTCCACGTAATTTTTTCTCTTATTTCCTCCAAACTTGACTCTTTTGGCATGAACCGCTTGATCTTCCGGTGTACAATAAATACGAGTGACTTCTCCAAACTGCTCTAAAATTTGTTTCAGTTTCTGTGGTCTCATGAAAGGAGGCAGTCTGCTAACGTAAACTACACCAGAGTTTTTCACCGCTCTCAACTTTTTAGCAAGCGCTGCTTTTGTCAGCTCTTTAGATTTGGTTACCTTTGCACCAGCGGACTCAACATCTGAGTTCTCAGCAGCCAGAGACAACTCACCATCACTTTGATCTTGATCTATAGTATTGTTGCTCACATCTTCTACCTCAGCGGCATGCTGTTCCTCCTCTTCCATGTCTGATTCATTGTCAGAAATATCCTTGTGGAGACCTCCTTTCACCTCATCTTCCGATTCAGATCCATAATCATCACTTCCATCTTCGTCTATGTCCAAAAGATTGGCTACATTTCGATCTGAGTCTTTATCATTTTGGAATTCTTCTGCTTTGCTTCTCATCTTGGGCTTACTGTCCTCCTGTCCTGTATGGGAGAATTCCAGTGTGAAAAAAAAATATTTCAGGATCCAGACTTGCCAGATTGGGTTAAGGTCATCTTTTAATAAACTAATACTTGTGGGAATAAAAATGCAGATAAATATTGAAATAGTATTAATATTTTTGTTTGATTTACAATTCATCATGAACAGGGCCGGCGGATGAAACTTCGGAATTTTCTAATTCATTCACCACTTCGGCACTACGATGTTCCAGTTCGCCCGTTATCTCATGTGCTGATCGAGCATCAACGCCAATCTGAACCATGGCTGACTGTTGCTGCTTATCATCCAAAGTGGAGTGATATTTCCTTCTCAAAGCAGCAATTTCCTGATCATATTCATTCCACTCGGGAATTTGTCGTCGAGCTCGATCAAGTTTTGGTTCCTTGGTCATGGGGTTGTTGCATAAGTCAATGGTCTTGGCGGTAGCCAAGCTTTCATCCGAACACCAGGTCTCACACCATAGCCAATCATCAGGTAATGAAAATATTGGAAGTTGCTGCTGAATATTGTTGGGTAGATCTTGATCAAGATTTGACAGTGAGTTAGGGTCCGCAGAAAGTCTTTGATAGGTACCTCTCAAGATGTCCCCAGCAGCAAGTTGTCTAAACCTCTTCAAATCAACCACATATAAAGCACTGATATGATACTTGAATCTATCACCCAGAAGTGTTTTCCAATATCCCTGTTTCCAGAATCTATATCCTTCAATCTCCTTTCTAGAGTCACCCATTGGTGTGAATCCATATGGTGCACCATGCAAATCCAAATCAATGAGCTCTTTCATGTCAGTGCGAACAATTTGATCTGAATCAACAAAAATTACTTTATCCAAAGTTTGAGGGAACAAAACGTCAAGGAACAGAATTTTGTATCCCCAAATCGTCCGTTGTTTCTCAGTTTGTCCTCTGAGCCAACTTGGCCACTTGTAAGTTACCAACTCATATTCAAAACCGAATTCGTCAGCCAAATGAGGAAGGAACTCTTTGAATGATGGAGATAAAAAGTTCTCAATAAGCCAAAACTTCACAGTGTGATTTGTGTGACGCATAACAGAATCTGTCATAATACTCAGGAATCGCTCATAAAGATGGCCACTCGCTACCGTGAAAATGTTAATATCGGCATTACGAGGTTTTTCCTGCTTTTTGTTGTTCCACCATCCAAAAATTCCGCTTGTTGATTCTTGAAGGACGTCTGCCATTTGCATTCCCTTGTTGCGTTTGAACCTAGGGAATAACTTATGTCCGTTTAAGCTGTGAAGCCAGAGTTCATCAATGTTTTCTAATACCGGGTTATCCATATCAAAGAAATCTAGGGCGCCGCCTTCGATGTGAAAAACCTCTGTTCCCCTTCCTTGTTTGATCTTGAAATTCCACAGGCCCGGATTAGCTTGTAGTTGAAAGTATCCAAAATTAGCCATGATTTGAGTGTCCTTCTTCGAGCTTTGATCAATTGATTCCAGCTCTATAGCAAGACCTCTCGGCGGTTGACCAGATGGTTCGAGTGCATGTCCTTCAAGAATAATTGATGTCAACTCATAAGTCGCGTCCAGCGACTTTCCATCAACCATTTGAAGTATGACATTATCAAGATCTTTGTCGCATTTTTTTGGCATGACCACCCATCGCGTAGGTGTGTCGAGACTTGTTACCATCAGTAAATCTTGAGGTAAGCTGTCAAAGACAACGTCAACTTGAAGTATGTCTCCAAAATCATCAAATGATGGGATTGATGGAGGCAAAGAACGATAATAAGACTTTAGGGGAAGTTCTTTAACATTTCTGGAAGGGTTTAACATTACAACAATGTTGATATGAGGGAACGAAGATAACCACCGAACGTACGAAGCAAATTTACGCCCTTGCACGCTCATAGGGTCAATGACAGCAACCACATTCACTGAAGCCTCATCGCTTTCAGTAACTTTGAATGACAATGAATCTTCTCCGCTAACCTCCAAAATTACCCTTGCAGAACTTTTATCAAAAATATCACTCTTGTCGTCACGTCCAGTTGTTCTTTCATATGCAGCAACCAACTTGTCGAGAACTTCGTTGTTGAGTTTTTTTTCATCAAGAGCTGAAATAAGCGGTAGTAGCCTCGATTTTGATTCGCTTTCTACAAGAATTTTGAAATCTTCGGTTGTGATCAAATTCGTAGTGGACACGTATCTTCCAAGAAGAACAATTTTTCCATGTACTCCGTGGGTAGTCGGCGAGCTCGAAACGCCAGGCTTTGCATCGGTAAGAGACACGAAATTGTCATCTAGACCATGAGATTCCAAAATCTTAGACTCTTCAGTTGTTGGAGAATCATTATTGAGCAATAGATGAATTGCAATATCAAGAAGAGTAATAGCGTCAGCTCTAGACGTAGATGCGGTAAGAGCCATAATGATTCCTTCACGCTTTTTTTGCACCCCAATGCCAGAGAAGTCTGAGATTACTGGAACCAAATGAATGGTAGACTCCTCAACTTTCAGCATTTGAATTATTTGTTCGACGCTCTTACTACTAACGAAATCATCACGATACCATATTGTGCCAGCTGCTAGATCTGTTCCATCAAAACTAATTGAATCATGATTGTATAGCCCAGTGATCTCATCGTAAGTGGCATATAGAGCTTCTTCAGCACTTAATTCGGCAATAATAGCACTTCTCGAAGACGGATACTGCTCAAGAAGTTGATCTTGGAAATTTTTTGGCACGTTATCTGTTTTGATCCAAGCTCTGAAAATATCTAGATCGGCAGCAAAGTGAGCTGCAGCTTCCTGAAGCCACGATTTCGAAGGCAAAACTAGTCGCCCGTTGGCAAATATTGACGTGGATTGTAAGGACAAATCATTTGCAAAGTTATTCGCCAAAGCGACATAATTGCTAGCACTTTCTAACACATCTGTGTTAATTTTTGAAGCATGTGCAATTCTCTTGTAAGATTCCTCAGCAGTCGCACCGTTGCTGATAAGATAGAGATAAGAAAGTGCGTCTTGACGCCCTTCACGTTCTATGAGGTCGTAAAGGAGTTTAGCTGCCACTTCTGATTCTGATGTGGTAGCGATTGGTACAATGCCAACTCTTAACCCTATACCTCTTTGAACAAGTACAATCAAAGTCTTGATCATTTCCAAAGCTGTGACATCATCAAGGCTTGCAACGATCAGTAAAGAATTGATATTTTTCTTCACTCTATGGAACTGACCAAACGGAAGATCCAATAACAGACTTTCAATATCATCAGACCAATTGTCGTAGGCAGGATCATTCTCCATATCGTTAAGCCAAAAGGTTACTGAGTTTCTGATGTCAAATCTTGAAGGATTAGCATTTTCACCTTGGAAAAGGTCCTCACCAATAAGTTGCAAAGAATCTTGTCGCGAAATCTGAGCGATATTGGTCAGCAAATCTACTGTTTTCTTCTCGAATTCGACTTTTTCCAGCAACGTCAAGTAGTCATCTTGAGATTGATGAAAGGCTGGTGCACCATTTATTAACAAGCGATTCTCACCACCGGAAATTCCTGTGCCTTTCCAAAACCGACTCAAACGAAGGAAATCATCCTCCGATGGATATGATTTTGCGACCACATTGGATAAGCTGGGAAAATTATTCGTGATATCAACCAGCGTCTCCATTGAATTATCGCTATCCATGATATGGCGAGATGCAGATATGCCAATCAGCGCTAGTTCCTGCTTTGAAATAGAAGAGGCTTTGCTAGAGGTGTCCAGCGCTATTTGGCCGCCGTTATTGTTATCATTATCGTCAATGACAAGATAATCCGTGCGCTTGAGAGCTAAATCAACTCCATAGCCAGTTAGCAGCTGTGACTTAGTATTGGGGAGGCCAGATTTAGGTTTGAATCTCACAATTAGCCTGATCTTCCCATCGCGTGCTGATTGAGCCAATAGAGAGTAAAACACTGAAAAATCCTCAGAAGTTGGGTCGCTATAAAGTATCACAGATGGTGCTTTAATGTCACTTTGAAGAACTTTATCCGTGACAAGAACCTTTGAGCTTTCAGAAGTTGTTTTCAGTGCAAATAATGAATCTTGATCACAAAGAACTTCATCGCCATAGATAAAGAGGTTATCAGACTCTCTGCACGAAGACTTAGCAATATCCAGACTGGTATCAAACATTTGGAATTGTGCAGATACAAGAGGAGAAAATCTATGCAGCCCAAGCGAAGCATCAACAAATGCCCAGGACTCTGGATCCAGTTTTGCTGTAGATACTGCCCACGTTTTCAGGTTATCGTAAACCTGCTTATCGTTGCCGTTTATGACCAATTCTTCTTCAGCAATAGCATCGAGCATAGAATAGTAGAGTTCAGAACTAGTCTTTTGTTTAGCCTCATAATTGATAGCTTCAATCATCTCCAGAGCAAGAGGTGTTTCAGTCCAACTCGCCTGCAATCGAACTCTCAATTCCTTTTGATCGGAGAAAGTGGTTACATTGGACGAAAATGCCAGTGTTAGTAACAATGCCCACAGGATTTGTTTTAGCGAAAACATTATGACCATACTTCACCAATCTGCTCCTCTGCACAAAATGCCTTGACGTGGAGAGTTGTCGAGGCGCTGAGCATTCACGTGCTTCGAATTCGGGGATGCGGATACTGTGCTCCTGTGCGGATACAAATGTGCTTGTAATTGAGAAGGTCAGCGGAAGAAGGACTACAAAATGATAAGCAAAAGCCCGGTATTATATTCAAAATTGACCCTCAATTACTAATTATGCCTAATTTCTCATTAGTGATCGCATTACTATTTACAAATGTTCCCGTTTTGAATCGCCTTTACCTTCAGCATTAAGATCTCTGGGTGGATATCAGCGATTGTTCCTTCCCTCATCTCAAACAAGGGGAAGTTGCCTTCCACACTTCCATAAACACCAATTTCAGGGATAAACACCTTCTGAGAGTCTTGGAAAGCTTCCAAAACTGGGATGAAAATGACGTTCTCACCTGTCTTCTTCGCATCAAGTAAATATTTCAATGTCCAGTATGTTATAGCATCTCTATTCGCTTTTTTCAACAAACTCTGAATGGGACCGATATGAGCAATAACTTTCTCAATTTGCTCTTCATCTAGCAGTTTGCTGCTAATAAAATGAGAATGCAATTGCCAATGTAAAACGAAATCCTGAAATCTTCTCAGTGGTGACGTGGCATGAGTATAAATGGAATGTCCAAGCGACTTGTGAGGTTTGGGTTTTGTTGACAAGATTGCCGGCCGCAAATACTTCAATTTTTTAAGGGAGGTGCACAGAGATTTTGAGTCCCCTTTGTTATCCAAGTTATTCTCTTCACAGAGCTGTCCTCGATAAATAATGGGTAGATTATTTTCTTCACAGTATTTGGCAATTAAAGTATTGGCTGCAATCATGAACTCTGCCACCAATTGCTGCGAAGACGATTCAACGGGAATCTCTGCTTTCCATTCTCCATCTTGCGACATTTGTGGCGACGGGATGTTAATATCTAATGCATCTTTTTTCATTCGGGTTTCTTTCAATGCTTTAGCAACTTCCATCATCAAGTTCAAGTCAGTGGATCGTTCCTCTTTCAATAGCAAATCAGCATCATCATAAGTTAAAGAAATGGGGTTGTCATGATGGAATGGAGCAATTTTAACAGATTCAAAATTTATCTCTTGCGAGTACGGGTTCCAATCAAACTGCACCGAAATGCTCCTAGAATTTGGTTTGTTTAAATCGAATATGCTTGAAAATTCGGAGGGAAACAATGGTGAATGTGAATCATCAGCGTAATAAACAGATGAACTTTTAGAAAATCCTCTTTGAAGTAATTTCTGAGCTGTTGCACGCTGATCTTCCAAGACATCGTTTGCAAAAGAGTTATGGTGGAATAAAGCTGACACAGGATCTGCTACGTGGATGCCTATTCTCCAGCAATCTGATGAAATGATCTGCAGGGAAATCCCATCGTCAATTTCACGAGCTCCCTGTCCATCAATACAGTACACCGCTGATCCTTCCCATCGTGTACGCAACTTTTCGAGCGAATCTGACTGTGTGATATTGAGAGTGTGAGCAGGGAATTTTTGTCTTACAAATGCGAGAAACTCAGAATCATATGATGGTCCCTTTTTTATGTGAGAACCGGTTTTGCGTAAAAACTGAGAAGTTCGTAGCGATTCATCCTGATCAGTAGTGACAGGTTGAAACTTTTGTAGAAATAGCAAAATTTGAGATTGAAGCTTTTCATTCAAAACTTCGCCCCTTGCAAAAGAAGCAACAAGGTCCACTATTCTGCGATCCACATTTTGCATTTCTGGAATCTGGGTTTTGATCAAAGAAGGGAGCACCTTCAAACTTCTTTTAAAGTGTTTTGTCAGTGAAGGAGAAAGTATGGTGACCACTGGTGACTTTACAATAACAGAGTCGTTGAAAAGTTTGGTTAACAAGCGATAAATAGCCACAATGCCCGTACTTGAGACTTGTGATGGAGAAGGTAACGGAGGAAATTTGAACAATGGGGTTTTTAAAGTATTTTCATTATTGCAAAATTCTTCAAAGAGCTGTGCCAATTCGAATAAAGAAAAGGTTTGCGAGATGTTAGCCTCATGTGACAATTGTTTTATGAACGATTCCAAGTTGTTGATTTGAGCGTTCGCCACAGTGTTACTGGAAGTGCTGAATTTGCGAAGCACACCAACAAATGTTTCATGAACTGGAATGGATGCGCTCAAAAGTGTCACCCCTGATTCAAAAGCTGTGTGCTTCACAGAGTCGCTCAAAGAATCCGCAGATGTCAGTGGAAATATACTAAACTCAATCTCTGATCTTAGACATTCCTTGACTTCACCTTGATCAGTAAGTACCAGGATTGGTTTTTCTGATGACCCGCTATCATATGAACTTACCTTGAGAATGAGGCAGCTCCCAAAGGACTTGGACTCAACTAGCAAGCCTGGAGAGAGATCGGATGAAAACTCCGCTAATGAAACGACAGATTTGACTACCGGCAGTTGGTACGATGTGTCATCTAGTATTCTCATATACTGTAGTTTTCTATTGCGAATCCCAGTCAGTGCTTTCTGGTAGGAAAGTTCTTTAGGTTTTTCTTGAGAAACATCAGCATGGTTGCACAAACGAACAGATCCAGAAAAGCTCCTGACAAAAATGGAATATAATGGCCTATTACAATACGACTCACATCTGCTGATAGATCGCACGATAGCTTTACTGGTCATGGCAGGTAGTTTCCGTCACATATGCTAGTTAGGAACGAATTTTGTGTTGAGATTTCATCACCATTTCTGTGTTAGGTAACCTCCGTTCACCACCTTTTCACTCACAGATCTCTGCCTTATTGATTCGAGTGAGTTTTGCTTACCTACAAAAGGAGACTTTCAGAATCTACTCAACTCATATACTCCGGATGGATTCCTTGTTTTAGATTACGAGAGGTTTCTCTACATCATTGATCTCTCGATCTAATCTCATTAACTAGGCTAGTCAGTCACATGATGACCGGATTTCTTTAGAATAAAAAGTTAATCTGATCGTTATCAGACTGACAATTTAAGAGAAATCAATTGAGACAGTTAGGTATAAGTTGGTCTATTCAATGATTTGGATTCATCAAATGCATATTCAACCACTGGTGTCTTACCACTAGCTGAGTAGTGCAACGTCGACGGAATTCTGCAGACAGCGAAAGAAATCTTTGCCCTGCGTGAACTATTTCTAGCACCTTTCGATATCACTCAGATAGACTGCCAGACTATGAGTCTTGCCCATTGATATGGATTACCATAACCCTAATGTATTGTGGCACTGAGAGCTGTTACTGCAAAGAATGCAATATCTGCATTTTGGCAAAGCTGAAACTTTTCTTTTGCCCATTT
Organism: Limtongella incommunis; assembly: GCA_003706695.3. Taxonomy (NCBI): domain Eukaryota; kingdom Fungi; phylum Ascomycota; class Dipodascomycetes; order Dipodascales; family Trichomonascaceae; genus Limtongella; species Limtongella incommunis. The sequence goes on from PPME03000005.1 coordinate 370,783, forward strand.
TCGGCTGCATAGAAGAAAGTGATATTTACTTCAAGATAAAACTGTACCTAGAAGCTCGGCAGCGAGCCTTCAACTTATGGACGGATTTCAATTGGTTCGATGTCAGACATAATGGCTCAGATCAGATGCAGTGTAGGTACGACGATCACTGCCGATGAGAAGAACACTTTTCCAGCGCTCGTCGAGCTCTCCTTACCTCTGACCCTTGTCTAAACTATTGCTGACTTTTGCCATGACTATCGCCCCTAGCAACGGAATTACACAGGTTATTAATATGATCATCGGCGGCATTTTGGTTGCGAAAACCGGTTGGTTGATAAGCACAAACTGAATTTTAGTCTCGGGATTTTGATGTAATTGTTGGTATGTCTTTTGCTTATTTTTATTGTACTTTGTTGATGTTCTTGGAAATGTCTTGGCTTCAAGTTGCCTGCTACAGCAGAGGAAGCACGCCAAGTGATTTGAAGTTGTTTTTCCTAGTGCTGACTTCTAACATGCACATCCTACTCCTTTTGTCTTATTCCTGCTCAATTGTCCTAATACTAAACGTACGAGGCCGACTATTATTACTTTGAAATATTTAATTATTACGAACATGAGCGATATTTTTAGCAAAGCGTTTGTATGTAAGTGTGCGAGAACTATTTAAACGGTGTCAGATCAAGAAATGAAGGGTGCTTACAATTTACGTCTGAATGAAAAGATATTGAAGTATTTGAATTTAGATATCTGTCATTTACATCACTACCCTTTTTCTTCAAATTGGAAATCAGTTTTGTCGCTCAATCAGCACATATTATCAAGCCGGAGCAGCGTCTAAATGTTGCCAGTGAGCTGAGAACTATGGAGCCCTAAGCAATGAAGTATGTAGTTCGGTATTTCAAGCAAAATGATGTGATCATTTACAAGCAGCTGTTGATAGTACAGAAGATGAATTGCAATCTGCCAGTTGGATGTCGTACAACTTTTGGTTAATGTTTACGCACTGCATTCATGCTAGATCTTTTTCACCTCCCATTTGATTTCTGTCACACTAACCTCAGATCCTGCCTTTTCATCATAGTCATACCATTCGCTGTCCTCAATATCAACCTCATCGAACTTGGTGCCAGATTCAACCCCTACACACTTGAACTTTCCGTCAGCTTTGAATTCCTTGATATCTAAACCTCTCGCACCGATTGTCATCAAATTTACAGGTTTTCCAGAATCTTCAATAGTGTATGGTTTATGAAGTTGTTTTACAGTTGCAGATGACTGTTTTCTACACATATGGCAATGGAAGATAAAATTTGCTTCGCCTCTACTTCCAGGTATTTCATGCTCTTCATACTGGTTAAAAGTTATTAAATTGGGATGGACTTCTCTACAGGATGTGCATTGGATTTGGCAAGTGAAGATATAAGGGTCGGTGGGATCGTCCATAAAGAAAAGATCTGTTACGCCTTCTAGAGTGGCTGTTAAAAAAAGTCCAAGCATGATCGAAGACAAATGCTCTTAGTTATCTGATTATTGGATTGTCAGGCTGAAAGAAAGGTTGAAGAAGTGAGGCTACATGATAAGCCTGCGGATATGTCGCTGTTGGATTTTTCGCACTCTTGACACAACTGCGTTATTTTGAAGCTAAAGAGCAATATTTCAGCGCTAAATAAGGTTATAAAGTAGCTTGAATGTCAGCGGATATCTTTATTAGCTTTTAAGCACCATGTATTATGGCCACCCATACCAAAAATGTTGGTCAAGAGGACAGTTTGGAGGCAATAAATTTTGTATATGACTAGATGGCACGCAGTTCTCAGCTTAATAATTATTTTTACTTCCGTATCTATGGCTAATTGAATTGTCAATATCGCTCTTTACTCTTAATAGAATTTCATCAATGTCATCCACTGTATCTGGTAACATGTGGCATTTGGAGGCTTAAAATCACGAATTGCTGGTAGAGGCTTCCCGTATTTTCCATTCAGCGCTGCTTGTAGGTGAATATTGTAAATTCTCCACAGATCACGAGACTTTAAAAGGGATATCCGGCAATACTGCTTTTTGTCCATCATTACCTGAATTCCATCTTACCTGAATTTTGTCAGCCGTTCTTTTTCAAAATCATTCGACTCCGACTCCCACACAGTGAGCCTCAGTTAACAAGCAGACAATGGCACAATAGAATGACTGGCTTAAGAAATCTGACAAAAAATAGCTCAGTGGTCAAAAAAGGAACACCTTGGACTCAGTATTTGGAATCGTTAGAGCCTGGGCAGGTTCCAAAGCTCCTTGGTGTAGGCTCATCAGCTGATTTTGATCATGCGTTTGGTTCGAGAAGAGTTCGTCGTTTGAAAATTGAAGCTGCTATTTATGCCATGATGGATTCCGTTTTGATGTTTCAAGAAGTTGATAATTTACTGGATCGCAAAATAGATAGGTCTAGTCTTTTTAATGTTCAAGGATCACTGGGGGGTTTCAACAATGAAGTCTTACAAAACTTGAGGAAAGGGTTGAGAAGATGTGATATCATCGGTGAGTCCATTCCATTTAAAGATTATCTTGAGAGGGCTTCTTTCATATCTCAGGTTCGCTTTAGATCTCATGCTGGCGATACAGGAAAGACCTACCGTGCACTGTCGACAAAACAATCTGTTAAGAGTAATACTCCACAGGGTGATTCCCAGGCAATCAGTAACTCCTACAGTCAGATAGTAACTCTTTTGAGAAATGTTCTTATGTCATCTAATCCCCCGGGCCCGAAAACATTCAACTTAATTTTGAAGCAAATGGAAATTAATGGCTTACCGTTTCTTGCAAAACGCTTCTTATTGCCTCTTTTCAAATTTGGGGGAGTACCTGTTAATCATACGACGTTTGCGATTCTTATAGAGCTTGCCTCTGATTATGGAAATCTCGCCATGTTTTCGTCAATGGAGGAAGCATTCTTGGCCGAGACGATGCTGTCATTAAAGCAAGGGCAGCAAAGACTGCGAAAGTCTTATTTCGGGACGTCTTCTGCGCCAAAAAAAAGCGTTACTATTTATTGTAGTCTACTGAAAGGCTACACAAAATTCAAATTTCCTGATTCTTCTATCGATCGCCTTTTAAGTGAAATAGATATCGGGGAGGCCGTGCCAACCAAGAAACTACTAGGATTGGTACTAGATTTGGCGGAATCGAGGAAAAAAGAGACATGGATACAATGGGTAGCTGAGATGATTTTGGATTCATATTCATCTGATCCGTTGGAACTGCGAAAAGGAAAACGGATATCAGACATAGATGACGATTTCATAGCAAGGACAATTGAGAGCGCTCAATCTTGCGGACTTCAGCACATTGCAGCACGTCTAGTAGGAACGACATCAAGTGGTATTGTCTAGAGTGTTGAAATCATCCGAATTGTACATAGCGATATTCTGACTACGATGGAAAGCTGTCATTTCAGAAATTGTTCAACTATAGAAGCATCTGCGCATAATAAACTATAATATTTACGATAACCTATAGTGAGGAGTAATACAAAAAATGGATATTTACTGCTATCATAAGTGCTGAGAGTCGCTCGGTTTTCCCGAGTCACTCCAATCAGTTCATTTTCTTAGCTTGCTTCTGGAGGGCGCCTGGAGGCGAAGTTATCTCGCCAATAAGATACAAGAGTATATAGCATACGGCAGGAATTGAGAATGCTCCTTTGGAGGAGAAAAAGAAATGCAAAAACTGCAAAGCAAACTTCAGCTTGGGTGCCAATTCATGCAATCAATGCCAAAGAGAATCCTTACCGGCAATTCTTTTGGTCACCATTGATATAATCACCGCAACATCCGAAAAGAGCCAAAACGTATTCATTAATTTATTTCAACATAACAGTTTTATGGGTTAGGGCGTGGGAGTTTTACACCCAATCCAACATGGACGAGGTTGACAGAACACACAACTCTTTCAACATTGCAAAAAGCTATTGAGCGTAAAAGGCGCTTGGTGTATTGTAAGTATAATTAGCCTCCAATTTTTTATAATTGCATGTCGTGTTGTCAATGGCATCTGTATACAGCTTCTCAAATCCAACAACTATATGAGTTACCAAGGTTTTCTTCGAAAACTTTGAATTTGTTGAGTCACGCTGTGCAGCGACACGACATTCCGTTGTAAGTCCGCTCTAACTCAGGTTTACGAATATCTATCTGAATTGGCATTTCTACGCAAATTGCCAATCCAATTTATATTCCGTTAGCGAAAGACGAAAAATATTTTCAATCCAAGAGCATCTCCGGGCGAGAGTCGCTCGGAGTTGACTGAGGTGAACGAGCTAACTGAGATTGTAATCGCGAACATTGTAATTTCTTCTATCGAATCGTTGAATATCAAGCAACTTGTCGAACTTCCTGACATCAACCGGGAAATCGTTGTTAAAAAGCTTTTGGACCGCTTAAACAGCAACCCCGAGGGAAAGAAAGTGTTGAAAGACAACCTTCAATATTTGGAAACTTTACAGCTAAATTACAAATCTGAAAAATTAGCAATGGCTGGCCCATCCGCGGATTCTTCAACCTTGAACGATGATGAAAAACGCGCGCTGTATGCCGTGTTGCATTCCGATCATCGTGAAAAGGGTGCTGATCTTGAAAAGCGTGGAATCAGATGGTCATCAGTTTTCACTGTGGCTGAAACGGAAAACGCTTTGAAATTTTCCAATGCCAATATACAGAGCATCGTGAAATTCGTTGCAGAAGCTGGTGCATTGGAAACATTTTTATCACATAAATGGCAATCTGTTGACTTGCAATGCGATTTATTGTCGGCTCTAATGACCGTTCCATTTTCGGAATTTAGATCACTTCCGCTCACTCTTGATGAATCAAACTTCCCACCGCATTTAAAACCTGTTGCTCATAAGCTTGCAAAAGAACATTTCAACGTTACTTTACTTGTCCATCTTGCACTTGAGACGGTGATCCGTGACCAGACTAATGTCAAGGCTGCTCAATTCATTGATGTGCATGCTAAGCTCGTCCCTGAGCTCTTTTTCATTGGTGGTTTATCCATTGAAAAGCCATGGCCAATTGTTCTTGAGCGTATTCTCACCAACTTTTTTGACTTGTTTTTGGTCAGCGGTCATAGCTCTTCTGCGTTGACCTTCTACTTTCTTGCTCAACATGACAAAATGCTCCTTGTACGTTTACTTATTGATGCATACGAAAAAGATTTAGCCACAATTGTCAACATTTTGGCCGTGGCTAACGAAACAAATTTGCTTGACGAGCTACTGTTTGTCAAACATTTCTCATTCACTTTTGATCTTGCAGTCGTCGCTGAAAGAAATGGTCTTTATTTATTTGAAAACTATGTGTCTCATTGCTACAAGCTTTACAACAATGACTTTGTAAGCGCCATGTGCGATTTGCTAGAAGTCAAAACCAATGTGGAGTACGTTCATGCTTTGTCCCGACCCGGTCTCAAGAGTGTGAGTGTTGCAATCAATTTTTTGTCTTCAGTCGAAATCCCACCAGAAAGGCTAGAAAGATTCAGAGCTGTTCAACTGCAGTGTCTTCAATCTTACCCTCGTTTGATCAACTTTGGACAGGGGCACGATGCTGCGATTCTTGCTATTACAAATGCAAATTCAAACTCTTATGCCCCAGAGGTTGAAGGTGAGATGAAGCTGTATTATCAAAAGATGTACGAACAACAGATTGAAATCAGAGATATTATATCCATGTTGCAGAAATTGAAGAAGAGTGATGAACCTAGAGATCAGGATGTCTTCTGTTGCATGGTTCACTCGCTTTTCGATGAGTACAGGTTTTTTCCAGAATATCCACTTTCTGCATTGGCAAATACTGCAGTTTTGTTTGGTGGTCTGGTGTATTTCCGTCTGATTGATGGCATTCCATTGACAATTGCTATGAGAATTATCTTGGATAGTTTGAGGCAACCTACAGATACAAATATGTTCAAGTTTGGGCTTCAAGCTTTATTTGAGTTTCGTCAGCGACTGACAGAATTTCCCCGTTATTGCTCGGTTCTCTTAGATATACCTGGCTTGGCTAGCCAGAGACAATTTTTTGAGCAAATCAAGGAGATTGTGACGTCAAACAAGTCAGCAACACCTGGTGGTACTGCTGTAGATGATCCTGATGCTGTTAAAGGATTGTCTGATCAAATGGTTATTGATATGAGTTCCCAAGAAGATCCAAATGATGTCACTAGTGACAAAATTTTATTCATCATCAACAACCTTAGTATGGCCAATGTTGTTTCGAAATCTCAAGAACTTGCGGGATTACTGGAGAGTCGTTATTACGGATGGTTTGCCCGTTATATTGTCAATCAACGAAGTAACCAGGAGCCGAACTTTCATTCTTTGTATATTGCGATGCTCCAAAACATTGGCTCCAAATCACTTGACAAGTTCGTTGTCAAAACCTCTTATACGTCGATCATTCAGCTATTCAACCATCCTGATATTGTTGAAAGCAGTGACAAAAAGACTCAGCTGAAGAATCTTGGTCAATGGATTGGCGCTTTGTTGTTGGCAAACAACAAACCTATTCTCCACAATAACATAGATTTTAAGCTTTTGATCGTGGATGGATACACATCTGGCAAAGTTTCGGTGGTAGTACCGTTTGCTTGTAAAGTTTTGGAAAAAGCGACTGCCTCTCTAGTCTTCAAGCCCCCTAATCCGTGGCTAATGGGCATTATGAAAGTCCTTTCTGAATTATATCAGTTTGTTGATCTTAAGCTCAATCTTAAGTTCGAAATTGAGGTCCTTTGCAATGCTCTCCAATTGAATATTGAAGATGTTGAACCAGATGTTATTATTCGCAATCCAGATCTGTTGACTGCACAGGAGGCTGCACAGGCAGATAGATATCAGCAACAGCGTGTGGCTAGTAGTGTTTTACCGGGACTTGGTACGCCACAACACATGGCTGCCTCTGTAATTCCTCAGCCAGCGGTCGACTACGCCACAGAGATTTCTTCTCTTATGCTTAGAGGACAAAGTGTTTTCGTGACACATCCAACGATGAAGAAAATATTTTACTTGGCTGTTGACAAGTCCATCGGTGAGGTTCTACAGCCAACTGTTGAACGAACACTGTCTATTGCCTCTGTTACCACTCGAGAATTAGTGACTAAAGATTTTGCACTGGAGCCGGATGAGATGAAATTGAGAATAGCAGCTCAAAAGATGTGCTGCATGTTGACAACCAATATTGCTTTAGCTACTTGCAAAGACCCTCTAAAGGACGCACTTGCTACACATTTGAGAGCATTGATGATTTCCAATGGATACAGTGAGAGCAATCAACTCGCAGAGCAAATCTTTATTGCTTTGAACGACAACATCGATTTAATTTGCGGTATTGTTGAAAAAATTGCTGTGGAAAAATGTATTTTAGAAGTTGACGAACAACTTGTTCCAAGTATCATGTTACGAAAGAGGCATCGAGAATCTGGTAATGGACAGCCTTTCATGGACTCACATTTGAAGCATCTTTATGCTTTACAGCTTCCGGATCCTTTTAGATTGACTGTTGGTGGGTTGTCCGCCCAACAACTATCTATCTATGATAACTTTGGCCAGGTTGAAGAAAGTACTGGTGTCAATCCTATGGCCCACCCTCCTCCATCTCAACAACAACGTGCAGATGGTACACCGGTTCTTCAAACCGCGCAGATACAAGCTCCTCAAAGTCTTGCCGAGATTAAACCAATACTTGATCAGCTTCAAGCAGCTCTCGAGGAAACTGGATCATCTGTACGTTCAGTAGCTGAGCTTGGGCCAAGTTCACCAGTAAGACAAATTCTCAATCACTTTGTTTCCTATTTGGCTACCATTCCTGAAACTGTTATGCTTAAGATCTCACAACTAACTATTCCTCTTCTGTTCAATTCTACTTATAACACTGATTTGATCTATGAGGTGTATTCTTTACTGTTGGAAAAAATGTGCTCGTTGTCAACTGCTACTGCCAAAGAAATTACAGCCTGGTTGATTTACTCTGATGACGAGCGTAGATTCAACCTACCAGTTATTTTACAAATGTTTCGTGCAGGTATTATTACACCATCGGAGTTTGATTTCACCATGAGTAAGCACATTCTTGCAGGCTCTACCAACCATCGTTTTGCTGTTGATCTGATAAAGAACTGCATCATTGTATCTAATCCGCCACTTGCTCTGCGGACAGATTTTTTGATTTCGCTGGAAGCATTGGAATCACTTGACAAGAAAGATAGTATGGTGACTGGACTGATTACAGAGTTGAATAGCCATTCTGTTGGCGATTCTGACTTGCAAACACAGCTTGGTGTTTTATTTTATGAATGGGTTCGTCTTTTACAGCATCCAATGAAGGCAGATCGTTTCATGCATGCCTTCGTTTATCAGTTGGGACAAGCGAAGGTCTTGGACAAACACTTGCCGTTGTTTATCAGAACTGCGATTGAGATCAGTCTTGATTCAGCAACTTCAGATCAATCATCCTTTTATGCTATTGATTCTCTTGCTAAACTCGTTGGCACTGCACTTGATGCATGTGACAATAAGAAAGAAATTCTCAATGTTGTGCTCTCTGTGGTTATATTGATACTGGCTAAAGAGCATGATAGTGCTCAATTTGGCAGTTTGGTATTTTTCCGCTTTTTTTCTAGCTTTTTCTATGAGGTGAATGACGCTGAAACTTGTGGAGCCTTGGCTATTGCTTTGAGGACTTTGCAACCATTGGCATTTCCAGGGTTTGCATTTGCTTGGATGAGTTTAATTTCACATGCCAGATTTTTGCCCTTACTTATGGAATCCAAAGAGAACTGGCCATTAATGGCTACTCTTGTTGAGGCACTTATCAAATTCCAAAGAACATATTTGATTGAGAAGAACTTTCCAGAGACATTATCTGCCATGTACAAGGGAACCTTGAGAATTGTTTTGATGATGGTTATGGATTTTCCAGAGTTCATTATTGAGTATCACCACAAGTTCTGCAACGTGATGCCTCTTTGTTACGTTCAGCTGAGAAATTTGATTCTAAGCGCATTTCCCAAGGAAATGACACTGCCAGATCCTTTTACACAGGGATTAAAAGTGGACAGATTACCAGAGATCAAATTGTCACCGCCTGTTGGTATCGATCCTGCAAATGACTTGATTCGTTTAGGGATCAAGAAGTATATTGACAGCTATTTGAAATCACCTTCGCCCTCAACTATTTCACAAATTGTACAGGCCATAAGACTTCCAAAGGGACGTCACGAGGCTGGTGTAGGTTTTACCTCACTCACAACCAATGATGTAGCAGTAAATGCATTGGTCCTTTACATTGGTATCAATGCTACAGCTTCTCAAACGACGGGAGATGAGGGTGAGCCCACTTTCGACCAAGAGTCCAACTATTTGAAACTTATCGTGCAGTTGATGCTAGAGATGAATACGGAGGCTAGATATTTGCTTAGTGAAGCAATGGCCAACCAGTTGCGCTATCCAAACCGCCATACACATTTTTTCAGCTGTGTAGTTTTATCGTTGTTTGGTATCCATGGTGCTAATGCACTTAAGGACAAGCAGCTGGAAATTCAACACATCATTACCCGTGTTTTGCTGGAAAGAATTATTTGCAATCGACCACATCCATGGGGTTTGATGATAACATTTACCGAATTGCTCAAGAACCCAAGTTATGATTTTTGGGACCTTCCTTTTACAAAAACCAATCCAGAGATTGAGAGAATCTTTGCATCATTGTATGAGCACATGAATGCTAGGCCATAGAAGGCTTAGATTAATGATTAGACGAATGTAAAATAATATTATTAGATTTATTACACATCTAACATGCGAGAGTCGTACTGCCGCTCATATGTGATGGTCCTTGAGTGAAACTTTCTGGACTGAAATAAAAGCGCATTGATCATGAAGCGCTTGCAAATGATCTACCACTAGCATAGGAGTAACGGGAATGATACCAGTTCGTAAATAGAAGAGTTTCGAGATCTGCTAGAGTGACAGGTTTGTTTAAGCTTCAAACAGGGCTTTGAAAAAAAGACAGAATACGTTGCAGGTCTTCAAAAATATACGTACTACATAATCATTCGAACAATTTCCTCATTTAACCACATGTAGGCACTAATGTCTTTCCTCCTTCGATAGTGCTTTCAATACATTGGGCGAGTGTCTGACTCTGTTTTATGTAGAAATGACGATAGTTCAAGAGAACAGCCAAGGTCTTGATCAGGAAAAATAAAATAAGTTATTGGATAAATGGCAATTACCTGGTGTATTATCAAAATATCGATGAGATTCTCCTGCATGTCAGCATTTTCTCGGCTAATAATGTTAGCCGCTCATCTGTTTATGCATATCGTGGCAGGCAGTAAAACACCATTGGTCGGATTCAAAGTGAAATTTTCGCGCGTTGCAAAAATGGATGAAGGCGTTGGTAATCTACAGCCATTCATGTTTTCCTTTTGATCATTTGTTACGATGGGCTTATCTTGACTCGACGCGCCGTGCACGGCTTGGATTGTGAAATCATTGGCTGGCGTAGCGCCGATAACAGGGGGGTACGTTGGCTCGGCCATTTCCGCTAGTTAGCCTTACTGACAGCCATACAAGTCTTACCACTAGCTGTAAGGCATCTCGCACTACATCCTGTAAGGCGTTCTGTACACCCATCCTTATTTGGAACCTTTTCGGTCCAGCTGAGACAAAACTATGGTAAAACACCAGAGTGCCTTGAATTGCTCTTTGTACATTTTTTGTGTTTGTGCTTCTTTCTCAACGGACAGAGCTGACTGACTTTTCAAGTCACTTTAATATAGTCATGTCAGATGGCTCTAGTTATCCTCGCAGAATCTCCGTTAACTGGAAGCATTCTCCGAGCATCAACGTTGGAAGTCTTTCAGAAAGCAGCATTCAAGGACATTCTGATGACACCAGATTGCGCACACAAACGGCGGTGCTCTCGTCGCGTGCTCTTCAGGAGGGGTTCAATTCATACCGCTCCGAAGAAGGTGGATTTTTGAATCGGGAATTCTCATCATCAGGACAAGCCGTTGCTGATGAGATGCCTGAGGGGTCGCTGCCTAACGACAATACTGTTCCTCCGTCTGCTGAACTGGATGCCGTGTGGGGCACTTCAGGTCCAAATGCTTCTGGTAAGGATGCCTCCCTAGGTCCTACAGAGACTGTTACTGATCAACCTGCATCTTTGGTCAAAGATTCATACACCATGGAGGAAGACTCGTCGAAAACGGCTCTGCTCGGAGAAAGGTCAGGTGTTGAGAATTCTCGTGTAAACTCGACCAACGCCAACTCAGACCCTTCATCTTATCAGACTTTTGCGCGGTTGGACTCTGTTGTCTCTGCTAACAATCAGTCCACAACCTCTTCACCAGCTGCAACACTAAAGCATTTTCTCATTTCTAAAAAGCATGGCATTTTTAGGCCCCACAATATCTCGAAATATGGACTACTTACTCTCAATTATATGCCATCCGTCCTCCTGGGTGCATTGCTCAATGTTCTAGACGGTTTGTCTTATGGAATGATTTTGTTCCCACTGGGCTCTCCGGTATTTGCTAAACTTGGCCCAGCAGGATTGTCAATGTTTTATATGTCCTGTATTGTTTCACAGCTGGTTTACTCGTGTGGTGGTTCCATCTTCAAAGCTGGAATCGGTTCAGAAATGATTGAAGTGGTTCCTTTTTTCCACACTATGGCCTTTTCTCTTCTCAACGAGCTAGGAGATAGTGACCCTGATGCCGTGATTGCCACTACAATTACAGCGTATGCAATGTCATCGATTGTTACTGGTGGAGTATTTTTTATTCTCGGCTATATGAGATTGGGCTCTCTCATTTCATTTTTTCCACGCCATATTTTGATTGGCTGCATAGGTGGCGTCGGTTGGTTTTTAGTAGCAACCGGAGTGCAAGTCACCGCAGGATTGAGCTCATTGGAATACAATATGGTGACTCTTGAGTATTTATACTCAACCCCCAAAATTGTTCTTCAATGGAACATTCCCCTCGGCTTGGCAATCATTCTTCTTCTTATTCAAAAGTTTATTACCCATCACCCTCTTACTGTTCCATTGTATATCATGGCTATCTTTGCTGTCGTGCACATTATACTTTTCGCACTGCCCAACTACTCTTTGGCTCAAGCGAGACATGACGGTTGGGTGTTTGATCCACCAGAGCAGTCAGAAGCCTGGTATGAGTTCTATTCTCTGTACAAGTTTAACAAGGTGGATTTTGTTGCTCTTTTGAAAACTATTCCAGCAATGTTTGCATTGACGTTTTTTGGAATTTTGCATGTGCCGATCAATGTTCCAGCACTTGCAAATTCCATCGGTGAGGATGATGTAGATGTTGACCGTGAGCTTGTCGCTCATGGAATTTCCAATGCTCTCAGTGGTTGTCTTGGTTCCATCCAAAATTATCTCGTTTATACCAATTCGGTCTTGTTTATTCGCAGTGGTGCTGACTCAAGATATGCCGGTGTTTTATTGGCTGTCGCTACTGCAATCATTATGATACTGGGAAGCTCAACTATTGGTTTGATCCCTGTGACAGTTGTTGGCACTTTGATTTATATTTTAGGTTTCGAGCTCATGGAAGAAGCTTTGGTTGATACTTGGAGCCGTTTGACTCGCATAGAATACTACACTGTCGTCATCATTGTAGTGACTATGGGCGTATGGGACTTTGTGTATGGAATCGTTGCCGGTATTATTCTTGCTTGTTTCTTTTTTGTTGTACAGGCATCTCAAGTACAAACTATCACGGCAGAATATACTGGTCAGGTTGCACGCTCTACTGTTCGAAGACATGCTACACTCCAAAACTTTTTGAAACAGGTGGGCAACCAGATTCACGTTATTAAGCTCACTGGTTATCTGTTCTTTGGAACCTTTACCACTGTCGAAACAGCAGTGATTGATCTTTTGGACAGGAAGCATTTCACTTTGTCTCCGTTTCGTTATCTAATTTTGGACCTTAAGGAGGTAACAGATATTGACTTTTCTGCGGCTGAGGCCTTTGCTCGTATACAAAGAAGACTTGCAACAGTGAACGTATATCTGATTCTTTCTTCTTGCGAGGAAACTGATCACAAGATGAAGTCGGTTATTTCTAATGGTTTACTTGAAAATGATGCTGTAAATACTTTCAAAACTTTGAATTCAGCATTGGAGTGGTGTGAGAATGAGTTCATTACCCACTACTATCGCCATGTCGAGGAGGACCAGTCTTATCGGCCCATTCCACGGCGAGTGCACAGTCATAAAGGCACAATGCATGCCGCTATGGATCCTACAGGTTCCCCAAGAGGTGCAGTACTTAGACGAGCTTTTGAAACCTCTGCTTCTCATGACCTTCACAATGCGATGAGATGGCGTTTCTATAAGCAGCCTGTTCCATTATTGATGGAAGCACTACAGCAAGTTTCTTCGAAAAACGAGGAATTTTGGGTAAGAGTTGCTCCATTCTTCAAGACAGTAACATTCCGAGCTGGTGAAGTCCTGTACAATGCTGGAAGTCCTGCTAAGGGTTTCTATGTTGTAGAATCTGGTATTTTACGGGCAGACTATGAGCGGGGATTATACGAAACCATATTGGCCGGTACAACTTGTGGAGAGCTGCCGTTTTTCTCTGGAACTGATCGTACTGCGACTGTCTCAGCAGAGGTTGACTCTGTCGTGTGGAAGTTGGATGAGGAGAGTTGGAAGTCGATGCAAGGCGAATCAGAATTGGTTAACGAGTTATTGGAAGTTGCTTTGAAACTCACAGTTGAAAGATTCACAAGCATTACGTCCTATGTACAGATTTCGGCTAATTAAGAAATATATAAAATATGACAATTTTACAATCTATATCAAAGCTGTGAATATAAATCATCAAATGCACTGTTAGTATCTTGCCATTGCGTTTCAATGGAGCTCTTGAGAGAATGAGAGAACGTGGTGTATTTTGGTCTCTCCAGAAAAAAGGGTACTGCTGGATTGTCGACTACGTTTCCCTCGGGTTCAGGTGACAAATCAGTTTGTAAATCTTGAAAATCTTTCAAATTCTCCTGTTGTTCCCACTCATCACCGCCACCTCCTATCATGTGTATCTTCATCTTGATGGCCAAGATAACCACCAACACAATAAATAAAACAGAAAAAGTGCCCCATCGCCTATTGCTTCTAAGCTGTAGTTGATCTTTTTCTCTTTCCTCAACTTTCTTGGCAAGTTCGCTGACTCTTTTTCGATAATCTTGAACTTTCCGAGAAGCCAATTTAATTCGGTTCTCCAAATCATCTATCACGGCAAAGTTTTCATCAACTTCCTTCAGCTTTTGGATTTCCCTAGCCATAGCCTTTGATGAATCCGCATCTTTCTTTTCTTCCAGCATCTTCTTGGCAGCTTTCTGCATCTCTCGTAAGCCCGCAAGCGACTTCTTGAAGGACTCGAGCTGAGGTTCAATTTCATCGGGACTCAGTAAGTCAGTGCCACTATCAAATCTTTTGAACTGATCGATCTTCTCTTCCACACTATTTACACTTGTTGCACTCATAGAGCTCCTGCTGCTGAGGGCTGACGGACGCCGCTTGTCAGAATTCCTTCTATCTGTTAAAGGGGGTTGCAATGAAGCTGCCGCTGAGAGCTGTTTCTTTGGAAGCAAAGACGATGTAGATGGTAAGGCAGAGCGGACGCTTACATGATGGTCATCATCGTGAATTTTTAAAACTGGAATTGAATCGGCCTTACGATGAGTTCGTTTGTATTGCTCTTGACGAGCATTATGCAAGGAAGATGTCGCCGGTTTTGCTGGAGAATTTGGCGAGCGTTCCATAGTGTGCCCGGAGGAGTTCAAAAGCTGCCAGTAATTACCGCTTGACTGCTTTCTTGTATCAGATGCTTAATCTCTTTAAAACTTATTATTGTGCAAATTAAAGTGCTCTACCGTTATTCATCCATGACGCTTATAAGCATTACTGCGGCCACCTCTGCCCTATCCTAAGAGGCGGCGGAAGTACTCTTATCCGAAAGGAATGAGATGGAAACGGACCGCGTGTCGAGGCTCCCCACTCGGAGAACTGCAGAGAGATTGTTGAAAATTCAATTTCGGGTAGTGACAAGAGTATAAATCGCTAAATAGTCTATGATTTTACTGAGGCCAATAAGTTTTTAGCGAATGCAGCACCGTATGAATAGTCAGCTAATCCACGGGTTCCACCCTGCCAACCACCTTGGCTGGAACACCAACAGCGATTGAAAAGTCAGGAATATCCTTAGCAACAACTGCACCCGCTCCAATTGTACAACCTTTGCCCACTGTGACACCTCCTAATATTGTGACACCTGCACCAATCCAACAGTCGTCTCCAATGTATATCGGTAATGCATACTCAATGTCGTCTCTACGCGACTGAATGTCAGTCTGATGCGTAGCTGTCAGCAGTGAAACGTTAGGTCCACACATGACGCGATCACCAATCACAATGATCGAACAATCCAACAAAATCAGATTGAAGTTGGCATAGAAACGATCTCCTATAAATGTGTTGAATCCGTAGTCAACCTGCAGAGACTCAATCCAACAATCTTTGCCGCTTTTGCCGAGAAGGGATCCAAGAATTTTTTGACTCTCCTTCTCGTGTTCCTCGGGCGAATTGGTTGTACCTATCAGATTGTTAAACTTGTATGTCAGCCTATTTGATTCGTACCTGGCTTTCACTAGTGGCTCGGTCATTGCGTCGTAGAGCATACCAGAGATCATCCTTTCATAGTTGTCTGACAAAGGAATTGAAGGGTTTACATCAGCAACCTTTCGGGAAATTTCTATCACCTTCTCATCTTTGTCAATTTTAGCTTGAACCATGTGGAAAATGCTTGCTCGGCAGTCTCCTGCTCCATAGTTTTGTGCTAGTCCTAGTCGGGCCGATTTGTCCCCTTCCTCTCAACCGAATCCTCGCGTCGCAAACGACGAACCGTATGCGATAAAATTACTAAACTTTTAATGTTGATTTGCTATACAATATAAAATATTTTTACCCCTTTAGAGTCCCTTCTACTCTTCTTTATAATAGCCCGCAGTTCTAGCTTCAGACTCCTTCAGTACACTATCAATAAAGGAAGGATCTCTTGGAATCAACTTGATTTTGAAATCTCTTGGGATCGCAACCAAAGCTGTCTTAAATTGGTTGTAGTCAACATAGTCAGTGTTTGGAGGCTCAGTTTCCGATGCAACAATCTTGTAACAGCTAATCAGTCTGACCAGTGCAGAGTACAAGAGTCTTTGAGCAATGTATTGACCCGAGCAAGCTCTGGCTCCAGCACCGAAACTTTGATGGGCCAGGCCCGATATTTTCTTTTCGGTAACGCCATCATCTTCCATGTATCTATCTGGATTGAAAATACCCGCGTCTGGGCCGAAGTGACCAACATCATGGTTCGCTGCTTGGGCATTGATCAAAACCATAGTCTTGGCAGGAATGGTGGCATTACCCCACTTCACTGGAGAAACAGTCTTACGAGGCAACGACATTGAGGAAACTGTATAGTAGCGACCGGCCTCCTTGACAATGGAGTTGATGTATGGAATCTTCTCTTCTCTAATGCATTCGTTCCAAGCCTCAGTTAAGTCTGGATAATGTCTCTGGATATCGGCAAACGCCTTCTCTTGGAAGACTTGGCCTTCTTTGGTGGCCAAAGATCCAATGCACGAAGTGAGGGTACCTGGAATTGTCTCAAACCCTCCAGAAACAAGCGACAAACAGATTGAGTTAACTTCCACATTGTTGAGCTTGGATTCATCATCCTTCAAAATGGCAGAGGCAATACATGGCTTGTCTGTACCCTTCGAAATCATGACACGGACCTTGTCCATAAGGAGATTGAGATATTTGTCTCTGCGCTCTCTCAATTCCTTTGATCTCTGGTTTTTCTCGTTGCCTGGAATATATCGTAAGATCGGAACGTAATCCTGAAGATTTTCAGAAGCGGAACGAAGTAACGAGATGGCAGAGCCAACGTACAAAATTTCTCTCAAAAGCTCATCGTATACATTGTCCATTCTAATACCGTAGCAAAGAGTCAAGGTTGTGTTGAGCGCATATCGCTGAATGAAAGGTCTGAAAAATATCTCGTCAGTCTTCTTTCTCTCAGCTTCCAGATCACGAATAATACAGTAGGATTCAAGGTCAAACATTGGTAAATAGTTCTTGAGAGCAACTCTGCTCAATGCTGTACCAACGGCCTTTCTCTTGTTCTTGCACGATTGATCCCATGGAGAGGAACCGATTGTGAATCCTTGGGTAGAAGAAATGAGACCATGGAATGTATAAAGCTTTGGCCTATCAATTAAAGCAGTTTGGTTTCCTACAACCATTTTGGTACAATCGTCAAAAGAGTTTACAACGACGGCACGAGTGTTACCGAGTTTGATTTGAAAAATTGACTGGTTGTACTTCTTCCACCAACCTTCACAGACCGTTGCATGATCTTCTCCAAGAGTTAACAGGTGGCCAAAAACAGGGAGAGCACCTGGAATCTGAGGGATTCCTTTGATTTTGGGAATATCTGTCGCAAAGCATGCACGGTACAAAGCAATGAGCAGAGCGGTAGCGATTGCAAGAAGAGCAATCTGCTCCTTGGAAAGACTTTCTACTAGTTGGATAAGTGCGTCCATGATTTGAATTAATATGAAAGATGATAAGAACTAGCTAATGAGGAATGGTTTGACTTTATATACTTTGGCGGTAATCGGAGCGTGTGTTATCTGCCACAGACTATTAGAGACTATCAGACACTATCAGTACAAGATCAGCCATTTTCGGTTTGCCGCCGGCAGACCATCACGGGTTGCCTACGGATCTGTTTGCGTAATATCTCACAAAGTGCCCATTTTCAAGCTTATCGAATACTTCCAGGTGTTGAATGCTCGCTATTACTGGCCATACAAGGAATTATCTCAATCTGTTATGCGTCAGGTAGCCTATTGGCTATTTGTTCAGACAAAAGATGCAGAACACTTGGAGCCCCGACCGGCAAACCGGACGTATATTTCTTGAAAAAGACAAACATACTCAAATGGTTGATACCACTAAAACTCAAGGAAAAAATAACGATATTACCTAGTTTCTATTGAAATTTATTTGAAACTTCTTACCGGGAATCTGTTTGAGATATCTCCTAGCTATTATGGTCAGCGTTGTATACGGCTGTGCAGCTTCTTAGCGCCAAAAAGGATTGTGTAGACTTTTATCAAAGCCCTTTCTAAATGTTCCTAATTTGGCTAGGCAAGGTGCAGAATGATAAGGGCCGAGATAGGGAATTTTGGATCCAAAACTGCGTTGCCGATAAACAGAAACCAGCAAAGAAGGATTTTGCAACTTGAGAAAGATCACTCAGAACTGGCTGTTGAGTGATTTCAACGTTGATCACTCTGTTTAAGTATCTTTTCTTTCATCGCACCTCCTTGACCCCGCGGATATTCCGTCTTCAACAATGCCGCCGACAGAATTCGCCCTCCCCCACACGAGTCAAACAGGCAGAGTTTAGGCTGGTCCTTGGCATATAAAGCGAACCTGCCCCAGACAACCTGCTTGCAGTATTACATTTATCTGACTTGCATTCGACTATGATTGACCTGAAAGGAAAATGTGCTCTTGTCACCGGCGGCTCAGCTGGATTAGGGGCTGAAATTGCTCGCCAATTGGCAGCTGAGGGAGTCAACGTTGCCATTAATTATGCGTCAAACTCGAAAAGAGCAGAAGATCTCGCCACATCATTGGCTGGAAAGTTTAGCGTGAAGACTGCTGTTTTCAAATGCGATGTGTCGGATATGAGTGCAGTTGCACAGTTGGTTGACGACACTGCCAAGCACTTTGGTCAATTGGATATCCTCATTTCAAACGCTGGCTGGACAGAAATGATCCCCATGACTGACTTGGATTTTGATCCGGCTGTATGGGACAAGGTTTTCCAAATCAACGTCAAGGCCCATTTTTATTTGTTCAAAGCCGCGAAGCCGTATTTTGAGAAGAACAAAGATGGCGGCTCTTTCGTCGCCTCGGCTTCCGTTGCTGGTTTAGTGACTACCGGCTCCTCCCTGCCTTATGGAGTATCCAAGGCGGCACTCATCAAGATGATCAGGTCTTTGGCAAAGACAAATGGACCAAAATGTAGAATCAATGCAGTGTGTCCTGGTTTGCTTCTGACTGAGTGGGGTCAGTCTCTAGGGGAAGATCGCATTGCTTTTGCTCTCAAAAACTCTCCTCTTGGAACGTCCACAGATATTCCAGAGTGTGCTTTGCAATACATAACATTTTGCAAATCTAGCACGCAAACTGGCGTTATAGCAACTGTTGATGCCGGCGCAACAATCCCATAGTCTCTGTAAAATAAACTAGCAGCTACTTGTGTCCGCGGTTTGTAGTACCGATACCAACCTTCTTACCCACTGTTGTGCTAAATTTGCCCACTTCACTCAACCTTTGCTCCGTCTCCGTGCCCGGAGCAGTCCTCGAGATTTAGTATTAGCAAGAGTGGGGTAGTCTGCTTTCCGGCTGGTGAACTTTGGTCTCGAAGTGGCATTGCAGCTGACAAGTAAAGGCACCTAATTTGACAATTCAATTGAGCTTCTATGCGTCGAAAGTAGTTGGTACGATTGTTTATCGAAGTTGTAACAGTCATCCGCCTAATATCACTGTTTAGTTTCTCCACAATAGCCGAGGCACTATAAGGATAGCCTTCCGAACTAGTGTTGAGCTATACGCCCATCGATAATAATGTAACGCTGAGTTGACGTTGTCTTTCATTCACGTAACTGATATAATAAATTATCATAGTACGCAAAAAGTTGGAATCAATGCGTTCAATTTTCATCCTGTCAACGTCTTCTCTAAAGGAAGGAGTTGCAGAAAGCGGTTGCAGACTTGCCTAATTGGGACTCGTGATATTCACCATGCAGGTACCTTGCGCTAGATATAAATTGCACTAACAATCTCATTCGATTGAAACAATCATATAGTGAACAACAGGCTCGATATGACATGGACTGAAATTCAATTGGAGGCTAACCACCTCACATTTTCGGCATTGAGCAACAAACAAAAGAATCCGCAGTCTATTATTTTTCTGGTGCATGGCTTCCCAGACAACAAGCACACATTTGACGAACTGCAGCCAATCTTAGAAGCGAACTTTCCAGGCTCTCTTATTCTGGCACCCTCTTTACGTGGTTATGATCCTGAAACCACTGGGCTTGATGATTTAGAATACTCTCCTAACAGTGTTGCTGTCGATATTGCTTGTCTCATTGACGCTGTCAAACCACCATTTTCTGACATACCAGTGTATGTGGTTGGTCATGATTGGGGTGCACTAGCTACCTACGCGCTGGCCGCTGAGTATCCAGAAAAGGTTACTAGTGCTGTTGCTTTGGCTATTCCCTATCTTGCAGACCTCAGTCCACTGGTATACTTATTCCAGGTTCCCCAGCAGTTATACTACTCCAGCTACTTCTTGACTATGCAATTTGAGTCTCTTTACAGGTACAGGATTGGGCTGGACAAGGATAAAACTTCCCCTTATCTTCGATACCTGTGGAGCTTTTGGTCCCCAAAATGGAAATTTACAGATAGTGAGTTCGACGGTGTTTGCGAAACCCTCAGTCAACCCGGGGTATTGAGATCTGCAACGGCATATTACCGATCTCTATTTGTTAATTTTCGTAATCCCCAAAAGGCCAGGGACGAGTTGAGGGTTGATTTTGAGAAGGTTCCATTGCTAGTGCTTGGAGGAGAGACTGATCGAACTATGCATAAGCGGCTGTTTGAAATCAACAGTATGAAACTGAAGAACGTTGATAATGTTAAGATCGATGTTGTGCCTAGAGTGGGACACTTCTCACATCGAGAAGATCCTGAGACAATTGCCACGCTCATATCGAACTGGTTCACTGAAAGAAATTAAACCAGCTTCACAAAGACTAATAGTAGTAAAAATAAGCTTCAAGAGAATATATTTTGAATCGTCTCAAAGAGCACACAATGCACTTCAGGGGTGTTACTTCAAAATGGACTCGTTTCAGCACTCCATCGATGACCAATAACCGCAAGGCTACACCATTTGCGGAATAAAACTCCGCGTTCTTAGTGCATTTGAATTCCCTCACAAGGCCTCTTTGTCAGGCGACGGCCACATAACCAACCAGAATTCAAAGGTCCATGTGCGTGTTATCTTTGCGACAAATCCACATTAATTCCGAAACAGGATATAATTTTGCACAGATGGTGATTCTGGTCTATTTTGCAGCGTATGAAAGTGTGTTTGTAAAAAAAAGTTTTCAATTTGTTAATATATGCTGATAAGTAGTTGCAAGATTTCGCGATGAGATATCCCCTTTCCGCGCCTGCGCTAATGATGTCTTACATCACAACGGCCATACTTGTCCGATGCATTCCTCAACTACGCCCTAGAGTGATGATTCATCCGTGTTCTCCATAAGGGTCTGACGTTTGATGTGCGTCACGATTTACAATATCACGTTCGAAAAATGTATGTACATGAGGCGACGATTTGTGGTAACATTGACGAGGATTTTCGCCATTTTTGTATTCAAGGCGACGATTTGTAGTTTATAAAAGGTCCTTCTGGCAGCTATGGTGAAATCTGTATTGTAAAATAGACCTGGCGATTTCGATAATCATAAACATTTCGCTAGCGTGTTTTTCCATTTTGATTTAATATCGACTTCTGTGTAATGACTCGCCATGGTACTGCTGAAATTGAGGTCGACCACGGGCTTCACATTCCTCTCATAGACGCCACTAAGAACAAACTTTATGATAAGGATGCAACATCAATCCAAGCATCACCATATCAGGAGGCACCTCATGTACTTAACTTGACGAGAGTAGAACTACCCTACCAACTCATCGCCTTGGCTTTGCGATCATTCACAAACATTGTCAATGACTACGCAACTCACCAATACAGCACCACATTCAACTTTGACCAGGTGCTTGCTTTAATTAGAGGTTATCAACAACAAGCAGACATCATATTTCCGCAGACAAAATGTTACATTGTTGCATTCAGATCTCAACTTAAAGAAGAAATTCAAAGTTCAGCGTGGCACAGAGAACAACTAGCAGACATTGACTCCGGATCACATCAAGAAGCCACAGACTCAGGGGGGTTACTAAAATACTGGTTTGGTGTACCAAATGAAGCCGATGGCAAAAATCTTGCCACTTGCATTTGGAGGTCTAAGCAAGATGCTATTCTTGGCGGAGGACGAAAAATTCACAGAGAAGGAATGAAGAGAGTAAGAGGATGGTATGCTGAATGGCACATTGAACAGTATGAGTGGGTGATAGAAACCGGAGCTGAAAGTTACTCTTTTGTTCCGCTAAATTGAGCCGAGCTCTATAAAACTGGTGTTGATATCATTTTGTTGACATCCGGTTCGGTAACCTCAACCGATTCTTACTCATGTGGCTAATGCAATTGAGAGGCAACTGAGCCACACCCTGGAAACAAGTAATACTTTCTGCTTTGCAATCCAATGAGCATATGGTGAAATAAGCCATTCTGTAACGAAAACCCCTCATATCACATTCTTCAGTGGTCCGTTAAACTACAGCCTTTTATATATTCATAACAATATCGTTATTTTTTTCATGGGGTTCTGTTCATCTATCAAAAAGGTATCACAAAGCTATCAATGCAGAAATACTGATCTCTCGAAACGCTGTAACAGCCGGAGCCGTTCGATCTGAGTTTTGGATACATCTCTCTTTGATGTTCACAGATCTCCAAATAGGAAATAATTGGTGTTTACGGCAACCTTGGCAAGGGCGACCCCACTGATATCCAAAATATGGTCGGTCGTTTCCGCATTACCAACACGAACAAACTACCTAGGGGCCAGGAAACCAGATTGTGGGATGCAGAGGACATTGCATTCAAGCAATCCCCGACTACTGAACATGACAAACGAACCGAAATAGTTGCTAAAAAATGCAAATAATTAGAAATTGATGGGATAATTGAACAATCACATCAACTCACGTCATTACAACATATATTCTGCTATCATAGCAAACAAAAAGTTGTTTTGATTGGTAGAGATTCTCACGTGACTTGAGGCCATATCGATGGCATCACAAAGCGGCGTTATGATCAAAGCATATTTCTTTTCACCAACTTCCTAGTTTAGAAGAGGCAGGTTACAATGGCAATAGATAAAAAGAGCACACCAGGGTCTAATTGGTTTGATGGATCTGAAAACCGGTTGGCTGAAAAGCAGCATAGACGTCCTTCCGTAACTCCCTCAATCGAGTCGTTTGCATCCGTGGCAACTTCAATGCCTCGTAGCATCACTTTCAAGAATGAAACTGACCTCTTGTCCTATGAAAAGTTTCTCCCGTTGTCAAAAGATCACAAAGTAACATCGGAAGTTCAGGACCATGTTTTTCAAATAGTTGATAGAGGAAATCCAGAGTTTGTACTGGCATTTGGAATGCACTTTATGATTGTCAAAGAATCACATCGCATTTATGATAGTGAAAGCAAGGAAGGAAGGATCAAGCATCGACCGGACCACATTTTTGTACACGAAGACTTTATCAACTGGAAGAACCTATCGAGGAACGGTGTTATAGCTTATGATCCATTCAAAGGTTATGCTACTTATTACGCATCTCCTATTACTCGGAACATTGCTTGGACCTATGAACAGCCTTATGAGCAAGTTCAACAACTGAAGAATTTGATTACGTTCAATCCGGACCTGGTTGACGTGCAGATTATGACCTGAGACGTGACCACGACAGTAATGAATGGTGGTTTAGTAATGCTAAAAACTACATGACAATAGAGCCTGTCTTATCTTTTTTTGGCTTTTTTCGAGGATTGCTGCGTGGTGCGCAAATCCAACTGAGAGCGAGATTTAAAAATCTGATATATATTGAATGAATCGTGTGAATTATTTCTCACCAGCTGAGTGTCACGATTTAACAACCTTCACCACTTTGACATTTGTGGAATACCTCCCGTATCTCCCGCACCATCCGCTGCAGGCGTGTTGAACATTTGGCCAAGACAAAGCCAAGAGCAAAAGACAACTAACGAATGTTTTCAATTATAGTTTAACGTTCTGCTGAAAAGTTCAAATGACATGACGTCATGGAAGATGGAAGTGGCCCGGCGCTCGTGGGTGGAGATGGCCAACTTCACCCTTCTTTGCAGTCGGCTAGCAGTTTCGCAGTTGGAAAAGACGAAAGCAGACGCGCACCACGTAACAGATTTGTAAGCTGTTGTTGTTAACAAGCAATTGCATACGAATTTACAACACTGGCTTGGACTGCAGACCATGATTGGCTGGCAATGGCTAGACTTATACATGTTTTTACGCATCACCCTGTATCACTTCTCAATACTTTGAACATTTTGATTATGAGTGTTATTGACACAGCTACATAATTTTGACCACCACAATAAAATCCAGTTATAGTGCCGTCTTGATGGGCCGATGCCAAGAGCTGTATTTGTGACTGAGGTATTCTAGCTTTATCGCGTGCCACGACATGTTGAGAAATTACGCACGCGCCCTGGCAGACTATTAATTCGAGGAGCGGACTATCAGGGAAAGCACAAGACACCGCTCTAACACTCTGTACATTGCCATACTGAATTTTTGCGCCTCGCGACTTTGATCTGTGGCCCCATCTCAGCCGCGTTGTTTTGGCGTTTCGCATACCTCGTTTTTAATTGCCACATGATAATAAACCCAAACAGGAAACATAACAAGACTAATTACAAAGCAACGTGCATTAACGCGTACATTCCGCATCATGGGTTCCTACCCGCGCCTCAGTCTCAATTCTTATATAAATTTCGCGACGCCATTTTTCTTCTCTTCCACACACCCATCTTGTCCGATACTGACCATTTTCAGACAGTGCTCATTTAAACATGTACGTGTACAAACGAGATGGACGCAAAGAACGTGTACAGTTTGACAAAATTACTGCTCGTGTCTCGAGACTTTGCTACGGTCTTGATCCTAATCATGTAGATGCTGCCAAAATCACCCAGAAGGTCATCGCTGGTGTGTACCAGGGCGTCAATACCGTTGAGTTGGACAATTTAGCTGCTGAAACGGCTGCCTACATGACCACCTCTCACCCGGATTATGCCATTTTGGCGGCGCGTATTGCAATTTCCAATTTGCAAAAGCAAACCAAAAAAGCGTTTTCCCAGGTTATTACTGACCTTTACGAGTATGTCAATCCAAAAAATGGCAGACATTCGCCAATGGTTTCCAAGGAGGTTTACGAAATTGTCACCGCCAACGCAGACGAACTCAATTCTGCTATTGTATATGATCGCGATTTCTCCTATAACTACTTTGGTTTCAAGACCCTTGAGCGTTCGTATCTTTTGAAAAAGGATGGCAAGGTTGCTGAAAGGCCGCAGCACATGATTATGAGAGTTGCAGTTGGAATCCATGGTTCTGATATCAAGTCAGCAATTGAAACATACGACTACATGTCTCAAAAATATTTCACTCATGCATCTCCTACTTTGTATAACTCTGGTACCCCACAAGCCCAGATGTCTTCATGTTTCTTGGTCGCAATGAAGGATGATTCCATTGACGGTATTTATGATACATTGAAGACTTGTGCCTTGATCTCCAAGAGTGCTGGTGGAATTGGACTTTCTGTGCACAATATCAGAGCCACCGGTTCTTACATTGCAGGCACTAACGGAACTTCAAACGGAATCGTTCCAATGCTGCGTGTTTTCAACAATACCGCCAGGTATGTCGATCAAGGTGGTAACAAGAGACCCGGGGCCTTTGCAATCTATCTGGAAACATGGCATGATGACATTCTCGACTTTATTGATTTGAGGAAAAACCATGGAAAAGAAGAAGTTCGTGCAAGAGACTTGTTTTTGGCACTTTGGATTTCGGATCTGTTTATGGAACGTGTCAAAGCTAACGGCGATTGGACTCTGATGTGTCCAAACGAATGTCCAGGTCTTTCGGATGTCTACGGTGACGAGTTCAAGAAACTCTACGAGAAATATGAATCAGAAGGCAAGGGCCGTCGCACTATTCGTGCTCAACAACTCTGGTATGCAATTTTGGAAGCTCAGACTGAAACAGGCAATCCTTTCATGCTCTACAAAGATGCCTGCAATCGCAAGTCCAACCAAAAGAATCTTGGTACTATCAAATCGTCCAATTTGTGCTGCGAGATTGTTGAGTACTCTTCTCCAGATGAGGTTGCAGTTTGTAACTTGGCATCTATCGCCCTTCCGGCCTACGTTTCTTCCGACAGCAATGGCGCTTGGTTCGATTTCAAACAATTGCACAAGATTGCTAAGCTCATCACTAGAAACTTGAACAAAATCATTGACAGAAACTACTACCCAGTGCCAGAAGCGAGAAAATCAAACTTCAGACATCGCCCTATCGCTTTGGGTGTTAACGGTCTTGCTGACGCCTTTATGGCTTTGCGTTTACCCTTTGATTCTCCAGAAGCTAAAGAACTCAATATTCAAATTTTTGAAACCATTTACCATGGTGCGGTCGAAGCCTCTATCGAAATTGCCAAAGAAGATGGTCATTACGAATCCTACCCGGGATCTCCAGCTTCACAGGGGCTGCTTCAGTTTGATCTTTGGGATCACACTCCGACCAATCTGTGGGATTGGGAGAGCACTAAAGCTGAGATGGCCAAGTATGGTATTAGAAACTCGCTTCTAGTTGCGCCAATGCCAACTGCTTCTACTTCTCAAATTCTTGGTTATAACGAATGCTTTGAACCGTATACCTCAAACATTTATTCAAGAAGAGTTCTTGCGGGAGAATTCCAGATTGTCAATCCTTGGCTGTTGAAGGATTTAGTTGACATGGGATTATGGTCCGAAACCATGAAGAATCGTATTATTGCGGCTAACGGTTCCATTCAAGCTATTCCAAATATCCCTGATTCGATCAAGGCTCTGTACAAAACTGTTTGGGAAATTTCTCAAAAGACCATCATTGATATGGCAGCTGATCGTGGTCCATTTATCGATCAATCTCAATCACTGAATATTTTTATCCAGGCACCAACTATGGGTAAACTCACTTCCATGCACTTTTACGGTTGGTCCAAGGGCCTGAAGACTGGCATGTACTATCTTCGTACACAAGCTGCATCTGCACCAATCCAGTTTACAGTTGATCAAGAGGCTCTTAAGGTGGTGGATGATACTAAGGCCAGAGAACTTTTGCAGAGAAAGCGCTATATCAGATATGACTCTGGTTCGCCGCTGGCTAGTGGAGCAGCTACTCCACTTAGTGCTGCGACCAGCCCAAATACCTCTGTTGAGAATTTGAGTGCTGATCTCGCTAGCGCAAAGATCACAACTGATGAGAGTGCCTCAGGCGCCGATGAGGTTGCCGCTGATACTGAAAAATCGGAGGCTGACATTTACTCGGAGAAGGTCCTTGCTTGTTCAATTCTTAACAAGGAAGCCTGTGAAATGTGCTCAGCTTAGACTCTGCTAGTTGCTTATTTATGTTCATCCAAATTTATATAATATCACATTAGAAAAGAAAATAAATATAATGAAATGAAATGCTGGAGACGTTACAATATATGAAGGTTTTAATTAGTCTCAGGCAGTGCTTTGTAGCTCGAGGTTGTTAATTCCATCCAAAGAAAACTGCACAACGGTGCACGTTTTATCGCTTGGTGTGCCAGGCAATAACAACGGCTTTTCGCTATTATTCTCCAACGAGCTTCAAGCGTGCTCTACAGACTGT
Source organism: Limtongella incommunis (assembly GCA_003706695.3). Lineage (NCBI taxonomy): Eukaryota > Fungi > Ascomycota > Dipodascomycetes > Dipodascales > Trichomonascaceae > Limtongella > Limtongella incommunis. The sequence continues at coordinate 398,594 of PPME03000005.1, forward strand.
CACCCAGCGAAACTAGTTCTAGACATAGGTTTTCCAGAGAAATGAACTCTTCATGAAGCTAGGTACTCGCAAGCTGTAAATGCCGGTCGAATGTCTCGTCCATGCTATTGTCTGTGTAATGGCTTTTGAGTTAGAAAAAGTTTAGTCCCTTGTTCGAGTTGCCTTCCTCCCGGGAGCCTGATATAGAATGAGTAATAAATCTTTCACTTGTCCATCAATACAATTGTCTATTTCAATGCAATTCTTTTACTTATGGCAGTTATGCAACAAATCTAGTAGGTGAAATACTAGATGTTTTAAATTATTTCATTTTTCTCGCAAGACTGAGATCGATTAGTCCTCAATCACATTGTGCAGCAACCTTTTCTGCGTAACAGAGAGCATTGTTGAAATTTTTCAATAGCGACTCAATCTGTTCCATGCCAACAGATATTCTAACAAGGCTTCTATCCACTTCAAACTTCTCTACCCAGTCAAGTTCACGATAGTGTGCAAGTAATGCGTAGGGTGACACTATCGTGAAATTAGTGCCCAGAGACGGCCCTTTCGCAGCAATAACAGAATCATGAAACGTACGAGCCTGGATAGGGGATTCAAACACCACACTGAGCAATGCACCATACCCAGCACCATCTCTCTTGAACTCGTCGTAATATTTTTTTGATTCTGTGAATGCGGGATAAAATACAGATTTGACTATTGGGGAAGCAGCAAATGTCTCCGCGATAACTTGCGCGTTTTTATTGACGATGCCATTCCTTTCAGCAAAATCTCGTGAGTTGCGCTCCAAACAGATCAAGTCGTCTGCCCAAGCTGTGTCTTCAAATTGCTCAGCCAATGTCTCTTTGAGCACCTTGTACCATTTTGATTTCGGATTGAGCACCAGAGAACCACCCATAACATTGGCAGCACCAGAAAACAGTTTTGTCAACGAAGAAACCAGAACGTCGACGTAAGGCAACAAGTCAAGATTGAGAAAGTTGCCAATTGTATCATCTACCACAATTGCGAAGCCAAATTCATCGGCCAACAACCTCAATCTCTTGATGTCTGCACATCTGAGAAGAGGGTTAGAAGGAAACTCAGTAAAAACCGCCAGCGGTTTCAGCTCACCCGATCTGAGCTGGGCCTCGAGCTGATCCAACTCAGCGTCGTTTCCAAGCCCAAAGAATTCGACACCAGGTCCAAACTTTATCAAAACTTTCAAGGTGTCAACGTACGAGAATCCAAACAAAACAGACTTGTTCGGAGTGGTAGGCGCACCCTCCAGAGTCGCAGCATGCAAGAGGGCTCGGTGTGCTGAGAAAACGGCTGCCATTCCTGTGCCATAAAGAAACACATCAGACTCCTGAGCAGTCGCAACACTGCCGCAAATACGTCTCTTGAGCGCAATTTTCGCCTCTGAGGCAAGGTTCAGATCCAAATTGCGATCGGAGCGCTCCCCCACAAAATCAGAGCTCTCTGCATGCCTTTTCTCAGTCCAGTGTTCCATGTAGAACACAGCAAGGCGGGAAGAGATTCCCTCTCCAGAATGCGTCCAGTACTGTTTTGCAAGAGGAAACAGCTCAGCTGGCAATAGCACTGCTACGATTTCGGCTGTTACCTTGGATTGTCCATCTGACACAGCAGGAAGCTGAAGAACGCGCACGTGCTTTGCAGGGAGCATGCTTGCAAACGGCTCCTGCAAGGGCTGCTGGCACCAGACATACTGTCTGCATCGGCAGGCAATTTCATAGGAAGGAAATAACAAACACAGCTCTCCGTCTTTGCCAAACTCAGCCTCGACCCTTTTTGCCAGCTGCTGGATCAGAGGATGCAGATAGAATCGAGGGTAGCCGTAATTAATTTTTCCGACAACCCAGTCTTGACCTTCCATATAAGCGACACATACAGACCAAGAGGGAAGAGTTACAGAGACTGCGTGAGGACTGTTAGCTGGGATTGGACAGCCAATATCTTTTGAAGGGATCTCCAAGGATGGCATTGTGAAATCAACAGTCTACCGTAAAATACGGAATTTTGCAATCAGAGGGATGGAGCGGGGAACAGCAAGAGAATGGGAATGTCACCTATTTCGCTTAATATGCACATAGTCCCATGGTGATTCCTCGACTGGTTTTTAGCTTAAAGTAATTTGCAGGCGAGATGTGCCCTAGAATTGTGCCACTAGTCACCAAAAAAAGAGTCTTTCGGGTAATGTCAAAGCTAGAAACAATAATCGGATAATTTCGACAAGGTCATCACAGCAGTAATAAAATTAGCAGCTCAGTTAAAGAAACACACTTTGACACGAAGAATGATAACATGAGCAAACCCACGAGGCGGCGAGAATCACGTCTGAGAGTTACCAGCTCAGTGTCTGCCATTCCAAGCCACTTGAAACCTCAACGACCAGACTTGAAACAGACACTGTCACAAGCAAGACTCAATGTGCTGGTTCCTGAGGATGTGCACAATCTCTACGGACTAAAAGAACTTCGTGAGGGGTTTTTTGATCCCTCATTCGTGGAACCGACCAAGATTGAGAGGGATGCAAACATCAGTACCAAAGAAGACATGAAAGAAGATCGTGTTATTAACGACTTTTACAAAACCAAGAAGACTGTTGTTAGTCACATGGTTCGAGACAAAAATATTGCTGTTTTGAAAGCATTCGTTGCCTACTTTCTTTGCTATTGTATTTGTCTGATCAATCCATTCGCTAGATTCACTGGTTTCGCACCAATCTTGCTCATCTCAGTGCTTATTCATCACCCGGGTAGATCTTGTGGTTCGCAAATGGAGATTACATTGCAATCAGTTATTGCATTGGCATTTTCATTGGGCTGGTCTTCGTTAGCCTTGTTTATTTCTACGTCAACTGGACCGGCTCAAAATGGAAGAGGCGGACTTTACGCAGTATCATTGATTATGGGGATTTTTTGGATATCTTGGCTGAGATCCAGCTACATTCGATTTTATCACTGCAGTCTGACGTTCGCCCTTGGCCTCATTTTCATGACCACAGTTGATATTGATCAAGGAGTAATTGATTGGGGGAAAATCAAAAACTACACTTCATCGTATTGCATAGGTATGGGAGTGGCTTTGATAGTTAACTTTCTTGTATTTCCAGACTTTGGACATTCGGAGATGGTACATTTGGTTTCTAATTCTTTGCAAGCGTGTAGGCGAGTCTTGGTTACTGGAACCCACGGTGATGTCAATTCCGATGCCGTGCAGGCCATGAATGAGGAATATCTTCTTGTTTCAGAGGCTTTTAGAGAGTTTTCATCTGAAATTTCGTTTTCATCAATAAGCATACAGAATTGGAGAGAAATTCGGAACATTTTACAACTCATCGTGACGGGTGTTCGTGCTCTCCCATCTACTAAAATCGAGCTTGGAACTCTCTACGCTAACGAATGCATTGACCTTTTCAACATGATAGCCAGTGTAATTACTGAAATTTCCGACAAACTTCTTTCCGGCAAGAAATCGAAGGCTATATCTTCGAAAAAAAAACTAGAAAGTGCATATATTAAAATGGGGAAAATTGGGCAAAGTCTAGCATCTGCTAGGAACGTTTCTGGTTTTGAGATTGATCTTCATGATGAACAAATCATGATTCGACTTCTCTATGTCCACCACTTGCAGTCCTTGGCAAGAGATGTTTTAGATCTTGCTAACTTGATAGGATCTATACCATTTAAATGGAGGTTTCTGTGGCCAGCTTATCCACTCGCTAGGGCGCTCCGGCAACAAACCCGACAGATTAATCACGATAAAGGAGGGCAGTCAGCAGCATATTATTTCAGGATTGAATATTTGAATCTCGAAATCATTGATCAGGTGCATCGACTTGACACATCACCGGATGGAGTTGACCAGAAACATGGTCAGTTGCATCATGGGGACTCCTTCAACATTGAACATAATCGAAATACCATTCGATTCAAGGTATGGGCATTTTTACACTCTTTGCAAAGTTTAGAAGGGCATTTTGCTATCAAGACATCAATCATAATTACCTTGATTTGCTTGCCCGGTTGGGTAAACACTTCTCATTTTACTTGGTATAATATTCATGATTGCTGGACCGCAAGCATCCTTGCTTACTTACTAGCGCATACCAGAGTAGCAGGCAATTTTGTCGATTATATCACCAGAATTACGTTTGCATTGCTGGGAATAGTTTGGGGTGGCATTGCGTACCGTGCTGATTACGGAAACCCGTACGTTATGGGTGCATTTGCTGCAGTCTTCATGATTCCTTGTTTTCACAGATTTATTGCTTCAAAGCATCCAAGAAGTGGATTTATCGGTTGTATCTCATTCACTTTAGTATCAATGGGCTTAAAACAGCTAGAATCGAACGGCTCTGAGTTTAACATATTCACAGAGGTGTGGGTTAGAGGTTTATCCATTGTTGTTGGTATTTCTCTATCCATTGTGATTAACTATCTTCTGTGGCCATTTCGTGCCACAGAAGCAATTGCTAGATCCACAGCGACGATTTTAGATGCATTTTCACATTCGTATCAAATTGTTGTTGACCGCTATCTTTACAAGGATGAGAGTAATCGTGTCACCCGATTTGCCATGCAAATGGCAGCAATAAGAGAGGCGAGAATGCTTCAATGGTTGAGCGAATATAAGAATTTGTTGTATTTGACACACCATGAACCTTCTCTGCGTAAAAACTTCAGCCCGATTCCCTATCACAACATTATACAATCCTGTGAAGTCATTCATCAAAGACTTTGCGAAGCTCGCATTTCCACTATTTACTTCAGTGCATTTTCCATACAGCATGACTTTGAGTCAACTAGAGCAATTCTTAGCAGCAGAAGAGATGCAGTTGCTTCGTTAATCTTTGTGCTCTACATTCTGTCCAATGCACACAGGTCACGTTCAAAGATATCGTCAGCATTACCTTCTGCTTTGATGGCCAGAAAACTTTTGCATGAGAATATGAAATCTCATGACACTACTCATGTGTGGCAAGAAGTTCATGTATTTGCATTTTCAAAATCATTTACTGATATCACGACAGAAATTGAGAAAATAATTGGGTTTTCCAAAGCAATATTGGGTGAAGGATAGTTGAAAACAAACGCTATCTCTAGTATAATTTATCATAATTGAAAATGGGTTTTTAGTTGGCAAAATTTGGAGATGCTTAGCATATGATCCTTCAATATAGGTTCCATATAAGGTACAGACAGGCACGCTTTACCTGCCATGAATAGATGCCTGCGCGTAAGAAATTTGCAAAGATGAATTCATGATTCCACAATGTTTCAATTACAATATGAAGCTTACAAAATCAATTCTCAGCAATAATTAATCATTACACACTTGAAATATTCAGGCTTTCGGGGAGTGTACTCTCCAAGCCGACAAGAATGTGGATAATTCTGTCAGCTGCGGCCCCGCCCGTCCATGATCACTCACAGACTCACAATCCCCCTCAAAATGTCTCAATTTTGGAAAAAGTCTCCAAGGGATATTGAACGAGGATTTGAGATATTACAAGAGCGTGAGTCCGAAAGATACAACACCAACGAGTTCACAACCTTTGCTTCTCAACAAAATATCGGTAAGGATCGTTATTGCAACATAAAGCCATATGATTCTACGAGGGTGAAATTAAGTGGACTAAAAAATGACTACATAAATGCTTCAAAGATTGCTCTATCTCAGGGTTCCTCTACAACCAATTACATTGTTACACAGGGACCTAAAGAGAATACAGTTTCAGACTTTTGGCAAATGATTTCTGAGTTGCCTGGTGATTCAACAGTAATCGTCATGCTGACGAAGCTCAAAGAACGTAACATTGATAAATGTACAAGGTATTGGGTTTTAGAGGAGTCTGATATTCCTAATACAAAGCTTCATCTCAAACTTACACAACCGTACAAGCAACATGAAGGTTTCAAAGTGGCATCATTTGATTTATCAGGGAAAACTATCCATCATGTTTGGTGTGAGAGTTGGCCTGATTTTTCACCTCCTGACTGGAGTGTGAGTGACATGGTAAAATTTGTTCACGAGCTTAATAAACCTCCAGCTCCAATCGTTGTTCACTGCTCCGCCGGCATAGGACGATCAGGTACATATGTTGCTCTCGACAAACTTCATACTTTGACTGTTGAACAGCTGCGAACTTCCGATACTGACCTTATTCTTGATATAGTCGATCAAATGCGACAACAGCGACCAGGTATGGTTCAAACCTCAAGACAGTTGGCATATATATATGAGGAAGTGAAAAAAAGGATGGAGACTACGTCCTAGACTTTTCAAGCTTCTTCGCAACCGAGTTTATCATATCCGAATGGGTTTGAGTCTCTGATAACTCGATAATATTAATGAGTTCTTGTACCAGTACTGGAGAATCAGTGTTGAGCCAAATCTTGCCGTTCACACCAATAGCAACTTCAAAAGGTACAAACTCTCCAATAGCTTGTAAAACTGTACCTTCTTTTGATGTAAACAAATGTCGTGCGTAAGTCACCGAGATGTTAGCAACACCACCACCTTTAAGCTCACCATATGGGCCAGCTCTTAGTGTAGTTGCATCAACACAAGAAAGTTCTGCGTCGACGTGTTTGTTAGTTGACGACACCCTACAATACAGCAGTGTTCCAGTTATAAAATTAGGGCGAGTTTTTTTCGAGGCATTTTCAAAAGCGTCTGATGGTAATGTTAATGGCCATGATCCTTCCTCCAATTCAACTCTGTATGCTTCTGTGTTCTTGCCAACTACGACACCAACCACATTGTCTTTTACCATTGGCACATATCTCTTTTTTTTGGATTCAACGTAGATCACAGTCTTGTTTCTCACTCTCTGTTCGACCTCACGTCCTGCAATTTCTGGTATTACAGTACCATAAGGGTCTTCATACAGCCCAGGCCCACAAAGCTGATTCCCCGATGTTTCGAACTCTTTACATCCAGGCAGGTCGTACGTCATGTTGAACTTTGGCAAACGTTTGAGTGTACTGTGCCTTTGCCGATATTGTATTTATGCCTCACTTGGCCTGAATTTTTTTATTCACTTTTCCCAATTACGCAATTTGAGGTTCAAGATTAAAAAACAGCAAAAGTTATCTCAAATAGGAAATTATTAACAAGATTTTACTACCTCTGAACAAAAGGCATGGAGAATATTTGAAAAGAGCAGTAGTTCAGAATTCAAATTTGTCCAGAAAGAAAGGTTTCATAGTTTATTTTACACAAGACACTGCTCAAGTTATTTTGGGATGAATTTCTGCTGTGTGAAAGATGGGTCGCACTATCTCGCCTCCACGCAAGGCCAGGTGCAAGTAGTGACATTCAACGTAGCACTTGACAAACGACGAGTGCAGAACTACACAGTGCTGGAGCAAGGACTACCCAAAATAAAATATGTTCCGTGATAGAACAAATCTGTATATATCTTATCGTCAATCATATGTTCACAGACCAACGACAATTGCTTTCACTTCAACAGCAAGTCAAAATGATGAAGCTCAAGGTCTAATGGACGTAGGCATTGAAATGGAAGAGCTCCCTCCACAATGGATTGATATATCTGATGACGTTGATGAAATCCTTGAGAGTATGAATGATGACCTGAAAGTTCTGGATAAATTGCATCGTAAGAATGCACTTCCTGGATTTGACGATAAAAGTAGAGAAGAGCGAGAGATTGAACAACTGACTATGAAAATTACCAGTCAAATGCATAAATGCCATAATATGGTGAAGAGCCTAGATTCGCTAAAGCTCAAAGATTCTGCAAGTCAAAAAATGGCTATCAATATGAAAATATCATTGGCATCCAAAATCCAATCTATATCCGCGAGATTCAGAAAAATGCAATCGTCCTATTTGAAGGCCCTGAAAAGTGGTGCGGGAGAAGTGGATTCTACGTTCATGTCTAAATCTCCGTATGATGATGAACAAGGCGATGAAGTTGCTGCTCAAGGAGACATAGAATTTAGTCAAACCATGCTCCAAGAGGAGCAAGAAATGCCTCAAGAATATCGACAACGCGAAAGGGATATTACAAAAATCGCACAAGGAATCATTGAGTTGGCAGATATTTTTAAAGATTTGCAAACGATGGTCATTGATCAAGGCACTTTGCTTGATAGAATTGACTATAACGTTGAAACGATGCACCATAATGTAAAAGAAGCTGACGGGCAACTGGTAACCGCGACAAGGTATCAAAAACGCACACAAAAATGCAAAATTATTCTTTTGCTGATATTAATAGTAGTGGGTTTAATTATAGTACTGCTAGTGAAACCACGTCGCCACGTAAAAGAAGTGATTGTAGAGAAGCCAGGTAGTGATAGCAGTGGTGGTGACAATGTGGATGGTACAGGAAACAGAGGCGATGGTGATAGTGATAGCGTTTCTATTGCCATCAAGGAGATACCTGAAATGAGATCTGCTTCATTGCTATAGGTTTCGAAGTGAACGATAGAATACTAGCGCAAAGAACGATGAGTATTCGAATATCTGGAAATGCTGTTGTGATTCATGCGTTCAGTTGTTACCTCTGTATTTTCGGTAGACGAGTGCAATTTGCTTTATAAGTGATCTGTCGAAACTCACTGAATCATCTAGATTTGAAAGTATATTGACCTGTAAGCCACCTTATTCACAAACACTCCGTCGCCGAGCTAGATTTTCCTATCAATGAATCTATTTATAAATATCTATATATGTTCTTCTATTGGGGCTTGTTCTTCCAAAAGCGTATCGAGCATGTTGAGAGAAATCGCTGGATCTCTTCCATTTCTTACTTGCAAAATAATATCACACACTCCTTTTTTCAAGTCAGAAGTAGTGGAGAAGACCATTTCAATTTCATCCATTGACCAATTGAGTTGCCTACTGTTCTGCAGTAGCCAGCGCGCCAGAAAAGTAAGGGTACGATTCACCGGTAAAATCTCTAGATCCAACAAGCGTTTGACAAGAAATGATGATTTGTTTCCGTGCTCCAAGATGGATTTCAACACCGAATAGCTTTCATCCAAAGTATCTGCGGATCTGAATGCTGAAACAAATTCAACGGCCAAATCCTGATCGAGATTTGCTGAATTTGCTTTATTCCACTCCTCTCTCAAAACTGAAATGTTGTTTCCTCGGCCAAGAGCTGCAATGAATTTTTGATAGGAAAGAGAATGCTCACTGTCAACTAATTTTCGTAAGTAGGACAATATGATTTCTTCCTTATTGAGCTCCAACAAATCTGAATTGTGAATGCACTGTAATGCAGTTGTATGTTGCATCTCTTTGACAAAATCGTTATCTCTTAGAGGTAATTTATCGAAGACACGTACTAGTATCTTTTCATCAGGAGCTTTTGACGTTTGATGAGCACGAGCAGACAATGCTCTATATATCCCAGAAGCACTACCATATTTTGCACTCAATAGTAAACACTCGTCTAGAGCTTCTTCTGACAGCGTTTCAAATCTGTTCATGACACCAAACATATGGGCCATGGCTGTCATCACCGAGCCAGTCTCAGCGTGAGAAATGCGGAATGCGGCCCGAAGAATCGATGGTTGACACTTGTTTGAAATCTCACCGCTGGCCTCACTATTTTGAAAAAGCTCAAGGCACTGATACAAGTCATCAGTAGATTTGGCAGCGGACAACAGTAGCTGTGCCATCTGTGGTGACAATGGGACCACTCTGAGAAATTGTTTCCTCTCTATAATGAATTCACGAACTTGGTCTGCAGGCAAATTAGCAGCATGTTCCGATAACACCCGCAGAAATGCGTTAGAGGATTCTTTTGACAGTTTGACTTTGTTCATTACCAAAACCTTAAAATAAGCAGAAGCTGATTCAAAGTCACCAAACTTACAGACAAATCTCAACCAAATGTCTAAAATTCGAGACTTTTTGATTTCTAATCTGCTGAACGAATAAAAGAACGTGTTGAATTCTTCGAGAGAAGAAATGTCATTGAATGTAACTCGATCAACCTCAAGAGCCTTCATAATGACGAGTTCAAATAGCTGCACACTTCTTCTCGAATCAAATTCACCCAAAGCTATGCTTGCATCGCTTCTTTTTAAACTGTCCTTCTGACTTGAAATTAGCTTCATGATGGCTGGCAATTGGATGAGACTTGCCTGATCAACAATCGCGTTTAAAAGTAGATTTGCTTGTGATTTGTTTGATGCATGAATATCAATCCAGTTTTTGAGTTCAAGGTCTGTGGTTCTTCGTTTTAAAAGCTTTGTGATTTTGTGCTTCAGCTCGTCTGACAGCTGGTCACCTCTTTTACGAATCTGCCGCCCTTGATCAGACAAGTTTGCCAGTTGACTTAACGGTTTAGTTTCAGAATACTGATCAGATTGTAACTTTAACAGCCGCAGACGTTTTAAATAAATGTTATCCTCAGAATTTGCTAGACGCGAAGTGGCTTTCGCACCTTTGGAATTTTCAGTTATCGCCCTAATGCATTCAAAGTCATCCAAAGTGTCTAAGAAATGATCAGAAGTGAAATTCTTGTAGAGAATAGGAGCCTTAAAAATTTTTCTGTGACTACTCAATATCACTTTACTTCCAATCTGGTTTTTAATCATGATCGTAGGTAGACAGATTGGTCAAAAGGGAACGAACTGTTAGGGGACGGTTTTTCAATTTCCTTTATAGGCTAGTCGCCATGGCATGTCAAATTTGGCACATCCGACCAGTTCATACTAGAGGAAGGCTGACTACAGAGGCCACAGCTGATTGGGTGAAATTATAGGATAGAAACATAATTTTGTAGATACAGTAGGAGTTGCGAATTGTAGATTTTTAGACGGTCAGTGTCACTTATGTCGACCATTCCTGAAGTCAGCTGCTATATGAATTACTGCTATGAGTTCCAGCACCATTACTTCGGCAGCCACCCATCTGGTAAAATAGGCTAGCAGGGAAGCACATGAGGATACAACAGAACTTTCGTTATGGTACGCTGCTATTCTGAAAGCAAAACTGTCCTTACATGTTACGTTGTCCGCGTCTTAATATCCCATATTGGAGCGCCCCATTATCCCATTATTTAGGGGTGATGGTCCTCTACTAGTAAATTTTCACCCAGCTCACGGTGAAATTTCACACAAAAAATCTTCACAAAGCCATTATCATGCCTAGTTTTGAAGACGAAATTGATTTTAGCGACCTGGAGGCTAAATATACAGCGATAGAAAATGCGTCATATGATGCTTATATCGTTGTTGATGGTATTCCAGTTGTCCCGGAGGCTAAAATTGAGACACTGAAGACTGTCCTCAACAAGAAGGTTTTTGGTACAGTAGGAAAGGTAGTAGACATGAATATGCCTGTCGAGAATGGTAAAACGAAGGGATTTGCTTTCATTGAATTTGAAAATGGTGAGCAGGCCAATAACGCCATTACAAAATTCCACATGAAAAAACTTGATGCAAAGCACACTTTACTGGTTAATAAGCTGACAGATATTGACTACGCACTTGAAGATACTATCACATACAAAGAACCTCAAATTGAGGAATTTAAGCCGATTGAACATTTGAGATCATGGCTGATTGACGGTAGAGATCAGTTGATGATGCATTCTGGTGATGTCGTTGGAGTATTTTGGAATAAGAAGAGTGATGAACCAGAAAAGATTATTGCCAGAAAGAACTTCACTGAAAAATACGCGAAGTGGTCCCCTAAGGGTACCTATCTATTTTCCTTGCACCGTCAGGGTGTTCAAATGTGGGGTGGAGAATCTTTTTCAATGCTAGGTAGATTTGTTCATTCTCTAGTTCTTTGGGTGGATGTTTCTCCAAATGAAAGATTTGTGGTTACTTGCTCAGAGGAACCTTTAAAAGCTCCTCCAGTGGATTCTCCTGCTCGTGCCCAGTGGCCTTTCAAAGAATCTGATGAAGGAAATAATATTGTTGTATGGGACTTGCGCACTTGCCTTCCACTCAGATCCTTCCCACTCTTGTCTGGTTCAGCATCTGGCCCACAGGGTGGTCCAAAACAACAGCCTGCTCCTGGTAAGAAGATTGTTTGGCCTATCCTCAAATGGTCTGCTGATGACAAATATTTTGCTAGACTTATTCCTGGTGAGAGCATTAATGTATACGAATCATCAACTTTGTCTCTTCTTGACAAGAAGCCTATTAAGATTCAAGGTGTTGTCGATTTTGAGTGGGCACCTGCCCTTGTTGACACGGAAGGAAGAATCAAAGGCAGCAATGGAGCCAATGGAAAGAAGACAGCTGCAAAAGATGGCGATCATCTTATTTGCTACTGGACACCTGAAATTGATGACCAAACTGCTCGTGTCTCCATTATGAACATCCCAACAAAAGAGGTCATTAGATCCAGAAACTTGTTCAATGTTGCTGGTTGTAGAATTCACTGGCAATCGGCAGGAAATTTCCTCTGTATAAAGGTGGATCGTTTTACCAAGACCAAGAAGTCGACTTTCACTAACTTGGAGTTTTTCAGACTTACTGAAAAGGCTATTCCGGTTGATGTAGTTGAACTAAAGGACACTGTTATCAATTTTGCATGGGAGCCAAAATCTGATAGATTTGTGACCATTTCTTCTGCAGATCCAACTACTCCACTTACCAAACACAACCTGTCTTTCTATAGATTAGAACAAGGTAAGGGCCTCGTTACTCAGTGGAGACTCACAAAGTCCTTCCCAGAGAAAACGGTAAATTCTATTTACTGGTCACCAAAAGGAAGGTTTTTGATTACAGCCACAATCTCCAACTCTAGTGCCAGTGAGCTTGAGTTTTGGGACATGGATCATGAAGTCGTTCCAAATTCCAACGAAACTGAACTTCAGCACAACGGTACTTTTGAAAATTATGGCATGACAGATTTGGAATGGGATCCTTCGGGACGATATGTTGCTACCTATTCGTCGTCGTGGAGACATTCTGTAAGCAATGGATATAAAATCTGGGATTTCAGAGGACATGTATTGAGAGATCAGCCAGATGAGAAATTCAAGGCTCTGGCATGGCGTCCTCGTCCAGCGTCAATTCTTCCAAAGGATAAGAGAAAACAAGTCAACAAGAACTTGAAATCTTACTCCCGCAGATTCGATGAAGAAGATGCGATGGAGGCTTCTGAAGCCAGCAGAGAGCTCATTATGCGCAGAAGAAACGAACTTGCAGAGTGGAGAGAATGGAGAAGAGCTATGGAGGCTAAGTTGCTTAGCTTGCACTTGCCAATTGATTCTACCTATCCTTCGTTACTTGCTGGTGATGAGGTCATTGAGGAAACTCGTGAAGAAATTTTGGAGGAAAAGATTGAAGAAGTTTCGTCCTAAAAGCGCTATGGATTCTTGTTTGACATTGCATTTGGAGATGACCAGATAACTTCCTTGAATGTTTACAACGTCAATCTGTATAAAAAGTGAATTAATGTATTGTCGAATTCTTAGGTTATTTACAATTTATTAGCAAAGCGCAACTATCTATAACAATTGATGAGTTGACTTGTTTTCATGAATGATGAGGAAATTTACTTTTTGTCGCTGGCCATAGTTTTCAATTGGAGTCCATGCCACTGAGCAATGTCGTCTTTCAACACTTCATTAACCATTCTATGCTGTTTAATCATAGAAATGCCCGAAAATTTGTCCGACTTTATGGAAATTGCAAACATCGAGCCACATCCACCCGAAATATCTTGAACTTGTAAGGAGCTTGGTGAAAATGAATCATCCAACTTATGATAGATTTTCTTTTCGTAATCATTCAAGCCATCTGTTGAAAACAGTCGTGCAAAAAATATCTTTCTTGCAGGCCACAGGGCTTGAACTTTCAGGCTATGTGTAAATTTCTGTGAAAGCATTATGTTATATAGGGAAAGAAATCTTGGCCATTTTGCACTACTGGGACATGCGCGCGCCCAAAGGTGCTCGACACGGAAACGAGATAAGAATGAAGGTTTGAGAGAACCGTAGAATCTTCCAGTTGCATGAAAGGAAATACCACCTTTAATTCCAAGTTGACCTATTGTGAGAAACGGGTTTAGCAAGTGTTCTCTTAAGACATCTTTCATCCACACCAAAATAGGCAAGTTGAATAGGTTTCCCAATCAGGCACTTTCCTTGCGTAGCCAAGACCTTTATATTTACAATGCAAATAAATTCCTCTATTTTTACTTTCCTCAAGTTCCCCCGCAATTTACAACTGCTATCAATAATTCAAAATGCCAGTCGAACTTATTATGTCCCCAGTTATGAGACCTCTCGTCATGGCGAAGGCACTCCTTTTCCATCCGCATAGATCAAGTTCGAGATACGTTCCAAATATAATTGATATGCCAAAAGCTGATTCTCAAGATGATAGTTCTAAGCTGCAGACGTATTTGGTTGCTAAAGAATTTGGCACTGGTTCAAAAGTTTATGGAGTGTATTTGAATGAGGGCACCAAAAATAGAGACACCAGACTGTACCACCTTATTCGATCCAGAGCTGTAAAAGGTGCCTACAAGTGGTATCAAGATGGTGTAAGTGATCCTATAGCTACTATTAGAGCTGGCCTCCGTTCGAATGTGCTTCTGATGAGACAAGAAGGTGAACAGCTGGAGCTGGGCTGGCATGTTGTGGGTCATAGGGTTGATGCAATCGACTCATATAGAATTTTTAAGCTGTCAGATGGGTTCACATACCAATGGACCTCAAGAGGAAAACACTTGGAAAGAGTCCATAACCTCGGAGAAAAAGAAAGTGAAGTTCGTGAAAGGGTGGCTGAGGTACGAATTATTGAGGGCAAAGGGTTCATCCTGACTGTCGATGAAAGCAAAATTTCACGAATTATCGCTCTCACTACTGCAATGATTTCATATGTCGATCAGTGGAACACTCAACTTACCGTTGGAGGAATATACTTGCCTTATCAGCCATTCCAGGTGAGATGGAAAAGAGATTAGGTTAGTTCTCAAAATCAAGATACGATTTTGTGCGTCTCAGCGCGGGGTGATTAAATAAAATGGTGCAAGCAATCTGCGCAATACAACTAGGTGTAGTCTCAATTTATTTCGCTTACATGTTTTATATACTGAGCTTGTTTCTTCCTATTCCAAACCAAATCTGGCAAAGTTTGGAAGCACAAATGCTGCGCGATGAATCTCCTTGCTATAGTACTTGAGAGAAGATCTTTCTTCTTCTTCAGTGAAGGATCTGAGAGGTACACGCAGATTAGCTTTAGCATCCTTGGAACAAACCATAAAGCCGATTTGACCGGAAGGATAAGTTGGAATGGTGGTATAAGCATACTCAACGGTGGGGAAAACCTTCTTGCATGCTTCCTTAACTTCTTTAATAATCTTCATATGGAGCCAGACGTTCTCACCTTGAGTGGTGATTACACCCTTCTCAGTGAGGGCTTCTGAGAGAAGCTCAAAGTAAGGTTGCTGGAACAAGGAGGCTGCTGGGCCTTCTGGATCAGATGAGTCAGTGATAATGCAGTCGAAAGTGTTCTTGTAGTCAGCCAAAAATTTGAAACCATCACCAATGTGAACCTTGACCTTTGGATGTTGGAAGCCAATAGCCATTGAGGGCAAAAATTGCTTAGAAACACGAATAACAGCTTCGTCAATGTCACAGTGAACAACTTCTTCAATTGAAGAGTGCTTAACAACTTCACGGACAACACCACCGTCACCACCACCAATGACCAAAACCTTCTTCGGATTTGGGTGGGAGTTGAGGGCAAGGTGAGTGATCATCTCCTGGTAGGCAAACTCATCACGCTCGGTGCATTGAATTGCACCGTCAAGGACCAAAACATTACCATAGTCAGATGATTCAAACACGAGAACGTCTTGATACTTGGACTTCTCTACGTGGAGAATCTGATTGACACGAAGGCCCATTGCTTGGCCAGGCCACATGGTATCAGAAACTTCATAAAACCAACCGTCTTTGATTGAAGGATGAGTCAATTCTCCAGCCATTTTTTTGCGTTGTTATCTCGGTAGCAGAGTGTGAGTAGGTTGCTGAAATTTTATAGAATAATTTTCATTTCACATGCACATTGCTATATATGGAAGAAAAATGCGAGAGTGAAGTGAGAAGGATAATCAAAATAGTAGTGAAAAAATAGCTAAATCAGTTTCTTAGGCAATACCAATTCTTTATTTTCCCAGTTTGCACCCTTATAGCTTGAGATTGCGAGATTGCGAGATTGCGAAATAAGATTGTAAAGTTCAGCTATGGGCTGAACTTTTTGATACCTAGCCCATCGGTTAAACTGGGTTACATGGCTACTCGTTCGAACTTGCATCAATTGACCAAAAAAAAAGAGGCATTACTTTACCACCGGCTATATACTATTTCCGATGAAACTCTCATGCCAAGGGCAGAATTGAATTTGGATTATTTGTCTGGTGGTAAGAGGGCAGCTCTGTTCATCGTATGCATCAGAATAACAAACGATTAATTTATTGTCCATTTATATACAAAATCTTTGGTGATGATATGTAGTTCGAATACCCTTAATTTCTAGCAATGGAAGTCTTCCACGAAAACAAGTCGACGCTGAGCAAAGTAATTTTCTTTCAAAATTGGAAGTATTTGTAACATCAATATTGACAACGATACAAAATTTCCTCACTTTTTAGCACCTTCTATGACCTTGTCGGCACCTCCATCTGCCTCAAATCTAAGATCCCAATTCATCATCGGTCCAAAATGAGGTAAGAGTTCAGCAACATATTGAACATCCTTGTCGCCTCTACCGGAAATACAGATAACAATATCTTTGTCCTTGCCGAGCTTTTTAGCAAGCTCCATTGCTCCCCAGACAGCGTGAGACGATTCGACGGCCGGAATGATACCTTCTGCTTGGGAAAGAGCACGGAAGCCAATCAAAGCATCAACATCTTTACAAGCAACAAATTCTGCACGTCCAGTCTTTTTCCAAAATGCAAGCTCCGGTCCTACACCAGGATAATCTAGGCCAGCGGAAATAGAATGTGTATCCTGAATTTGGCCATCTTCATTTTGCAAAATGTAAGACCTGACTCCATGCAGTACACCTTCTTTACCCTTAGTCAAAGAAGCACCATGGCGCTTAGTCTCAACACCATCACCACCTGCTTCAACTCCAAGAAGTTTGACAGACAAGTCTTTCTCAAAAGGTGAAAACATGCCAGAGCAGTTGGAACCACCACCCACACAAGCTACCACTGCATCTGGAAGTCTTCCATCATTCTTCTTAGCAAATTGTTCCTTTGTTTCTCTACCAATCACAGATTGGAAAGTTCTGACCATCGTTGGAAATGGATGTGGCCCAGTTGCAGAACCCAAAATATAGTGGGTGTCGTCAAGAGATGTGACCCAGGATCTCATAGCCTCAGAAGTTGCATCACGAAGAGTCATAGTACCGGCTGTGACAGGTACTACTTCGGCACCCAATAATTTCATACGGAAAACATTGAGAGCTTGTCTTCTGACATCCTCTGCGCCCATGTAAATCTTACATTTCATGCCAAACTTTGCAGCCACAGTTGCAGTAGCCACACCATGCTGACCAGCACCAGTTTCAGCAATAATCTTATTCTTTCCAAGGCGTTTTGCAATTAATACTTGACCAATTGCGTTGTTAATTTTATGAGAGCCAGTATGGTTTAAATCCTCGCGTTTGAGCCAAATCCTGGCACCTCCAACCTGTTCGGTAAGTCTTGGAGCAAGATGGAGAGAAGAAGGTCTACCAATGTAATCAAAATAAGATCTGTACTCTTCCCAAAATTTAGGATCGTTGGCGGCCTCGGTGAAACCCTTCTCAAGCTGATCAAGGCAGCTGTGCAAAGCTTCTGGTACATATTGACCACCAAAGTCACCAAACCTGCTTGGAAAGACATGCTCTTCCTCAGATGGCTTGAATTCTGGAAGAGAAACCCGATCATCTGGATATTCCTTTGGTTTCTCAACTTTTCTATTGCCTACTAGATAGGCAGAGTAATTTTTAACAGCTTCAATTCTTTCAGCGGCAGGAGTTTTGTTGATCAAATCAATCAACGCAGACCCAACAACCACAGCGTCAGCATGCTTACCAGCTGCAATGAAGTGCTCTCTAGTCGAGACACCAAATCCTAACGCGAGAGAAGTACCCTCTTGAGCTGACGCTCGTACGCGTTCCAGCAAAGCATCAATTGCTCCTGTGTCAATTGTACCGGTAGCACCAGTAGTGCCCATTCTCGAAACAACATAAACAAAAGAGTCTGCAATTGGCACAAGTTCCTTCAATCGATCTTCATCAGTAGAAGGAGCAATGAGCGGGATGTATGAAAGACCTTGGTTGGTGCAAACGTTTCTAAATCTGATTGCGTCCTCTGGTGGAAGATCGACCAACAGGAAACCATTTGCACCTGCATTTTTGGCATCCAAAACAAGCCTCTCTTCGCCATAAGCATTGACTGGGTTGAAATAGCCCATGAGCATTACCGGCACATACAACCCTTTTGATCGAGCCTCCTTCACAAGGTCCAAAATTTTTGCAATTGTGACACCATTCTCCAGAGCAATAAAATTGGCCTTCTGAATTGTTGGACCGTCAGCAATAGGGTCTGTGAATGGCATTCCCAGCTCAATAATGTCAGTGCCACCTTCTTGGAGCGCCAACATTATTGGAATTGTCTCCTCGACCGATGGAAATCCAGCAGTCACAAAAGACACGAGGGCTGTTCTTTTTTCATCTTTGCAAGATTTAAACAGTGACCTTAATTGTGCAGACATTATAATTATTGAGTGGTCACAAAACTTAGTGCGATTTATATATCCTGTGATTCATTTTGAGCAAGCGCGAAAAAGAGTCACATATGATAGACCGTACTTCGACCAGTAGCTGACACCCAGCAATAAACAATTTGCAAAATCTAAAGCACCAGAGCAGAAGTAATTTCAAAACTATACATACATAAAATAGATAAATATTAAGAAACTTAATCCAGAATTTTACAAGTTCCTTTTGGCCGCCTCTCGCTAAAACGTGAACTGTCCAGGTGCTCCCATATTATCCAATGAAGCATAAGCATTATTCATAATCTGAGCTGGTGAAATTTGCTGATTGTACATGTTTGAATTATTATTGCTCATAGAGTTCCCTAGGTTCTGAACGTAACCGCCATATGCTGAGACAGGAGATTCCATCCTAGAGGGCATTTGACCATACCCAGTAGATAATGGTGGCTGTTGTTGCTGAAGTTGTTGCTGCTGTTGCGGCTGCTGTTGTTGTTGTTGCTGTTGCTGTTGCTGTTGCTGTTGCTGTTGCTGTTGCTGTTGCTGTTGCTGTTGCTGTTGCTGTTGCTGTTGCTGTTGCTGTTGCTGTTGTTGTTGCTGCTGCTGCTGCTGCTGCTGCTGCTGCTTTTGCTGTTGCTGTTGTTGTCGCTGTTGTATTGGATGTTGCTGTGATACGCCATTACTTGACATTTGCTGTACTGATTGTTTTGAGGCATATGGTGTGTTACGTTGTTGCATCATTTGCTGTTTCTGGGCTTGAGCCTGAGCAGCCTGAGCCTGAGCTTGGGCCTGAGCCTGAGCAGCCTGAGCAGCCTGAGCAGCCTGAGCAGCTTGAGCAGCCTGGGCCTGCGCGAATTGCTGTTGAATACGTGAACTCTGATCATTTTCTTTTTGGCCATCCTGTAAGTGCTGCGACGCTGCGTGATCTTGAATCTGACTTATGGGTGCTCGCATTGAAGGATTAGTCAACTCAGGGAACAAACTAGCCAAAAGTTTATACTGTTGAGCTAAATGTGCAGCACCAGCTGGAACAGTCAACATTTGTTTATAAACTTGTGGGGACAAAGCGGTGGACTTTCTTGAGGCCCTCATATTATCAGTAAGAGTGTAAAGGTAAGATAAGTTGGCACGAACACCTGTCATGCAACTCAGAAATTGAGCGTCTTTTTGCCCATTTTCTTGGGCCGCAACCGTCGCGGCAACTTTCAACAACTCTGTATTGATGGAGAACAGCAAAGCGGCGCGCTTTTTTTCAAGTTCAAACATGTGGCCTTTGCTAACCCCGTTTGCCATTGGAGATTGGGTATTCATTGTGGCTGGAGAATTAGTGTGAGAAACAACAGGACTGTTTATTTGAGAGCTCATCTGTGCACCACTGAGATGAGAGATTCCACCATTGATTTGCTGGCCACTAGCCATAAGTCCTCCACTGCTTTGAGATACTTGTGGAGAAATCTGAGGAGACATTTGAGGTATTTGAGACATTTGAGACATCTGTGACACCTTTGATGGTGTTTGTGGCGTAGGAGCTGCTGGCTTTTGCATTCCGTTGGCCATCATATTCGTCATGTCATTTCCAAACATTGACGACATGTTGTTGGCAGGACTCATCATGTTTTGATTAACATAAGGAGAGAACTGCGCACCCGCATCTAATCCATTGCTATTGTCTCCAAGAGAAAAGTTTTGCATTATTTAACCTGGTCAGCCGGACGTAGAGATGTGGAAGACTAAGCAAGTTGGAACTGTTTAGATGTGAATTGGCTTTTGCTCATGCCCAACACGAATGGGGACTTTTTTTGCATCTCCGATTGAGAAGTAATTGATAGGTGACCTTATCCCCCAGGAATAAATTTAGCATTTGCCGCCGCGGAGCGCGTGACAGAAATGCTCTTGAGCGTGTCTACACAATCTCGAGGTACATGCAACTGGCGAGTGCTTGTTGGCACAATTGAGAGAGGTGCCAACATCAGCCCTTGACCAAAAAATGTAGACCCTTGGTAGGAAGTGGGTTTATTTGTCAGCTATTAGTCCAAAATTAAGCTCTGTATCTACATAACCGTCACAATACATACACATGTGTCATGAAAATTCAGGAAAAAAGATTTGTGATTGCAGTACAAGCTGATTCAAAAGTTTTTTCCAAAAGTGATAATTCTCGCCAACATCTAACTTGGCACTCGTGCAGTTGAGCTTTTGTATAAGTCTGTGATCTATTAGTCAAAAATCAAAAGCTTTGCCTCGCGTGACAGCCATTATAGATTCTTGTGCGTAAAATCTTTTTGTCCTCCAGCTCCCTTGTAGTCACCGGCGACTTGCCCGTGCCCACTTATCAAGTACTGATAGCTGACCAAACCATCCAGACCGACTGGTCCACGAGCATGTAATCGGTTGGTCGATACACCAACCTCAGCACCGAAACCATATCTAAAACCATCTGCAAACCTAGTCGAAGCATTTACGTAAACGCCAGCTGAATCAACACCTTTCTGGAATTTGGCACCCGCACTTTCATTACTTGTCACGATAGCATCAGTGTGATGAGAAGAATGGTCATTAATGTGTTCAATCGCTTCTTCTAGTGAGTTCACCTCTTTCACAGCAATCTCCAAAGCCAAAAATTCCTTGTGAAAGTCATCCTCATTGGCCTTTTCAAAGTCAATTTTATGCTGGTTAGCAAGGTCCTCCAATTCAGGAGACAGTCTGAGTTTTACGCCATGGCTTCGTAAGGCTATCAAGAGTTCTTTGCTATGGGGATAATCCTTGTTGATTAACAAGGTCTCAATAGCGTTACATCCAGCAGGATAATTTGTCTTGGCATCAATCGCGATTCTGTTAGCCATTTGTGGATCGGCATCATTGTGAATGTATAATGCACAAATACCATCTGCATGCCCCATGACTGGAATTTTTGTGTTTTCTTTGATTGATTTGACCAACTGGTTTGAGCCTCTTGGAATCACTAAATCAATGTAATCGTCTTCATTCAACAGCTCACCAACTTGATCTCTTGATGACACCAAATTGATACCGTCTTTTGGAATTTTGGTAGTTTCTAACTGCTTCCTAATGACATTCGACATTAGTTCAAACGTCTGCGTGGACTCTTTTCCGCCTTTGAGAATAGCTGCATTTCCAGACTTAATCGCTAAAGCAGAAATGTTGGCAATGACCTCGGGACGAGATTCAAAAATGATCAAAAGAACACCAATTGGACAAGTTATTCTTTTCAACTCCAAACCATCGTCCAGCTCGGTCGACAAGGTGACTCGTCCAACAGGATCCGAAAGTTCCGCAACGTCCAAGACACCTTGCAGCATCACATCAAACTTGTCACCTTTCGAAAGATCCAATCTTTTAACTAACGCACTTGAAAGACCCAGTTTCTCAGCGTTCTTCATATCTATCGCGTTGGCTTTCAAAATTTCTTCCTTAGCAGCTTTGAGGCCGCTGTAAATGGCTTTTAATGCCTCATTTCTTTCTTCTTCTGAAAGAGTTTTCATCAAGTTTGATGCTTTCTTGGCACCTCTAGCGATGTCTGTACTTGTAACCATTTTTTTGATGTTAACAATGGAAAGTGAACCAATTCTCCGCTCGAGTTTGTCTTCAAAGTGAATAGTCACACCTTACCCGATTAGTCAGCTCTGGGGCTATATAGGCTTGATTTACTCAATGACGAAGAAACTGTGATTGATTTCTTGGAGAAAAAAAAAGAGATATCAACAATATCAACAAGAACTGGGGATTTATCCCCTTGCCAGTATATAAATAATTAGAACACCGATTTGAATACTAGCAATAAGCTGCAATCAGCTAGCTTTCTGATCTTGTCCTAGTTAGGAAGGTGAAATTTCGTATAATTTTTTTTGTGCAAGCAGGACAAAGCTCTCAACCTGAACGAATAATGGACCCTATCGACAAAGAATTGGACGATTTATTAAATCAAGCTAAGGAAAAGTTGAGCAGAGAAGTCACTGTAACTGACAAAGAAACAAACGACTTTCAGGAAGCTAAAGAAACTTGGCGCAAACTACCAAAAGTTGAATCTACTCTTACAAAAGGAGATGTTGATGCACAAATTCCAGAGGTCAAAAATATTGAGCTGAGACCAATAGTAAATCCTACTCTTGTGAAGCAGGAAAAGCTCAAAAAGAAGCAATCGAATGCAGGAGCTGACTGGTTTGGAATGAAGAAAACAGAAATGACTCCAGAGATCAAAAGAGACTTAAAGCTACTGGAAATGAGAGATGTTATTGATCCTAAACGACATTATAGGAAAGAGAAGATTGGAAATCCAAAGTATTTTCAAACCGGAACAATTATTGAGGGAAATACGGAGTTCTTTTCGTCTAGAATTTCAAGGAAAGACCGACGACAGACTATTGCAGATGAAATATTGGCAGACTTTCAAGCTAACGAATTCATTGATAGAAAGTTCAATGAAATTCAGGTCCAAAAACGGTCTGGCAAGAAGGCATTTTATGCCGGAATTCAAAAGTCGAGGCACAAGTACTAAGAGTGGCGTAGGTGTATTTTTAAATATACACCTATGGCTGTTTCGAGACGACGCACATTGAGTAGCATTTTAATTATCTATTTATTAGCTCTTAAAAGAATGAGGTTTTACTATTAGCTATCCAGAAGACTTTTTCAATGTTTTAGAGAGCATGTCCACGACTTCAAATGCTAGCCACTTTGGAAGACAGCACTCAAGCATAGAGGGTGAAAAAAAGCCATCCAAAATAAGCAAATCTTTTCAATAGTTTACACTTATAATCAGTTTCGGCTCAAATTAGAGCACAATTATTTTCAGTCCATCGTTTGGAAAGAGGAGTGGTCAGCAGTAGAGAATAGTCATCACTCTCAATGCGTTTTATCAAGACCATTTCCATGACCTCACCTCTATATCAAGCTTTTCCACTGGACATGAACTGTAGACTACTTGTGAATTTATCACCTTGACTTCTATCGTCGCCGGCTCTGAGCGTATCGAATGAGTCACCATTGTCAATCTCCGTCTGAGTTAAAAAGCCACTCCACGAGTGATTTCCGATCTCTGAAGCCACTAGGTTGGCTGCCCACAAGGAAAACTCCGAATCCTTTCCAACGTTGATCCCCTTTGCCTGTGCGTTGCCTTCTTCTATCCATTCATCGACTTCAGGGAGATTTTTTCGCCGTAGCAGCGTAGTCAACAGATGCTGATGTGTTAGGGTAGGAAATTTTTCTGTTGGAAAAGTCACTGACTTTTGTAACGCTTCAGAATGAGTAGCGAGGGTGTTTGAGAGAGTGGTCAACTGCGTAGCAATAATGTTGAACTGTTGTAGAAGCTTTGGCCACGCTGGTAAATTAGCTTGCTTTAATTGAGCCAACAGAGCCGAAAGAGAGTGCGTTACTTGTGATAAATTCACCCTTAAGAGCTCGAGATCGCTGATGGGGATTTGACCTTGGTCAGATGTGTTTAGTTGAAGGGACATTGTTCATTTGTGGGCCGTTCAGCACCGATAATCTACGGCTTCTTAGGTTGTTTTCAGTGTATCTATGATCTTTGGTACGAATACGGAAAGTTAATTTGTACAATAGCGACACTCTTCTCCAATTATTTCGTTCTCATCCACGCATTGCACACAAGTCATGGGTCTGGTTCCCTACCTCCATCTGGAAAGCTGGGATGAGTGGGATGACCCTAGTACTGGAGGTTTTAGCTCAGCTACGTGTTCTGTTGCGCTCAAATTTTGTAATTCATAATCAACTAGAATGAGTTATATAATATACTGGTAATGAAGTAGGCGACGTGTTTTATCTTCCAACTAAGGCTCCTGGATCGCATTTGAAGAAGGACCTGTTTTGAGCAACAAGTGGCCGAGTCGAGTTGTCTGCTCCCAAGTTGGAAATCACCACAGACGCAGGAGTGGCCTTCCCTCCGCCTGAAGCAAAATCACTTGCTAGCACAAGATCACATAAACAGTTGCACATTATACAAGAACTGGCATTGTATGACGATCGATTTTCTAGCAAGTCTTAATCCACACAGAGATACAGAACTTTCTGCGTTTTGAGCGTCGAATTTTGGTAAGGGTAGTATAAGTCGTCCAATAGACCAACTGGGCGAGGCTCGAGTAGACCCATGAACCAACGGGCAGAATTACACGCTGCAAGGGTCCAACTGGCTGAATCCTACAATCAAATTCTGAGTGAGTTTTTGGAACTCAAACACATTGGCAATTATGATATCAAGAGGCTAATAGGCCATGGGGCCTTTGGCAAGGTTTATCTTGCTCGGCACTCCTTCACTCATACAAAAGTAGTGCTGAAGTCGGCTTCGAAATCAGAACCCAATCTTGCCCGTGAAATTCACCATCATAGACAATTGGTGCATCCCCATATTGCGCGCTTATACGAGTACATTGTTACTGAGGACAAGGTATGGTTGGTTTTGGAATATTGCTCTGGAAGCGAATTGTACACATATCTGGTTCACAATGGCAAATTCGATGTTGAAACAGAGATTCCACGGATATTTGCGCAACTGTGCGGTGCTGTTGCATATGCTCATTCTAAAAATGTTGCTCACCGTGATTTGAAACTAGAAAACATACTCTTGGACAAGCATAAAAATGTGAAATTGGTTGATTTCGGTTTTACCAGGGAAACTGATTCTAGAAGTCTTCTTGAAACCATTTGTGGTACTAACTGTTATATGGCTCCGGAGATGCTGAGGAATCAGAGGTATTCCGGGACTGCAGTAGATGTATGGGCTTTAGGCGTTATTCTTTATACTCTGGTATATGGTGAGTTACCTTTTGAGGAAGAAAATGATTCAGACACCAAGCAGAAAATTCTTGTTCATGAGCCTTCCTATCCCAACAAGTCACTTGAGGGCCATCCCGTTGTAGCATTACTCCGTCAAATGCTACAGAAAGACTTTCGTAAAAGACCTACAGTTATGGATATTCTAGACCATCCCTATCTTTTGTTGTTTGCAATGGAGCAAAAGTCTATATTGTTAGCAAAACAGCTAGAACCTGCGCCACTCACAACGCGTGCTGAACTGAAATTGATGCGCCGATTGAAAGCGGCGAACATAGACTGTGCAGCTGTAAGAGACTCAGTCTTGGGGAAAAAGTGTGATTCATTGATGGGACTATGGTACCTTTCTTATGAACTAGATCAAAAACGACACCACAAAACTAAAACTCCCCGATCCCACTCTAGAGTCAACATTTCACGCCTAGGTTCAATAAGCAGCCGTCGAAGCTCTAAAAGAGCATCAATGGTCGCCGACGAATATTCAGTATTCCGACCTCAACGACACTCTATATCATCAAACAGGTCAAATCGTTCTTTATCCAGGTTATCTGTGCCATCAAGATCAAACACAATGAGTTCTCTTCACAATGTTGTATCTACCTTACCAAGTCCGGTACATCATCCTACCAGTCTTTCTCCACCTTCTCCACTGCCTGTCACAAGCACCCCTGTTAAGCGCGGAAGAAGCACCACCCTTAGTCAGTTGCCTACACACAACGTTCAGAAGGATAATAATGGGTCTCTAGCGCCGTCGTCACCTCATACTACAATTACTTCAGATAAACAATTACGCAAATTTGGGGAGACCTGCAAAGCAGTGTTTTTCAAGTATATGCGTCCAAAACGTGGCACGAAAAAGGATGTTGAATGTGAAGGAAAGTCTTCTTCACCAAGTTCAAGAATATCAATTAGTACCCTTCCAAATGATACCAAACCAAACAGGAAAGAAGACGACAAATTTTTGGTAAGAAATGGATCTCTGGAAAGGACCCACAGTCAACAATATCGAAGCTGGTCCTTCGATGCTTCCAGATCTGACGGCGATAGTGAAGATTTCAGAAAAAAAAGGCGGCCAGTTTCTGGTATCTCTCAGCTTTCCCAATTTTCGAATTTATCAAATATTTCCTCTACAGGATCCATTGTTTCCTCGCAATACAACACAATACGGCCACCAATGCCAAGAAATTCGACCTCGTCTTCTGTTTCCTCACTTTTCAAACGATCACATTCCAAAACGTCGTCCACATCGTCCGCATCCCAGCATACCACTAGTTCAACCGCACGAAAATCTCGTCAATCTCAAGGTGCTTTGAAGCCCACCATTCGCAACAGAACAAAACGATTTCATGATGCTGCGGTGTTTTCACCACGCATCCATATTACACGAAATAGAAAATCTGCGAGCTTGACTGTTTCAACTACTAGAGATCGGAACAGGGGATCTACGGGCAATGTTCCAGTTGTGGCTGAAGAAAGTGAAGGCCAGTCTGAAGGATTTGAAGAAGGTGACGACGTTGGTGTGCATAATAATGTGCAAAATAATTATTTATAGAGACCCACACTCTGAAGCGATATTTACGTATATTTGAAGTCAAAGCTAACACTAAATGCTCATCTTCCTATTTTATGTCAATACAAGAGACCATCCAAGTTCTTTAATCAAATCTGTCCAATCTCGTCCTGTTTTCCAGGACATTAGCATCAACTCTCTAGCCCGTTTGAATTGACCTTGTCCAAACCTATCCATCAGCGTGAATCGCTCCCAGTAGCTTTCTCGAACAGTGGGATCTATTACTTCACAGCCTATCATGAATACAGGAAAACACATGCAAGCTTCAACATCAGAACCACTAGGGATATAACGCTCCAAGATCTCAGTCACTCTGTTTACAACATCTTGTACCACCTGGGAATGACTAGGAAAGCGCAAGACTTGTCGGTAGAGGTAGACAAGAGCACCATAGCCGAAACAGGAATTCATTGCGCTCAATTGATAATAATAAGCGCGTTTGTGCTCCTCAATGGAAAGATTGTGTATTCTTGCCTCACGACGCAGCTCCCCGTACTTGCAACCTGCCTCAAGCAAAGATGCAAGTTCCATGCCATCCGCTATTAAAAACGCTTCTTTCTCAGTGTCAGATCCGAGTGGAAGTTCTCGTCGCTTTTTAGCTAATGTGGTTACTTTGTAAAATAGGGGGATGGTGTTTAGATCCACACCCAACAAATAATCAATATTTTCAGATGTGCCTAACTCTGATGAATCTTCTTTATCGACTTGCGAGTCAACCAAAGACCAAAGATTGGATGACAGTTCATCATTGACAACCGAGAGCCCACCATCAAAGTCTGCATTAACATGCCCAGAGGTGAATCCGCTAAGCATATCAATATAGGCAAACATTCTTAGAACAAATGCAATACTTTCTTTATCATCTATCGAAGGGTCAAACACTCGCAGAGGTTGGGGGCCAATATAGGGGATATTTTTCTGTGAAAATCTGTTGATGGAGGGGTTAACCAGATTGTCACCATTTGCGCTCTTTTCCTCAAAGGATCTTGCCGGACTCAAAATTCCGCCAAGCATTTTACTTGCCAAACCACGAGCCTGAACAATTTCTCGAGCTCCATGCAAATGGAATCTCCAAGAGTCTTCAACTGATCGAGAAACTATCTCGTAGCCGGTTAGCATAATTGTTCCCGTAAGAGTAGTGTCGGACCAAGCTTCTTCCTCATTTTCAAGACTGGAAGAAAGAAGTTGAAAAGTATGGGTCATCAATGTCTTTAAAACACCTTCAGGTGGACTTATTCCAATGTACTGAGAGTAGTGACAAGCGCCATATGCAATCAGTAAAGTGAGTAAATGTGGGGTATTCATGGCCATTCGTGGCAAAAGCTTTCTAAAAGGATTATTTTCATAAATCTTAGGGACAGGCACCAATACATTTGCCGTTACATTGACAAAATGGTGAAAGTATTGTCTGTACAATGGAACTTTCATGAGAATATCGGGTAACGGCTCAAGGGCCCTTGGAACTGTTTCTGTATCAGCAGAAGTCTCACCCTCAACGGAATTGTCCCATGCTAAACATGAATCAGAAATCCCATTTCTCATTGGAGTGGTGAACAGATAGGTGATGTGCGAATTGTAGAAATTGTCAGACAAGGAAATGGATGTGTCTAAAAATTCATCAGTTACTGGTTCTGCAGTCAATGTCGCAGAACCAGCATCAGAATCAGACTTGAAAATAGATGGCTGCTTTTGGTTATACCAGTCGCCGACCAAATCTGATTCCTTCGATTTCTGGATCTGCAAAGCGTCGCCCTCGTAAACACCAAGCAGCTGGTCTTTGGTAATTTGAGATGGCTCAATGCTAGTTTGCAAAGATGTAGAATCATTTGCTTGCGTAAGTGGTAAATTAACAACCTTTCTGGCTGATGACTGCGTACTTACGTGACGAATTTTAATATTGGAGCTGCCGCTTATGCTAATGTTACTTGCTGAGAATGGATTTTTAGCACGCGACGTTCCTATTGTTGGTCGTCCATCCCAGCACAATTTGAGCCTATAGTCACAATCGTTGTTTGTCCTTATACAGTTTTTACATTTAGGCTTGAGCTCGTCGCACTGCGTTAGCAAAACTGTACCAGAAGGAAAAGTACAAAAGTGCAGGTGTCGAGATAGTTGGCTGAATGTCTGCGAAAACTCTCAATGCAAACCCTGCTGAATTTAGCGATATGAACTTACTTTGATTTTTAGTCTTTTACCTTTGTTAGCTGTGTTCTGTTGATGCCTTCATCCATAAAGAATGCACATTAGATAAAATTCACAAAACGTACAATTATGGCAGCCATTTCTGCTGCGGCTCTTCTTTCCACTTTTCAGAGGCCTAATCGAACTGATGGGTAGCTTGTTCAGCTCAGAGTCTTTCATACTTAGTACAATGTATCATGTAACTGCAGCCACCAATCCCGATCTATGCAAGTCAAAAGGCGGGGTTTGAAAAAGGCCAGATCTTCACGCCAAGTGTCGGAATTCTTATTCTAGTAATTGATAGAGCATAAAGCTTCTCACTATCTTGAGAAAGATGTCAGGATCACTGTATTAGGAGCCATTCTCTCCTGCTTGGCTTAGCAATTGCTTCTGGTGGTTTTTCAGTCATGGACTTTAGATTCTAGGCGCACAGTGCTAGGTTCAGAAAGTGAGATTGAATTGATTCTCTACGAGGCTTGGAACGCACAATCACATATGATTGTCAATCTACGGCGCGGTACTAATAATTTTACACTTCATTTAGAAACATCCTGCGTTAGAATTACCCTTTATGGAACTAGCTGTGTAGATCAATTGTTCGGCGTGTAAGGGAGTCGTTCCAATTCCGCGGAATGTTAGCTGGTAAGAGTTCGATTCAGCAAGTGTCAATTAAAATTGTCTCTCTTGAAACTCGGTTATCGACATTTATTATTCTAGGGCAAAGAGCTCCTTCTTGACAAAAGTGGTGAAGATCGTCACATAGAGAGACTAACATGACTCCAGGATATGTAAAACTGTCAGGAAGTTGATGCTTTTCTCTAATCTTGAAAGTACCATTGAGTCAATGTAGTAAAGTTCTCATGATTTGATAACTGTTCTGTTTGTTTTGAGACTCACAGCACATTTTCACGAGCTACCAGCCCGTCGGGCGTAGTTCCATAAGTTTATCACATCCACAGAAGGAGAGTCGCCAAGTAAAGGAGAGCGCACGGCACTGATTGCAAATCCGTTTCACTTTGGAACCAGTGAGCGTTATTCGCATGATATGGATGATGATATTTCCTAGTTGCGTGATTCATAGACATGGAAAGAAAGTTCCAAATTCTTGTACAGATGATTTGGCCTTTCTCGCTCATTAACACTTGAACTTATATCAGTTTCCCAAGTGTCCCAAGTTTTCTGAAGCCATTTGGCAGCGCTTATACCACCTGCTCGAAGTAACGAGGCACTTCTGCCAATCGCAGGCATATCTCCGTGAAATACTTTTGCGCCGTTCATTGCTTTCTAGGGAATTTTTCTCTTGCCAGATTGTTCTCTTCCAAGATTTGTGCATATGTGGGTTGTGTGTGACCAGTAAACTGCACTCTATGCGTTGGTATAAAAAGTGGTCATTTATCCCCTGGTCGTACCAGTAAGTCAATGAAGCCCTCTCACTTATTTTCACATTTTACAGTTCTTTCCACCACCGTTCTTGCTAGTGACATTGTCGGTGTAGTGGATTTCCCGTTCACCAGGGAGATTTCCACGAACCAGCGCCAATTCACCAAACGATCAGATGGAGAGTTTGAAGTTCTTTTGGATAATCAAATCATGATTTATAATATTGAGCTTGAAATAGGCACTCCAGCGCAGAAGATTACTGCTGCTTTGGACACTGGATCTTCCGATCTGTGGGTTATGGATGCGCACAACAGTCAATGTCTTGGTAATGCGCCTAGTACGAATGCTTTCGCAATAAACTGTACTCATATTCCAAAGTTTGATCCTTTCCAATCATCAACCTTTCAGAACCGTACTGATGAACCGTTCGTTGCCTTATATGGGGACTTCTCATCTGCTGCTGGGTTCATGGGCTCCGATGATATTTCAATTGGAGGAACCACTATCAAGGGCGCTAATTTTGGAGTAGGCTACACAGCAAGTTCACGTACATCCGTTTGCGGTATCGGTTTCACCTCAAATGAGTTCACCACGGTTAGCATGTTCAACCCACATCCTTTTGAGTATCCTAACCTTCCTGTGAGTATGAAGGAGCAGGGAATCATAGAGAAGGTGGCATATTCGCTTTATCTCGATGCATTTGATGAGAAGTCTGGCCACTTATTGTTTGGCGGGGTTGATCATGCCAAATATTATGACACACTGACAACTCTTCCAATTGTTCCAAATGACAATGGAGCTGAAGTCAATGCAATGTACATTGAATTGACAGAAGTAGTATGGGACAATGGCGAAACTAATACTACTTTGACTAGCGGTTCCGCACCGGCCTTACTCGACTCGGGAACAACGCTGAACATTTTACCTCCAAGTCTCATTGCTGATCTCAACATCACTTTGCAATGTCACACCACTGTTCATGATGTCTCTATTTGTCAATGCCCACCAACGAACCATGAGAGCTTCCTCAGGTTTCATTTCAACGGAGCAGAAATTGCACTCTCCGCTTCCGATATATTGCGACCAGTGGCAAAAGGCCCATCTCCTCTTAGTGAGTTTGGATTTATGGAACAAATTGATTTGAGTGCCTATGGAGATAATCTTTGCGCTATGTGGCAGATGCCTTCTAACAAGGCACTTGGTATCATTCTGGGTGACGTTTTCCTGCGTAATACATATGCAGTGTTTGATCTTGAAAGCAAAGAAATTTCTATCGCACAGGCCAAAAAGGATGTGAAAGAGTCCAATATTGAAGTCATTTCTAGCACAATTCCGTCAGCTACCAAAGATGCGAAAGCCACTCTTGTGACATCATTTGCTGGATTGAGCACCAACGTTGTGTCTTCCAGTTTCTGACTATTTTAAATTTTATAATTTTTATTGGCTGTTTAATAGGAAATCAACTCATTATTTGAAACCCGAGCAAATTGATATCAAAAGTTGAATGTCTCAAATCCACTACGTTGCAAAACGCAAAGAAAAACATCAATTTTTAATATCATTTATAAAAGAAGCTTTTTCGATATCAAATTCCAGTTCCTTTGTTTATTTGAACAAGATTTATGTGATTTTTATGCTTTGTTGACAAATTCTCAACTACTGCTCTGCATATAAGTGTATATAAATTTTAGCTCGCGCACATCTCGTGAAGTGGCGCGCCACAACAATATATTCCCATCTACTCTACTTTCCACTGTCAAGAACCGAATGAATGGACAATATAGGTTTTATCCTCTCCGGTGCATCGAGTGTGACAGCAAAGGATATTAATTCTGCATTGAAAGAGTCGTTAATTCCTTATGGCTGTTGCTCTAAAGAATCATTGACTCCCAGGATCACTGATGTTTTGAAGGCAATGCTCAAAGCGACGCGTTCGTTTACTCGTCACAATGCGTCACTTTGGGCTCTTCCTTTGGAAGAACATATCACTTCCAGCAACACTGTTGACTCATTGTCATTTCCTCAGTATCTACCGCTTTTAGCCTTTCCTGATAAATTAATTAGAGAGGACTGTATTGAAACGCTTATGTTTATTAATGACTCGTTAGAACAGAACTTACATCTTTGGGAATCATTGCAAATCCTTAGAAAAACTATTCTTGATCATTTAGATCTGTGTATCAAGGCAATTGGTATGCAAGCTCGACTAGATGTAAAGTTTGGAAAACCAATTGTTAACTCCAGAATATACTCAATCGACGACATTATGGTTTCAGCCATAAATTCACTGCGACTACTATGCTGTTTTTCCAAGAGGTCTGAATATACAATTTACACTTCTCGTGAAAGATTAAGAATAGATGTCGTGATTCGACTTGGCCAGTTTGTGACGCTCATTGGCTCTGTTCATCCTCCTATCAACATGAAAATGCATCATATCGCGTTACTTAATATTATTTGTGATCATTTCGATTGCACGTGGATATCCCTAATCACAAATTGGCTTGATAGATTCATTACGCTCGTGGTGGAAGACGAAGAGGTTGATAGCGTACTAGCGAAAGTATTTCTAAACTGTGATATTCCATCCTCTACACTCAATGATGCCTATGAGAGGCTCGAA
Organism: Limtongella incommunis; assembly: GCA_003706695.3. Lineage (NCBI taxonomy): Eukaryota > Fungi > Ascomycota > Dipodascomycetes > Dipodascales > Trichomonascaceae > Limtongella > Limtongella incommunis. Next base: position 431,891 of record PPME03000005.1, read on the forward strand.
GCTTCAACTTCTTCCGAAGAGCGTAGGCTACTACGCATTTATGGGGTCGTGGTGAAAAAGCTCGATGAGCTAAGTATAGGTCCAGAACAGGTACAAGACGAAAGAATTTCATCGCCAGTGTTATGCTTTTCTTTGAATTCTGGTCTGCGTGTTGCGACTAAAATCACATCCCCTCATAATAATCTTTCACAGAGCTTGTTACCAAATACTCAGGTTGTTTTGTCCAATCTTTTTGACTCCAAGATTGGCTCGTTGCTAGAGTTGACAGCGCACCTGGCAGAAAATTACCAAAATCTCTCGCAGGATGAAAGAATGCGTTGCGTACAAGCTCTTGGAAGGTTTGCATGCACACAGTCTGGTACCCTTCGGGGAGACGGTTTATGCGACCTATGCGATACACACTGCAAAACAGTATCCAGCGGGCGAGCAATAATACCCGCCCCTTACTTAAGGCTATTTGAGGATATCATTGGTACAGAGGGGTTTTCCTCCAATGCACAACTGCGCGTTGAATTGATGCGGTCCCTTTATCGTGCTTTTTGTAGCTATTCTCCAAATTGTCACCTAACTACTGAGACAAATATCGGCGCGTGGATAATTAGTTCTCTAAACTCCTCAATTCGTGATTTGCGGTTAGCCGCCACCAGACTACTACCGCTTTTTTCCTGTAACGCGTATTCGACAGATTGTGATCTACACCCATTTCTCAAAGTTTTTCAGAATATTGACTCGGGCTATGCTGAATCGACTCTTATTGCATGGGGATCTTTAGCTGTCGTTCAAGAAGGAGTGAATCTCAATCTTGTTCTCATGAAACTTCTGAATGCTTTGAACATGCCAAGCCAACTTCTTTCATCATTGGCTGTAAATCAGTTTGTGTATTTGCGCAAAACAAAAGAGTGTACTATGTGGCAACTTTTCGCTGAATTTTGGCCCTCCGTGAGTCTTTATGTTGTAAAAGAGCCACCAGCTTTACTTGCCAAGTTTTGTTCATTAGCAAAAGTTGCAAAAGAAGTGATGCTTTCGCGCACTAGAAATTACACATTACCGTTTCTAGTCTTGCAACGTAGATTTGACCTCATAGAGGAGATTGCGAATGCATGCGGAGTGAAGATAACAAAACTGATAGTAGACTCTGTACCCTCCATTCTGGCAACAGCCCTTATGAAGAAAAGCGAGGATGAAGTAAAAATTTTGCTTGACGAAGTAGATTCTTCTTTTCGTAAAGTTGACATACAAACCTGGTACAAAGTGGAGTACCTAACAATTACCTTTGAGCTCTTGAAAATGGCATCATTTTCACAGATCTCCAAAGATTCACAACTCAATCAGGGTATTTTGAAAATTATTCAGAGAATTGCCTTTTCAAAATATCGGAGGTCAAAAAATCCAGTTCACAGTTATTTTTCTGAGCATATTTTAGGGGTTGTAGCGCTGATTTCAGATACGATTAGAAATACGAGGTCACAGACTTCGTTACAGGAGAAAGTTGCATGCCTTGAAGCAATAAGATTTTTAGCAACAATTTCAGGTGAATCTCTAAATCAGTCTTCCCTTCAAATTTTGGCAGTGTTACAGTTCGCGTTGCAGAACAACCGACTACATACAGCGACTTTCAAATCATGGTCTACAGTTGTCGAACATTTCAGCACAGAAACTTTTGAATCGGTGTTTCCAGTGGGCATGTCTGTGGTCTCAATGATGTGGAAAACGCTTGATCAACCATCGCAATTAGCTGCAAAGGCGCTTCTTGATGTGACGTTGAACAGGGCAACCACTATAGAGTTGAATGAAAGGCCAGTTTATTTCAACTATGAGCTTGCTGACTACAACGCAAAAATGGCCGAGATTTTACCGTCAAATGGAATGTGGTATTCTCGATTGAGGTCAGAAAACTTTTTTGTTGTTAGACAAGCTGTTCTTGAACTAAAAGAACTTCTTTTGCAAAATAGACTAAACAGTAGGCTGAAAGACGGAAATATTGCGGTGGTACTTCTAGACCAAAGCAGAAACTTTTGTAGTTCTGATGTGCCTATCCTGTGCGCAGAATGTCTTGGAATATTGGGTTTCTCTGAGGGTATAAAGATGCGCTCCAACAGCAGGGCGCAAGACTATATTATCGTTCAAAACTTTGAGGAAATTTCCGAATGCACCATGTTTGTAAAAATCCTTCTTGACCAATTTCTGGTAAGCTCATTTATTGCGTCCAATGACCCCACCACTCAGGAGTTTTTGGCTTTCGGCATGCAAGAGTTACTGAAACTATGTGGTGCAAAAGAAGATTCTTCTTTTTTGCAGTACTTCAATTCTTTCAAAGCGTCACTTTTGCGCCCTTTAATGACCGCAAAATACCAGCTAACTAGAGTTGAAAATGTTAAGGCTTCATTTCCAATATTTCGCGCGGGTAAGCCACATAAACAGTGGCTACTTGAAATTTCACTAACTTTATTATGTGGTGCCTCTGGTAAAAATGCTCAAATTTTGATCACTCTTGGCAAGATATTGAGAAGTGAAACGGAAACGTCTTTACTCAACTTTATTTTGCCTTATGCTGCTCTGTATGCGATTTTGAATGATCCAACAAAGCAAATGGAGATCAGTAATGAACTTCATTCAATTTTCTCCAATATTAGATCGAATTCACTTGATAGCACTCTATTTTTGCAAAGCGCATTCCGTGTTGTTGATTATTTTCAGCAATGGATAAGATATAGAACCAAAGCGAATGCTGCCATTCGTGAGCACAATTTGCGAGGGAGAAAGCAGGCTTTAGCTGCAAGAACAGAAGAGGTAGCTGATAAAGCAATCTCAATTGTTTCTTCTCTTTTGCAAAACCTGCCACCTGATCTCATGGCAGACAAGTCAATGCAGTGCGCATCATATCCCCGTGCTATTTTGTACTATGAGCAATATTTGCGAGGGGATTCTGGTAATGAGAAAGAAAAACTAGTGTTGAAAAATCTTGAAAGCATCTATGCCAGTATTAGTGACATTGATGCTCTGGAAGGCATTTCAACACTGGTTGATAGTGTGTCTATGAATAATGTGCTTCTGGAAAATTCCGGAAAATGGGATTATTCTCTAGAATGTTATGAAACAGTAGCAGAGACTCTGAGCCAGAATTGGAATTCCACTGCAGATTGTGATATCGAGAGAAGCAGAGCAGAACTAAATATTTTACGATGTCTGACAGAACTGGGGAGGTATGACGATGCACTCTTGAAGTTAACCTCATTTGAAAGAGATTCGGATGTGCCTATCAGACTCCTAGAATCTGGATCAGAACTTTCTGTGTTGTTCAAGCAGAAAGCGTCGTATGCTGTGAACTCTTCTTGGATAAAAGGTGATTTAGAGTCTCTCAAAAAATGGCTCCCCCACAGCGATGGCTTTGAGAAATACATTGGCCAAGCAATTTATGCGCTGAGGTTTTCGAATATTTCAAGAGTTTTTGATCACCTATCTGAGGCAAGATCAGTTATAATAAGTGAAGTTCGAATTCAAGACACTTCTTCGGTTGAGGTTTGTGCTAGAACTATGCAAAGGCTGCATGCACTTTTTGACCTGGAGAGTATTGCATATTTAAAAATGGATGGAGAAAAAGATAGCATTTCAGTATTCCAAGAGCTTGATATGCGCCTGAGTAATGTTGATGTTTTTGCGGCTCGACGTCTACTGCGGTCTCTTAGACGAACTGCTGTGCGTGTATCTTCTCTTGTTTGTGCTGCAAATGACATTGACAGGGTTTTAATTCAGGAAGCTCGAGATGCTCGTCGAGAGGGTCGGTTTCCTCTTTCTTTTGCGTCGTTACTTCACGTTGCAAATAAATCAACTGATGAGTACTTTATCCAGTACTCAAAGCTTCTGTGGCACCAGGGAGAACGACAGAAGGCTCTTCTGACATTAGAAAAGCACCTTGCCAGAAAAGTATCTGGGAATCAGGCACAAAATATAATGAGTGACAATGAGGCTCGCGCTCAGCTTTTATGGACGAAATGGCTGGCGCTTTCTGGTCAGCAAGGCTCCAATCAACTGTTTTCAAAATATAGTGCTATCGTCAAGAAATGGCCAAAAGAGAAAGCATTTTACAACTTTGGCAAGTACTGTAATGAAATTTATGACTCACAGAATCTGTTACCGGAAAGCCAGCAATCCCGAGAACATTTGGATGGTGACACTGCAAAAAATCTGATAGAAAACTATGCTCTTGCGTTGAGTTGTGATTTGAAGCATATGTTTGAAATACTTCCGAAGTTGATTACAGTATGGTTAGATCTTGCTGAGAGTACACAAACACCTACGACAAACAACAGATCTCATGCAATGTCTATGATCAGTCGAAAGGCAGTATTGAAGCAAGTAAATAAAGGCTTGAAAATCAATATTCAACGTATCCCGTCGTATGCATTTTATTTCGCTCTTCCACAATTGTTATCTCGAATACTAGTGTCTGAAAAAGATGTTTTAAAGACGATGATCACTATCATTTGTGGCGTAGTTCGTGATTATCCCCATCAATCATTTTGGCTACTAACAGCTTTAATCAATTCATCTGAAGCTGAACGTTATAAAAGAGGTCACGAGATTTTACGGCAATTGGAGGAATCCAGTTCGAAGCTTCGCAAACTCATTCGACCAGCCAGAAAATTTGCTAACTGCTTGATGAGCTTTTGCGAAACACAACCACCAGATAAAACACCACGGATGAAACTCTCGGAGCTGAATTTTGATCGCAGTACTCTTCCTTGCTCAATGTGCGTACCTTCTTTAAAGTATATGACTCCGAACCTGCCAAATAGTGGAGTGCAGTTAGACTCTTGGTCTCCTTTTCGTCAAACTGTTTTGATTCACTCAATTGATTCCGAAGTCGAGATTATGGCCTCGTTGCAGAAACCAAAAAAAGTAATTTTGATTGGCGATAATGGCAAATCCTACAGATTTCTTTGCAAAACCAATGATGACCCTAGAAAGGACGCCAGACTGCTCGAACTAACTGGATTGGTTGACAGAATTTTGAAGGAAGATTCTGAAGCAAATCGCCGAAATCTCTCGGTTTCCCGCTATTATGTAACCCCACTGAATGAATCCAATGGTATTATTGAGTGGGTGGATGGCTCGTGCACGATAAAAGGTATTATTGAGCGTTTGCTGAGAGCAAAAGGGCTAGCCATTAATTGGGCTTATTGCAGAAAGGTATTGGAAGATCACAGGAAATTAGAACCTGGTGAAAAACTTTCTCGTCTCATTGCCAAATATCCAGCAGTATTGCATGAATGGTTTTTGGAAATGTTCCCTGAACCTGGAGCTTGGTTTGAAAGTCGCACACATTTCGCTCGATCAACGGCTGTAATGAGTATGGTGGGGTATATTCTCGGTCTAGGAGATAGACATGGGGAAAATATCTTGATTAATGAGCATACTGGAGGGGTGTTACATGTTGACTTTGATTGTTTGTTAGAAAAGGGCCTCACTTTTAAAATTCCAGAGCGTGTACCTTTCAGACTCACCCAAAACATTGTAGATGCACTCGGCCCGGCAAGGTATGAAGGAACATTCAGGAGGGCCTGTGAGATAACAATGTCTTTGGTTCGATCGCATGAGATAGCAATGATGACTCAATTAGAATCATTTGTCTACGATCCCACTCTAGATTATGTTATGAAAAATACGAAAGAGGAAAGTAAAGCAAAGCCTGCTCTGAAAAGCTGCAAAAATAAGATGGTGGGCATCCAACAGGATGAGTCTTTGCCACTGAGTGTCCCTGGACAGGTAGAAATGCTCTTGCAACAAGCCACAGACATTTATAACTTAGAGCGTATGTATGTAGGTTGGGGTGCTTTCCTATAACATAGGCATGTCTGCAGTTGCTAATGTCTACTGGAAAATGAGAAGTTCATATGAGTTGCCAGTTAATATAGATACTACACATCGATTCTCTTGCATCAAAAATCAAAAAATCCAAGCCTTCTGCTTAGTCCCCAGTTGCTGCTGATCTCTGTATGTGAAAAAAGCAGCAACGAGTGTAAGTATCAACCCAAAAGCTGCAAGAACAGCTGTGTATGTAAATCCAATATAGTATCTTGGTAAATCTGATGCTGACCAAGTAAGAATAGGGACCCACGCATTTGTAACGTAAGCAAGATTGTTGGTTATAACAACAACAAGATTTCTTTTTTCGTTATCAGTTCTCAGAAGTGAGTTCACCCAAGAGAATATCAAAGGCTGACCCCAAGCTGTAGGAACTCCAGTCAAAAAGTACGCAAACCAATGGGCACCCGTTTTAACATTCCAAACAGCCAGGATCGCACATCCAATAATCTCACAGACGAAAAATAAAACCACAAAAGGCCAATTCAAACCATAATATGCATCGGCTATCCATCCGATTACAATTGAAAAGCCTATGCCTGCACCATTGACAGCGGTAGGATATACATTGTAATTCACAGGACTATAGCCCAAACTTTTGAGCCAGCCAGCGAAGGTAGGTTGGCCAACCACATTGCAACTGTTGTTATAAGCCAAGAAAATCAATGGGAACAACCATACATGCCATGTCGAAAAGATTTTTTTCAAGGAATCCTTGGTATAAGGCTGGCGCAGTTTTGCTCCAATTCTTTTTCTTCGTTCCAAAGCAATCTTTTTATCAGTTTCATTCAGATACCATGAAGTGGTTGTTTCTGGAGTATTTGGATTTGCAAACATGGTATAGAATGCCACAGGGAATGACACAATACCATCGATGACAAATAACCACTTGTAGGGAGTGAGGTTTTTATGTTGCAGAGATTTGTAAATACCTGCCTGCACATAACCCGTTACCATTGATGCAGCAATTCCTGATTGTGCTAAAAGAGTTGCTCTTTTGGTCAGTTCGTCAGGTGAATACCATGCACCGATTAGATACTGTACACCTGGAAAGAATGCTGCTTCAGTCAAACCAACAAAAAAGCGAATTGCGTATAAACCTTGAACTGTTGAAACCGTGATTGTCAAGACAGTAAGAATAGCCCAAAGTATTTCAACTGATCCGAGATAATACCGAGCAGAAACACGATGAAGAATTAGATTTGATGGGATTTGACCCACAATGTATCCAACAGTCCAGCAAGACTGCGCGTAATTGAGATCGCTTCCTTTCATATGAAGATACTCCTTCATTCCATTGATGTATGCTGTGTTAATGTTGGCTTGATCCAGAGTTTTGATGAAATAGCCAAGCATGATAGAAGAAAGGAAAAAAACGTCCAGCTTGAGAAGGAATTTCCGTTCTTCAGGAGATTTATCAGCTGAGTCCCACAATACCTTGGAGATCTTGTACTTCCAAGAGGTTTTGTCTCTTACTGGAGCAATTACAGAAACGCTATCAGAATCCTTGGATGACTCTAGAGCAGCTTCATCTACGTAAGCTACTATTTTGCTGACGGAGTTCTCAGACTCAGACCTCGCGATATTACTCATATTAGCAAAACGGTGAAATGTCGAGCGACTTTGTAAGAAGCTGGTCAGGCATTTATAACAATTTTTTTTTGGTTTCCGTTATCATTTATCAAGCACCTTCGATTTGTGAAGGCAGGTCATTCCGTCGTCAAACTGATGTGATCCACTGAGCAAATGGGGCCTTGCTTCCGTATTGCGGGGAAAGTTGCGGAGTTAGTGATCATAATAGGCATATCCGACAGTGCTGCTTATATGCAGTGCACAGTTGTAACTGTAGCTGTTCATGGTCATTATCAAATCCGTCAGCACCTAATCTCATCACGTCAGTTCGCGGCACGATGGGTAAAATTCACCACGTGCATTTTACCTGAGTGAATGAGAGCTCTCCTATAACATAGGCATGTCTGCAGTTGCTAATGTTTACTGGATAATGAGAAGTTCATATGAATTGCCGGTTAATATAGATACTACACATCTATTCTCTTTGCATCAAAAATCAAAAAATCCAAGCCTTCTGCTTACCCAGTTGCTGCTGATCTCTGTACGTGAGCCAAGCAGCAGCAAATGTAAGGATCAACCCAAAAGCTGAAAGAGCAGCTGTGTATGTAAATCCAATATAGTATTGTGGCATATCTGCTGCTGACCATGTAAAAATAGGGATCCACGCATTTGTAATGTAAGCAAGATTGTTGGTTATAACAACAACAACGTTTCTTTTTTCGTTATCAGTTCTCAGAAGTGAGTTTACCCAAGAGAAAATCAAAGGCTGACCCCAAGCTGTAGGAATTCCAGTCAAAAAGTATGCAAACCAATGGGCACCTGTTTTAACATTCCAAGCAGCCAGGATCGCACATCCAATAATCTCACAGACGAAAAATAAAACCACAAAAGGCCAATTCAAACCATAATATGCATCGGCTATCCATCCGATTATAATTGAAAAGCCTATGCCTGCACCATTGACAGCGGTAGGATATACATTGTAATCCACAGGACTATAGCCCAAACTTTTGAGCCAGTCGGCAAAGGCAGGTTGCAAAGCCACATTGCAACTGTTGTTATAAGCCAAGAAAATCAATGGGAACAACCATACATGCCATGTGGTAAACATTTTTTTCACGGAATCCCTGGTATAAGGCTGGCGCAGTTTTGCTCCAATTCTTTTTCTTCGTTCCAAAGCAATCTTTTTATCAGTTTCATTCAGATACCATGAAGTGGTTGTTTCTGGAGTATTTGGATTTGCAAACATGGTATAGAGTGCTACAGGGAATGACACAATACCATCGATGACAAATAACCACTTGTAGGGAGTGAGGTTTTTATGTTGCAGAGATTTGTAAATACCTGCCTGCACATAACCTGTTACCATTGATGCAGCAATTCCTGATTGTGCTAAAAGAGTTGATCTTTTGGTCAGTTCGTCAGGTGAATACCATGCTCCAATTAGATACTGTACACCTGGAAAGAATGTTGCTTCACACAAACCAACAAAAAAACGAATTGCGTATAAACCTTGAACTGTTGAAACCGTGATTGTCAAGACAGTAAGAATACCCCAAAGAATTTCAATTGATCCGAGATAATACCGAGCAGAAACACGAGCAAGAAGTAGATTTGATGGGATCTGACCCACAATGTATCCAGCAGTCCAGCAAGACTGCGCGTAATTGAGATCGCTTCCTTTCATATGAAGATGTTCCTTCATTCCATTGATGTATGCTGTGTTAACGTTGGCGCTATCTAGAGTTTTGATGAAATAGCCAAGCATCATAGAAGAAAGGAAAAAAACGTCCAGCTTGAGAAGAAATCTCCGTTCTTCAGGAGATTTATCAGCTGAGTCCCACAATACCTTGGAGATCTTGTACTTCCAAGAGGTTGTGTCTCTTACTGGAGCAATTACAGAGACGCTATCAGACTCCTTGGATGAATCTAGAGCAGCTTCATCTACGTAAGCTACGTCTTTGCTTGCGACGGAGGTTTCAGACTCAGATCTCGCGATATTACTCATATTAGCAAAACGGTGAAATGTCGAGCGACTTTGTAAGAAACTGGTCAGGCATTTATAGCAATTTTTTTTTGCTTTCCGTTATCATTTTTCAAGCACCTTCGATTTGTGAAGGCAGGTCATTTCGTCGGCAAACTGATGTGATCTGCAATGAGCAAATGGGGCCTTGCCTCCGTATTGCGCGTTTAGGGCCTTGCTTCGGGGAAAATTGCGGGAGCGTTTGGGGCGTTGCTTCCGGAAAAATTATGGGAGAGTTTGGGGCTTTGCTTCCGTATTACGGGAGAGTTGCGGAGTTAGTGATAACACGTGCACTTGCGCATAATAGGCATATCCGACAGTGCTACACATGCAGTGCATGGTTGTACTGTAGCTGTCCAGGTCATTATCAAATCCGTCAGCACCTAATCTCATCACGTCAGTTCGCGGCATGCTGGGTAAAATGCATCACATGCATTTTACGTGAATGAATGAGAGCTAGCGCTCACAAACATTTGTGAAAACGGAGAAAAATAATCAAGAAAACAAATTTGAAATTCGTTCGGTTAAATCTACTATTTGATCGCCCACAGAGATATCTTCATAACCCTCATAAATTCAATTGTCGCTGCCTGTTCAAGTGCTGCATGTGAATGCAGGTAGTGCAGATAATGCAGATAATGCAGGCGTAGGTAGTGTATGCCTTTACCCCCGTATTGCGCAATTAGCGTACTCACATAAGACTCTCGAACCATTTGCCAAACTAAATACCTGAGATAAGTATTTTATTGGCTGAGAATAATTATGCAAAATACGCAATTTCGATTTATTAGTAATGGTCAAAATTGCCACCTTTTTGTTATACATAAATAGGTCCAGGCTGAAGTGAAGTCTGTTCAACAAACAATCTTAGGCAGTTTTCCAGCATGTCACCACCAGCAGAAGTAGCTGTTCCGCAAGTCAACCCTTCAAAGTCAATTGACCAGCAGGTTGAAAAAATAACCCTTGATCTTTCCAGCAAGGTTCCTTCTGGCTTTTCTGAGGATTTTCTCGAGTATCTTCCGGCAACCTCTAGGGCCAGATATGAACGCCACCACATCGATCTATCCAAGGGCTATCCAGAAAGACCTGAACAGATCCCATCCTTTTTAGAGGAAGCCTCGCAAGTTCGAGCTCAGGACCGTGAATTCATTGAGCGCGGTAAGAATGCTGACCCGGAAAAGAAAGCGCTTTTCTCTGCTGCCAAGGAAGTCAAGCATTTGACTAAACACATTGGTACTGAGATTGTTGGATTGCAGTTGGCTGATTTGACTGATCAGCAGAAAGATGAACTTGCACTGCTCATTGCCGAGCGAACTGTTGTGTTCTTTAGAGACCAGGACTTGTCTCCTCAGAAGCAACTTGAGCTCGGAAAGTACTTTGGTGAGCCAGAAGTTCATCCACAGGTGCCTCATGTGCCAGGTCTCCCTGGTACCACCGTATTGTGGCCAAAGCATGCCGAATTGTCTTTGAAGAAGAAATTTTCGTTCAAGGAGCCATTCGGTACAGCCTTCTGGCATACTGATTTGACCCATGAATATCAACCACCTGGAATCACGCATCTTCATAATGATGCTATTCCTGACGTTGGCGGAGACACTGTTTGGGTTTCAGGATATGGCGCTTACGATAAACTCTCGCCCGCCTTGCAGCAGTTTTTGGATGGTAAGACTGCTATTTACAGATCCGCACATGGCTATTTGAGTAAGAACGATCCTCTTGCTGGTCCTCGCTACATTGAGCGAGAGCATCCATTGATTAGAACTCACCCGGCTACTGGATGGAAGTCCCTTTTTGTTAACCGCCGTTATACTGTTCGTATTGTTGGTCTTGAGCCAGCTGAGTCTGATGCCATTCTTCAGCTATTGTTTTCCGTTTTTGAAAACAATCTTGACTTGCAGGTCAGATTTAACTGGAAGCCTACCAATCCAAACCTTGGAACTTCTGCTCTGTGGGATAACCGTATTTCAGAACACTATGCTGTCTATGATTATGAAGGTTTAGCTCCAAGACATGGCACTCGAGTGACCTCTCTTGCGGAGAAGCCATATTTTGATCCAAACTCCAAGTCTAGAAGAGAGGCTTTGGGTCTTGCGAATCCACCTTCATCACAGAGTGTTAATAAGTATGCTTGAGTTGTTTTACTGCATCAGTGGCTCTCAAATAGCGCTTCGAATTTTAATCTCTTGACGTAGTTTTAGTTCAATATATTGTAGTAATTACAAAAAAGATTGCTATACTGTTGTTGTAAAACATCCAATATATTGCATTTGTAAATATTAAGGCTTTTCTTTGTATTAAAATAATGTTAATTAACTCTGTGAAGACCTCTTCCATTTTGGACTATCACATTTTCTATGTTTTTCAGAGTATTCTCCGTCGCAGCCTCAATCGCATCTATAGTACTACCTCCTAAGTGAGGTAACAATGTAACATCGTAGCGTGAGAGAAGATCTGGATGGACTTTAGGCTCTTTTTCAAATACGTCGAGACCAGCTGAGCTTATCTGTCCAGACTCAAGTGCGCGCACAAGAGCGGATTCGTCAATCAATGGACCCCTTCCAACGTTGACGACCTTTGCCCCCTTCGGTAAAAGTGCAATTGTTCTCTCATTTAGAAGGTATTTAGTTTCTTCATTGAGAGGAAGCACAAGTACCAAAAGCTCGGAGTGTTTGCATAAAGATTCGAATGTAGAATGGAACTCGGCTGGATAATCGATTTCACCAACCTTTACTGGTGATCGCTTATAATAGTGGATCCTCATCCCCATTGAATGAAGTCTATGGCCAATAACTTTGCCAATAGCGCCAAAACCAGCAATGCCAGCAGTTCTTCCGACCATACTTTCTGCAAAACAATTTCCTATTTCATGACCTACCGAGAAGGACCTTTCGTTTCCATATTTGGGAATCTGTCCAAGCTGTTTATCAAGGCTCGAGGCGGCTTTTCTTGCATCTAGTGTGTGATGACGAAGTCGAAGCGCATGTTCTTGAAGTGTGGTGTATCGAAATGTGGAAAGAGCCAAATAAACTGCAATTTCTGCCACAGATGGAGCAGACATTCCGGGGCTATTTGTCAGTACAATTCCCTTTTCTGCCAAACCCTTATGATCATAGTGATCATAACCGACTGAGGGTATGGCAATAATTTCAAGGGATGCCGGAAGAGCTTCAAGTAGATCTGTGTTCATGTTACCCACTGCTCCAAAACCATTTATATTTACAGACATTGCATGTATGTCATTGTGCTTGCTTTTGAACTCTTCAATAACCTGCTCCCTTGAAACGAGTTTCATTTCTTCAATGATGAACTTTTTTGAAAGTTCCTCCTTTCTGACGTCATCAACAGCATGTTCGCCAACAAGTAAAATCTTTTTTTTTGATGTCATTATCACAAGTGAGACGATTGAAATGAACTCTTTGTCGGTAACCCCGCTCTTTATAGTGCAACTGTTAGCTTTACAGCCTGCATCTTCGGCTGTTGGCGCATAAACAAATTTGCCGACTGAAATGTCGTAATCAGCCGCCGGTAAGCCGACAGATTGCTAGATAAGGAACGCTCATTGCTAGCATCTGTATAAACTCGAAAAAGACAAAATAAAAACCAATTGTATTACATTAAAATATAAAACGCTACAGATATCATGACAGTCGCAGCTACCGATTTGATACTCCGGGAAGGATTTTAAATTTTCCGTTTGTTGATGATCGTAATGCGGTAACCGGCAACGGCTGTCTGGGAATAGCGCCCGTCGATATGTAAACTCTAAATAGGCAGCGGAGTTTAATAACATGTACTAAATAGGTTACAAAATTGCAGACACGAATAAACTACCGGATTGATTGAGATATTCGACTTAATAAACAAGCGTCAAATTTGCGCTCATCCGCGAGCATTTTTGATATTAGCTGCATCCGATAACACTCAAAAGCAAAATATTGAAATAGCTGTTTCTGATTGTTTCTGCTTTTGTCTCTGACTCCCTCTGGCTGTACCTGAATGTACCTAAATATACCCAGACTGTACCAACATGATGCTTGAGCATGGTAGGGAATAGACAATGACGATGTCAGCTACTTCCTTTCTAAGCCAAAAAAAGTCTAATGGGTACCAAAAAAAAATCATGAAAGATCAGACTGACAAAACTCAGCTACCCTAGACATTTTTCCCAAGCAGTTTCTTGACCTCCCGTTCCATTTCATTCTGCGCAACTGGAGGGGAGAAAGTGGGTGGGTACCCTGCAAAAGTCTGCGGTGGGTATCCGGGATATCCAGTAAATCCAGGATAGACAGGATAACCTGGTGGAGGATACGCTTGCCCAAAGTTAGCGTATGGCAATGGAAGAGCAGCATGTTGGGCAAACTGCGGAGGAGGAAAGTCTGCAAATCCAGGTGGAACCGGCATCGGTTGGCTTGTTGAGCCAATTGGAAGACCAAATTGTGAGCCAATAGAGGGATGTTGAGGCTGTCCAAGTTGTTGCAAAAATTGTTGAGCAGGTGAGCTTGAAGAGTCAGTCAGTTTTGTGCTGTCAGCTGGTGATGACGCCGACCCAGTGCTTGACGACAGTGTTCCAAAAGCAGTTTTTGGTGAAGTGGTCTTGAAACCAGTAGGTTTCGGGAGTGAAGACGGCGCCGGGGAATGATGGAAAGACGAACCCGCGAACGAGCTGTTGGATGGACTCGACGCAAGCGCTCCACTCACAAAATTCTCTCTCGCAGTCTTCACATGCTGAGTTTCTTTCCGAGGTGTAGACAGACCAGGGAACAAAATATTTTTGAGATTTTTCTCTTGTCCGTCGTCTTCGAATTTCGCTTGAGTCTTTTTCTTCTTTTTGTCCGAACTTTTCGTATTGTCGTTATGTTTCTGAGCAATCGATGCCTCAGGAGAAGCTTTCGCTTTCACTTTCTTAGGCTTTGCCTTCTTAGCTCTAGTTGGTGTCTCTGCTGAAGTTGGCTTTTCAACTGAAGACCATAGAGAATCACTATTTTCCTGCTGGTCGGAACCGATAACAGCAGTCTTGAGTTTGACTTCGAGGTCCCTTAGGTCGTCATCTTGTTCATTGAACGCTTTCGATTCTTTTGGCCTCTGGTCTTCATCTAGTGGATAAGATGACTCCCTTGAACTGCTAGACAAATTTGCATTAGTTCTATGATTTTTTGTGTCTTTTGAGATCTTTTTTGCTTTTGAAGCACCTTTTGAACTATTTTTTGCACTCGTCTTTGAGCTTTGTTTTTGACTGGCTGCTTGGCCAGGAACATTACCCTTAGAGCTTTTCGCGGCTGATACTATTGCAGGGTTTGTAATCATACCGCCTGATTTACTTTCAATGCTAGCCATGATGATTGTCTGTCTTTGATTGCTTGACACCGGCTACTAATTATCATAATTTATCTTGAGGAGAAATATAAAGACTGCCAAATACGATTTATCTTGCACGAACGAGATTTATATTCCAAATAAAAAACGATATCGAACTAGATACTGGGTGTCCTGGCGAGAGATTGCTTGTGTCAAGTGTTATGTTATGAGTGAGTCTGTGTGACGAAGTCTAAATTGCGGATAAACCCTGCTGTGCAGGGCGGACCTTCCAAGGTTGTAGAGAGTCAGTCATTAAGCTTGGAACGGTGTGCATTGTAGCAAGTACAAGTATGGGATTGTGAAATGGCAATTGTAATCAATATATAAAATAATAAACCGTATGATGCAGTGTGTGTTACTTCCTTCCGCTCATTGCTAACACAGGGAGATGCAAGGTGACTCTCACTCGAGACAAGAGCAGACAACATGCAATGAAAAAGCAGAGATCAATTCTTATTTGCAATCAGACTGAGATCATCATTCATTCATCACTTATAGACAAATGGACGGCGCACTATTTTCAAGTTGAAAATGAGGCGTGAGGTGCGAAATATTTGTGACGAGTACGCAAATATAATGGTTGACATCCCTACGTCATTCTGAATGGTTTTGCACAACGATAAGTGGCACAAAAAAAACACTAGAAAGGCTCTGGGAAAGCAAGGTATTGTGCCGAAAAAAAAGGCGGATACAAAGGATCATGAGGACGCCGGTGTCGAAGGGATCGAGTCAGAAGGCAGCGAGGAAGCTAATGATTTTGACGATTCTAGTGCTGTAGAACGTTTAGAATTTGCAGACTCCGATGACGAAGAAGCGGTTATTGCTGCCATACAAAGGGCGTCTAACGAAGGAGTGGAAAACGGATGTGAGCCACGGCAATTGACAATTGCGGAGGTAGCTCATATTCGCTACGTCATTGACGAGAAAAGACGACAGAAAGAAGATGAAGAAAGAGCAGAGATCCGAGAGATAATGAAGGATGCAAAGCCCATGTTCACTGACGATGATAAAAGGAAGAACGAGGCTATTTATAAAATGACTGACGAAGACGTCAAGCAAGTTGAACAATTAAAAATCAATAATGACGACGCTAAAATTGCTCGCAACATTCGTCAAAAGTTCGGTAAGACCAATGGAAAATCACATTACGCAGCCAAAGATGAGCTTGATATCGATAATTTTTTGGCAGAGATTGACGACCTGGATAGCAGCGCAACCGCAACCGCTACAAAAGGCAAGAAGATTGGCAAGAAAGAGTCCAGCGCTTTTATTGATTCTCTACTGGGATAGATTGCAAGAAGCGGGCAAACATCGCTGTATAGATTCATTGACCGAGAAGCCCTTCTCAAAAGATGAGTGGAGACAAAATTGTTTTCATTTCACTGTTAGGAGATTGATTAAACCTGCAAAGGCAATTGGATATCTTCGAGCTCTTTGTAATCATTGGGTGGAACTGGAAAATGTGGATTACTTCTCAATTGAATAGAAACTAGCTGGCAACAAAAATTCTGGGGGTTTTGTTTGACTGACAGGCAGTCAACTAGATTGCTGATAAATGTTACTATAGCGTGACCTATGGTAGCTAATGAGTCGAGAATCAAGAATACGAACTATGGTTTCAATGACTCTTCTTTGGCAACTGCCGCCTTATACGATTCAGTTTCTTGCATCTTGGCCTTCCACTCCTTGATAGCGTCTGGCAACTCGACAAATCTTGCTGCATTTTCAATCTGAAAGAAAGCGAGAAAGTCTACAATAGTTAGGCCGTCTCCAACAAAATAGCCAGTACCATTTGCTTTCAGCTGGGCAGCTAAAACCTCAATGTCAGCTGTTGTTTCTGGAATATTGAATCCCCTGTCCATTTCATCGGCAATTTGATTAGCAACTGGTCTGACGAGCATCGGTTTCTTTGCCTTTCTCATAACATCCACAGCACCAGTAACAAGAGCAGCAGAACCCAAGGTTGATTCAGCAAATTGAGTGAAAAACTCAACTTTATCCTTGTCATCCTCAGTGACACCGAGTAGCTCTGGATGATTATACTTCCTGGCAATGTAACGAGCAATCACGATAGATTCAGCTAGCTTCTTTTCAGAATCTTCAAAGACAGGAAGTTTCGAAATTCCAAAAGGATTGATCTTCTTGACTTCATCGGCAGGAGCTCTTCTTCGTTCGCCACGGAAGAAGGGAGTGATCTCGTAATCAGCCTTTACATATTCTAGTAGCCATACGATTCCTCCGGCACGAGATTGATCTAACCAATAGAGAGTAGCAGTCATGAAAGTAGGATAGGATAGAATAAAGGTAATAAGCAAATGGTTCTTTGTAAAGATTGAGAAAGAGGTCCTCTATTTATGATTGACTGAGACACGGACTAAAAATGTTGCCCCTCTCCGTCCCCGACATTCGCCCCTCCAGATCGCCCCTCCAGCCTAAGAGCTTGCTAGCTGTCATTTCGGCAATGCAATTTGTGGCCACGAACCGATTTGTAAACCTCGTGTCAGGCATTCTCAGGCACCTTCAGGCGACAACGAAGTTTTCGGCTGCGTAATTCTCAGTTAGGAACAGCATTCCGCACCTGGCTGCATGCTATTTTTGTCGTCCTACTGGAAACATCAGCTCATTGCCAAAAATGACATTCTTTGAGAAAGAATAATGTTTTGCGTATCACATGCGATAATCACTTGGCGTTCAATATCGGTAAGTTGTCACTTGGAAAGCAATGATCTTGGGAAGTACTTTTTCAACTGGTTATTTAAGTTCTCCAATCCTGGTAATATAGATACAACCTTATTTAATTATCAGCTAACGTACTAAACGATGATTTGATGGCATAGTTGGAACCTAGAGTGTGAAACGATGTGAACCCGACCTCGGTATTACCAAAGATGGATTGGAAGACCTACCCCATACTTAGCCTTTGTGTCTTGATCAGTTTAGGCAAGTGGGAATGTTGCGGGCGGCGGGGCGGTTTTGATAGAGGCTCAATCAACCAGTATTATGAAGACACGGTTGAGTAACGTTAAATTCGCCAAGCTGAAGACCGAGGCCTCTGTGAAAGACGCGTCTCCTCCTCCTGAAATTTCTTGAAGGCGTCAGTATTCGCAAGCTTTTCAGCCCATTGTTTAAGCAGCGGCCCCGGCGTAGCAAACTCACAGCCCCAGCGATAGCATCTGTAAAGGAGAATATCGGCAGCTGTCAAATGATTGGAAACTATGTATCCACTTTTATTCTCTCTCAAAGTGGATTCCAAATACTCAAAATGAGCCTTAAGCTCTCCTAGGGCATATGATTGGTCCATTTTAGATGTCACACCGGCTACCAGTGGGCGTACAAAAAAAGGAGCCAATTGCCTTGCCTTGGAACTAATAACCAACGGCATCATTACTTGCATGAAGTCAGCTTCTGAATAAATCAACCAGTAGTTGAGTTTTTCCTCATCAGCGCTGCCCTTTACCACTTCTAAACCTGAGCCTTCTCCGTACTTATCTACCAAATACTTGGCAATGATTGGAGTCTCAACAATAACCTTCCCTTCATCCTCAATCACGGGTGACTTGCCCAAGGGATGGATTTTCTTGAGTTCTTCAGGAGCACGAAAAGCTTTATCACGATAGTAAAGTTTTGTACTATATGGAATGTCTAGAGCAACAAGCAACCAGAGAATGGAGCTTGCTCGGGATTCGTTGAGCCTGGGTTAGGGGGCAATTAATTTTCTAGTAGCACTGTGAGAAACTTACCAGTGAAGTGTAAGCATATGAATGGCGAAGATTGGAAGAGGAATAAAATATATGCTTCTAGTTTTATAGTCAGAAAAGTACGGATAATACGAACTTCGTATTTTGCAACGGAAAACAACGCATCCGCCTTGCAAGACGTTGGATTGCTAGCAATCCTGAGTAGGTAATCTGAGCTGGCATTCTTGGCAGAATGTGTTGTCACTATGTCGAGCTTGCTCTGTAGATAAGTTTCGTGAGTTTGCGCATTCGGAATTCTCTTCGATAAAACTATATCTTCATGAGTATCAGCAAGTAGTGAGCATTAGGAGATGCACGTACTTACTCACTTGATCATTGCTTTTCAATGATGATGAGATGGAACAATGTCAATGACCTCGCCACCATGCATCAAAGCATGCGTATAGTTAGTCACTTTCAATATTATCCAATTTTATGCCCGTACCCATTCGACATCGGCATATGGGTGCCATGGAAAACGGTCCGTGCTGTCCGTCTCAAATTGGGAGCCCAGAAAAGCAGGCGGTTTGACGCTAGACGGAGAATGAAGGCACGATGTAAATACCCTTTAGACGACAAAAAATTAACGAAATCGCCACCACGATTTCTTTTCAGTTGATTCGTTCCTTAGTTTCACTGCAATTGCGGCTGCAAGAACAGCATCAGCTAATCTTGCCCTACAAGCTGACGCTGCTTTTTTGTTTCGTTTGGAACGGCCTGTATGCAAGTCTCTTGCCGGAATTAATTTTTGCTGTTCCATAAATTGTACTTCACTCTCATCTAGGAAAGTATCACTCTGCGATGCATTAATGGTTATCAAGTCACCTTCAATCTGAGCAATTTGACGCCCTTGTACATAAAAGTACCAGTCCTTTGATTTGCCTTCTGCTTGGATCCATCTTCCTCGCAGAGTTCCTGTTTTGGGCTCGTAAAGATCCAGCGCTTCTCCCCGTAGCTCTTTGATATCCCAGATTAATGGCTCCGTTACCCCAATAGCACTCAATGCTGGTGTCACGAGAGAGGAAAAGGTGATCGCTGTATCCGTGAGCTCTGCTATAGGAATGTTCTTATCAAATAATAGAAGGTCGTGACTGTGGTTCTTTTTCTTTCTGATTTTTAGGTTGAATAATGGCTGTGGTTTGATACCACCAATTCTTTGAATTTGCCTAAGGTGTGACTTATGGCCTTTAGCAACGAGATATTTTTCTACAGCTTCGCCGGTACGGGACATGATGCTTGTCCTGCTCTAATATATCAACTTTCCACAGTAACTGCCACGCTTGAGGAGTAGAAGGATTTCGTCCTTTGTTAATTTTGACCCGAAACAGTTCAGCAGTTCACCACACTCATATAGGGGGTTCTCGCCCTACGTCTACCATTAATTTTTGTGTGACAGTACTCTTGTCGGCGTCAATCTGCAGCGCTTCATGCCAGGTCACCAAGGAATGTGAATGCCTGAATCTGTTGTGACTCATGTGGGGGTAGTCAGAGGTGAGTCAGGTTCGGAGCCCGACGCAGAGAGGTCTGAAGACAGGAAAATATAGTGAGATAAAATAACTGCGGAAAGACGGAACTGTTCGTGATGCATGCCGGCATTGTAAACCATCAAAAACTAAAAATAAATTCTCCACAAACGGTTGCTAGAAATGCTAAATTATGATTATTACTTTTTACTACTTGAACGTAGAAAATTTGAAGAAAGCTTCAAACTCTGCATAAAAGATATACATTTAAGTTCAAGGATTGCATCCCGTAGACAGGTATTGTAAACTATATATGATAATAACGCTTGCCCGTGCATTGCGTAATTTCAAACGGTCAACATTTTTACTGAGCCTCGGCCGCCTGAGATTCCAATGCTGAATTGGAGACTGAGGATGCAGAGGACGATAGTAAATTCGTTTTGGATTGGGCTTGAAGACGCCGCCTCCTTTCCGCTAATGTTTCACCCTGATCACGTAGATTGTCTCTGCTAGAACGCAACCTTGCTCTCCGCTCTGCCAACGTTTCGCAGCCATCATCTCTTATAGCTTCGTGATGCATCTGATGAGCCATGTCTCTACTACCGAGTGTCATATGTTTTCTGCTGTTTACTTGGGTGCGATAGTCCATATCTGCAACTTTATTGAGCTGCAGTAGCGACATCTCAGCTGCCCGGTCTAAGCGGAATATACTCTCTGAAGATGGAGTGAGTGATCGACCGGCATTATTCAGGCCAATTTTGCGGTCATGCATATTCTTTTTCCTCATGTCGAGCTCTTCTATCAAATTGCTAGCATTTGTAGCAAACTGGCCATTTGCCAGCCGTGGTTTTGAGGGGTCGTAGTTGACAAATGCCAGGTTAGAATCCTCCGACACTTGAACATACTGCTCCTCGTCAGCATCTGACTCCGAATCAGAAATTGTCTTGTTTAATCCAAAAATCTTTTTCACCTTGTTTGTCGCCTCCTTTCTCTTTCCGCGCATCCTTTTAGTAGGTTCTAATGCAAGCGGACCCGTACTCTCAATAAATTCTCTTCGTAGTGAGTCGCCATCGTCACTTTCCAAAGTGGCTCGATCAGAGTCACTATCGTAGACCTCATTGTCTATATAACTTGCCCTTCTGGGGTATTCCAGTGGATTATGGAAATCGTTCAACGGAGAAGGTGGTTGTTGGTGAGATAATAACTGTTCTTCAGATGACAAATTGCTTCGCAGATAATTACTCAACGAAGGCTCAGTTGTAGAATGGGACATACTCATGGCAGGGCCAGAAGTCATAGTGGGCGCAGTCCACGTTGGAGGAGGAGGGAGTTGACTCCGCCTGTGGTGCTGACGCTGAATTTGATTGGATTGTGTCTGCTGAGCTTTTTTCGAAAGCAAAGGTGGAAGGATGAGCTCTGCCGGTCTGCTAGGGAAATTTGTTAATGGCATGGGCATTGAAGCTCTTCTACTATTCTTTGCCAGTGTATTTACTGACATTTTAGACATTCGATTTGAGAGCGCGTTCGGGGACATTCTTGTTGGGCTTAGCTTACGACCAGGAGACATGGAATTTGAATGAGGACGTATGGTTGAGAGAGGACGGTTTGCATTAGTCCTCCCACGATCTGAAGGAGGTATTTGCACTTGTTCGGGGCTTCTGCTCAATGGACTTGAAATTTCGGGGGAATGATTAGGACTCCTGTTCTTTGCTGAAGAAGGAGATAGAATAGCATATGGAGACGTTGGAACAATTGACGGAGGAGAAGCTGCAAAGGGCACAGATACATTGCCACGAGATTCTCGAGAATCATGCAGCACAGCCTTTCGCGGCGGTTCTATGCTCTTCATTTCATCAATACTCGCAGGGGAACTGCCATGCACATGTGAAATTTGACTGAAATTAGCGTTTGCGTCAGACGGAAGCGTAGTCAAAGCTGCTTGATTATTTGAAAACTGAGTAGCATCATGAACTGAGTATTGAGTGGCGTTATTTGCCACCTGCTCAGCAGCTGAGAAATTTTGTGAAGCCGCTCTAGACACTTGTCCCGATATATACGCACTCATTAGCTTTTCTTCAACATCTTCACCATCAGTCTGCATCACACGCTGAGGTTTTGGATGAAAGAGTTTAGTTTCAAAAGAGCTGTCTGGTGGCGGAGGGAGTGTAGTGCTCACAGCCGATGACTGGGAAGATACAGGTACATTCTGGAAAGTCAGTCTTGTTGGTGTTACTTGTGAATTGGTTTCCGGAGATAAATCATTAGCAACTATTGTATGTTGCTGCTTGATTTGCGGTGAATTATCGCCCGGCGTTATATTAGAATCATGTTCTTCAATTGCAGGACTTTCAGTCACATACGATAGCCATCCTTCTTGGATTATGTCAGCCAGATCTCCATTACCACCAGAATAAGAGTCGAGAATATCATCGAATGCACTCTGAGTAGCCGGCTGATCCGTGGCAACCGCATTGTGGTGTTGATTCTCTTCTAGTAGCTGATCATCTTCATCTGTATCGATTGTAGACATGTCAATAAAATTACCATCTGATGATAACTTTTGTTGCACAGAATTTGAACCAATTATTTCAAACGACTTATCGGGAGTTTCGATTTTGCCGGTCAGATCACCATTCACAAAATCAATTTCCGAGCCAGACGAAATGGTCCACTCATCGGAAACAATTCGTCGCGACTCATTATGGGCTGTTCTTGATGGAGATATCTGAAAGGCTTCTTCATCGCCATAGGAAAATAGAGACGAATGAGAACCATGAGAAACTGTAGAATTTTGGCGTGTTGGTGAAGTTGAATGATCTGCATGAAAAGATTGTTGTTGAATCGGTAACTGCCCTAATTGTGGTGCGTTTGTAGGTTCATCAAAAGATCCATCAAAGCCAGCGAATTGAGCTTGGTGACTATCCAGTTCCTTCTTGATAGAGTTTTTGCTTAGTAAAGGTGGCGTCATTAGCATAACAGGTTGATTTGAGCCAGTGGAGGTGTTTGAAATATTTCGGTAAACCTTTTGAGGTGCCATTTTTAGTGGTTTTGGTGCTAACTGTGTTTGATAGCCTTGAGGATCTTTGCCTTGTGTGGCTATGATCTCGTCTCCAGAGGTGAACGACAGCGCTGAAGAATAGGAATTCGAAGAAGACTTCCTATTGGAAGACTTTGATTGCTTTAGAGAAAACTTCATTTTTAATTGTGCAGGAGATGAATGAACGAAATTGCAAAAGGAGTTTAATCCAGAAGATAAAGTAGAGGCTCACGCAAAGAATGTGATTATTGTATTAACCTTGCTGATTGGAGAGGTCCTTCAATCTTTCAATCCGTTTCAATTCCGTAGCAGAAGAGCTTTGTTTTGACAAAGCAAGCACGGTTGACTAACGCTTTACAATTGAAGTAGTCAAAAGAATTTTGTTAAGCGTGTGCCTGAGAGAAGCGATGCGCACTTAGTTGAGAATAAAACGCTCTGCACGCACTATTATTTGTTCTTTGATGGTGAAATAGTTGGTTTCAAGTGTCGCTGCTTTGTCGTAGATGAGTTGTTTATGACTGTCCCAATGTAGAAGGAGTGAAGCCGCCAGCAAAAACAGAAAGATAGTGCGACCTAGTGTGGGTTGCAAGGGCTGGGATCAGTAAACTGTCTTCAGGCTATGAAACTATGATAATGACAGCGTGTGTCAAAGCTGTGTAGGATTGCAGCAATAAAAAGTGGATTTTCCAAAGTACAAAAGTTTGTTTTGTTGTCAAAAGTCTGGGGAGGTCAGGCAAGGATAATGAAACAAGATGATAGTGACAGCGAAGCCCGCCTAGACAATTGCGAGATGACAATGGGGCACAAATGACAGAATACTCGATGGGGTTTTTCTAAAGCTGAGATGAACGAAGGGCGTAATTTTTTTGCATACGACGAGAAGCAAACCACTATTTTATATTGGTCGTTACTATTAATATATTGTATTTGAAATGGACGCCGAGAAGCTTAAATTGGTAGTTCAAAGTGTAGATCTTGGTAAACACAATACCTCTTCTGCACACAATTAGCGTAAACACCGTCAACGAGTGTGAGTGAACATCAAAGACTTTAGAAGTTTCTTCTATGTTGGCTATCCAGCTTTGTTTGGCACAGTTGCGTTCATTGTCATGCATCAATTTCTAGGTTGGTTGCATATGTAACATCAAAGGACGCCTCTTGACGCTGCAGGGAGTGCTGGAACAGCCTCACTGTGTTGGAGTAGATCTCTTGGAAAAACTTGGCTACCAATGGAAAACGGCGTGGACCCGTCATTTGCGTGATTTAACAAGTCAAGCCTAGCAGCATTTCACTCTCAAATGTCGTTTTTATCCTGTTCCTGCCGCTTCAACAAACACTTGAATTTCCCGAACCAATTGACAATCAGGTGAGCGTTTCAACATGCGAGTGCGAACGTAAGCTATCTGCTATATATGGCGCTTAAATATGACAATTTATTGCTAGGAAAACATTATCAAACGGCAACTAGAAAAGATTGAATTTCACCGAACAGAGCTATTGTGGAAAATCATCGCACGCTAAGGAGCTCACAGGAACTATACCGGAGACGGAGTAGTGCACAAAGTGCATACGGAACATGCTCCCATTCGTCAGCCCTTTTTCTTCAATGTGCAAGAAACACAATTTCTTTTCAACGAAATGAGAAATCCATTTTATATGGGATTTCACGGCCAATTATTTCTATGTATTCCATTGATTCTTTGATTGCTGCAAGGAGTCTGCACCGTTTAATTCGATCAGTGTGGGTCTTTTGCTCACATTATGAGCTTTTTCTGAGGATGCCATATTGTCGTGAGTTATATTAGCAGTGTCTCCATGTTCTACGATTTCTTTCACGTTGCACTGACCTGCCACAGTAATTGATTCCTGACCACGACTGAACGGCAGATTTTATCTGCATTCTGAAAGAATTCATAGGCAGATATGATCACCAAACCTTCTTTGCTATTACTTTGCTGGTGACTGTTAAAATCCGCTAAATTTTCTCAACTTCGGCAATTTTTTCGTGTTTTGAATGGGATCATAATCCACTCACTAGAAAACAGCGTTAAACCATACTTCTCACAATTAGAAATGCTCGCCAGATTTCCATACAGATGTGACCCAATTACTTTCAAAAGTTTTCCTTCGACAAAACGCTGGCAGTTTGTAGTCAGTCTATCTTGAGGATAACAAGTAAGAGGCCGCTGTTGAAAGCATCTGTAACATGGAAATTTTCAAGTTCGAGAGGATTAAAAGTCTTAGACAGAATGCATCGACAGGACTCGTTGTTGTGAAAGCGACAACGTATGCAGCGTGCATTTTGCGGCAATAGCAAATCCCCAGTAGGATATCGAAAACATGTGAATCGAGTCAATGTAGTAACAAAATTTTATGCTCTGTCTAAGCCTCAACAACGTGAAATCAACTCTTCATCAATTGTGTGTTTTTTATCGTCTTTTTACAGGCGTCATCGCGTCCAAAAGCAATTTTGTATAATGAGCTGTTTTTGCCGTGGGACACTTGCTGACCTTGCAAGGACACACAGACTGAGGATTGGTCTCGTTGCAAAAGAATAGTCCTTTCTGCATTATATCGTTCTGATATTCTTCCATGTGGGTAGTTCAAACAGCAGCAATTTAAAGCGTACGGTTCATAGACATGAGAGAACGAAGTAGAACTAACGATGCTAAACAATTCACGGAACCCGCCAAATTTGAGACAGCGCCAATTACAATGATGCAAATGGGTGCTGAATCAGCCATCCATTATCTCTCGCAATCAATCATGGTCGTGGGGAATTTGTGGGGGACGTGGCTTGAGCTGACCAAACATAAATACCGGAGCATCCCAACCGTCGCCAAGGAAAAAAGATAGAATATAGAAAGAGCAGGATGTATTATTTAGACAAGTTTTTGCTAGTCGGAGATTCAATTACTGAGATGTCATCTGATCAGGATACCATCAGCTTTGCTTTGGCTCCTGCTTTGCAGGAAAACTATAAAAGAAGGTTGGATGTAGTGACAAGAGGATTTAGCGGGTACAATTCGGAATGGGTGAAGCATATGTTGCCTTCTATACTACAAGTCGAGCATGATGAATCTAAATACGCTAAAGTTCGTTTAATGACCGTCTTTTTTGGGGCTAACGACTCTGCACCAACTTTCCAAAAAGTTGAAAAGCAACAATACAAAGACAATTTGAGGAAGATGATCCAAATGGGTAAAGAAAGAGGCATTTCTGTGATTTTGATTGGCCCAGCACCCGTCGATGAGGTCTTGTTATCTGTAAAAAAGGCTGGAGATCCCAGAAAGTCTCTCTTGGCATTGGAATGGAGTGAAGCGGCCAAAGACGTTGCTCACACTGAAAAAGTCCCATTTGTAGATTTATGGAGCGCATTCATGAAGTCTGTGGGTTGGAAGGAAGGTGAATCACTACCTGGAACTCTGAACACATCATCCACTTTGTCCATTGAACATTTGTTTACCGACGGTTTACACTTTGCAGGTCCGGGCTATAGGGTGATGTATGATGAGATTACAAAGGCCATCAATGACAACTACCCTGAACTGAGTTTTACATCTTTAGAGTATAAGATGCCCATTTTTAGAGACATCAACCCCGAAGATTTACAGAACACCTTGATCAACAAAATTTAGGCATTGTGGGGATTGCTGTTGTATAAAAATTCAAGCATCACCGTTATTGAGAGCCGATAAAAGTTGGTTGTTTTTTTTTTTCCTCCAACCAGTCACAATAGAGAATAAATAATGAAATTGGAAGGATTATGATACATAAAACGTTAGGTTTAGTCAAAAATTATGTTCAATGTATTCAATAAGCATTCAAAAAAAGTTTTTGGTGAAAAGTTCGGCAAATGGGTGTTATATTCTTAGTCTGTTCATACAAGTTTCGATAAGTATTAGCTCCATTGGCCAAATGGTAAGGCGTCCGCCTCCTAAGCGGAAGACTGCGGGTTCGAGTCCCGTGTGGAGTGCTTTGTTTTTGGAGCAATTGTTGCTTTCTGTTGCCCTCTACTCAACGTTATATTTTTGCAGCGACAAGCACATTAGACTGCTCAACATGACACCTCTGTACGGCGGAGCTCTCAGTGCCGAGGTACCTGCTGGATTTTTAGACGTCAGTCGCTTCAGAGATGTACCAGATAGCCAAGAAGTATTTGTGGACAAAGACAACGAAGATTCAATGATTTTTGAGCTATTAGAGTATATTGATGCTGGTAGCGATAAAGATGCAGTTATTGAGCATTTGAAAGAACTTTCAGAACTGAACGATACGAAAATGAAGATCGAGTCATTCGAATCAGTAGAAGTCAGCGTGGAGGGTGCCGCTGGATTTATTGTAACAACATTCCAACCAATTGCAAAGTGGGGACAGTCAGACAAAGAAAACTCGGTGGCTATTTTTGTTGGTGTTATACGCATCAAAAAGGTAGAAACAGATATGATTGTATCGGTCAATCTTCCGGGAGTACACAGCGTTGACGACGTTAGGTACGAGAAAGGTTTACAAGGATTGAAGAGCGTGATGAAGTCGATTGTTGTCAATGACTGGAATTTATTCGTATAAATTGTTTATTTGTTATCTAGATTAACGCAAACCTGTCAGGAGCAGTCAGGTTACTTGACTGCTGGCTCTCAAATGAATTTTGTCAAAGCCTGCACATTGAGGTGCAAGTATATACCAAAGCTTGAAAATGTCAATACTATAAATCAATCGATATATTCACGACATGTTGCCCCAAATAATTTACAGTACGCCTAGCTTGAGCAGTTGCATTCAACCGCGGAGAACTTTTCAATCACGATGCGATAATCCGAAGTCATCGCACAACTGTGTACGGCTGAAAAAAATTCAAATGAAGAAAAATATATATTTTTCGAGATCTTGACGAAGGATTCCACTGACGAAATGCCTAAGAGAACAGCTGAAGAAAAGCATCATGAAAAATCAGCTAAAACGGAGAAGGATTCCACTCCTTCTCGTTTGAGATCTGAAGAAGATGAAAAGGATGCCGAGATTCAGTTTGATGATGATTATAGTGATGAATTTGAGTCCGAAGAGGTCTTTGAGGTAGGTGATGAGGAGGATGACGAAGATGACGAAGACAGCGGTAACAAACCATCTGAGCAGCTTGATACTATTGGCGAGGACGAAGAGATGACGGACAAACCCAAGCCAAAGAGAGTTCCACAAGTTTTTCTTCCCAGTAGAGACTCTCTTGGAGAGAACGAGGTGATGGAGCACGACCAGTCAACATATCAGATGTTTCACTCAATCAACGTTTCGTGGCCGTGTCTCTCATTTGACATTCTTCCAGATGATTTAGGAGAGGAGCGAAGGACATTTCCCCAGTCCATGTACCTGGTAACTGGAACTCAGGCTGACAAGGCCAAGGAGAATGAAATCACAGTCATGAAGCTGTCTAGCCTGACTAGAACTTTTAAAAATGAAGATGATGAAGACGAAGATGATGACGATGATGCCGATAACGACGAAGATCCAATTCTTGAATCCAGGTCCATTCCTCTCCAAACTACGACCAATCGTATTAGACTTAGCCCTCATGCTAAAACCACTGGAGAGTATTTGACTGCCTCTCTTGGTGAGAATGGTGATGCTTACATTTGGGATATCACACCCTATTATCGAGCATTCGATGTGCCAGGAACTGTCATCAGCAAACAGATGAAGAAACCACTGTACACAGTTTCTGCCCACGGAAATGTTGAAAGCTACGCACTTGACTGGAATCCTCTTGTTTCCACCGGTCAATTGCTGACTGGTGACATCTCTGGAAGAATCCATTTGACTTCTCGTGGCCAGTCGGGATGGAGTACTGATAAAACGCCATTTGTTTCTGGTTCAGCATCAATTGAAGAGATTCAATGGTCACCTTCCGAAAAGACAGTTTTTGCATCTGGCGGTTCAGATGGCTTTATAAACATCTGGGATACTCGTGCACCGAAGAGAAAGGCTGCAGTGTCTGTCAAGGCTTCGGCCTCTGATGTGAATGTCATGTCATGGAATAATTTGACTCAATATCTATTAGCATCTGGGCATGATGATGGTTCTTGGTCGGTCTGGGATCTGAGACATTTCAAAGGCGATTCTCACAGTCCTGTTGCAGATTTCAATTTTCACAAAAAGCCCATCACGTCAATAGAATTCAATCCTAGTGATGATTCTGTTATTGCGGTTGCATCTGAAGACAATACTGTCACTCTTTGGGACCTTGCTGTTGAAGCTGATGATGAAGAGGTCACTGCTCA
Source organism: Limtongella incommunis (assembly GCA_003706695.3). Classification (NCBI taxonomy): domain Eukaryota; kingdom Fungi; phylum Ascomycota; class Dipodascomycetes; order Dipodascales; family Trichomonascaceae; genus Limtongella; species Limtongella incommunis. The sequence goes on from PPME03000005.1 coordinate 461,215, forward strand.
GTATGCATCTGGTGAATTGGAGGGCGTTCCCTCTCAACTACTTTTTGTTCATTGGCAGAAAGATCCTAAGGAAGTACATTGGCATAAACAAATTCCAGGTACACTGGTAGTGACCGGTGGAGACGGATTCTCCATGTTGAAGACTATATCTATTTAAAATTAAAATATTTAGCGATATAGTATAGCATGCTGAAATAAATATTTAATGAAGTATCATGTAATTTCTTGCACTTACGCAAGACTTTCAACCGCCTCTACAGTATCTCTTAAAGTTTTTCCAGAGGGGTCAATAGCTTTGAGGAAGCGAGCAACATTACGACACAATTCCCAATTACCAGAATCTTGGCCAGCTTTCAAAAGAGACCTAGTTTCTGAAGATTCTTCGTTTATAAGTCTGAGAGTATGGAGCACAATGAGATAGCCAGCAGCAGTCTCAAAGCGTCCCATCTCCATGCATTTTCTGAACAACTCACTTGGAGATCCAACAACATCGAAAAGAATTTCCCAATACGTCACTTCAGTTTTTCTAGTGCAATTTACAACCACGTCCAGCATCTCTTGTGGATACTGCGAAACGAGAGTGAAAGCCCTCTTGAGTAGTTCCACATCATTTACCTCAAGGCAATTGAAAAGTAGAATTTCCAAAATATGAGCAAAATATTTGCGAGTGGCATACTTGGAAGCAACATGAAGCGCTCTTTGTTCCTGGCCTGATCGAAGATATGCTTCAAGAAGAGATGGTACAAATAGTTGAGTACTTGCCCAATGGTGGAAATATGTGAACGTTGCCCCTAGCCTAGGTGGTATGAGGTTTGTCTCTGTTCCCATAATGATTCCTTTATCTGGCATGAAAGACAGAGGATAAGTTTCCACAGATACCGAGCATGTCCATTTATTGGAGGACTTCAGCGATGAGTTAGCATTTGGCCATAAAAGAGCATCGCTGCCATCAAATGCCCACAGCAAAGTTTGAGATTCATTCCCATCCTCAGAGCTAAGAGAGAAAAATTCAATACTTTCGTGAACAATACTCATTGCGAATCTCTCCGAAGCAGTACATTTTTTTTGACGCTGATTTATTTTATGATCGAAAAACATGAGTTTTCCGTCAACAAGGAACAAAATGTTCATCTCGTTGCAATCGCTCTCCTCAGACTCGGCCAATGCTGCAATAGAGCGCACTCGACTTGGAGAAAATATAACGCTTGTAAAAGAAATTTCCATAGCAAGATGAACAGAACTAGAAAATACCTTGAAAAACAAAAGGTTGTTACTTTGGGTATAGACCATCAGCCAGTTTTTGTTGGGTCGATACGTTGCGACGGCTGCAGAATCTAGTTTGAAAGAAAACATTAGATTCTGAGGGTCTAGATCTCTATCTCTAGAGTACATTCTGATTTCTTGCGTGATTTTGGTATCAACACAAGCGATGAGAATATGATTATACCAGACCATTGCCTGTACAGAAAATTCTTTGTCCATGTACTCCTCAACAAACATTTTCCACTTTCCAGAATATAAAGAATAGTGAGCCAATCCACGAACACCGGCAATTGCAACATACCTGCCTTCATTAGAGGCAACCACATGTCTGATGGGCCAATTTTCTGCAACATAGGCAGGAGGGATAGGAACGGTAAGCCACAACAATGCATCTCTATCTATTGTCGTCAGGTCAGACTGCTCATGACCACGGTATATAAGCAACCGATTATCAGCATAGAGAATAGGTCGTGTTGTTTCATTGGACCATCGCAAGACGTTAACCACCCAAATTCTCTTACCATCATTCGGAACTAAAAAAATGCAATCAGTGGACCAGCAGGCATCTCTGATACCACCTAACCACGTTTCTTCATTTGCAAGCTCTCTGGAAACAAGAAATGTTGAAGACAACAACTTACCGTAAACCGAGTATGTGGCCCAACCTGAGACATAACCAACAAACAATACAGAACCATCAGGAGACCATGACATTGATTGAATCGAGCCCGTCGAAGTTGCAGCTGGTTCCAGCACCCGAATTTTAGAGGCGTTGCCATGGTAATCATGAACGTTGTAAAGCAAAATATGGCAATCTGTGCACCCTACGGCCACGAGTGAGAACCTTGCGTTAATTGCAGTCATTTGAGCAACCATTCGATCATCATTCTTGTGAATACAATACCCTTGCATCAAATTTTGATGATCAAAAGTAGCACTGCTGACATCAGATAGTTGGCGGTGTCGTGTCGATGTCGAGGCATGCGTCTCAGAAACATTGCTTGGTGTTCGCGAATGTGTATGCGAATGTGAGCTTTTACGGACTCTATCGCTAGCGATCCAGACTCTTCCCGAAGTTCCCACAATTGAGTAAAGAGACATGGCCTTTGAGTAAGTAATATGCATAACTGAAGCATCATCGAACCATCGAGAAATATTGATGCTGGTTTGCTCATCATTGTTCCATCTTAAGCACTGCAGAGTAGCACCACGTTTAGTTACGACCATTAATCTGTCACTCAATGCAAGCATGTGGGAAATCCCAGAATCAAACCTAGCTATGACGGTTATTCGTAACCGTCCATCTCTAACTCCAATCGCCTCACCCGGGCCGGGAAAGGCTGAAGACACAGGCAAATTGAAATCGCACAGTTCTGAAGCAGTGGCTGACGACACAAACTGATAAATGAAAACGGATCCTGATGTAGTAGACACAGCAATGATGTTTCCGTCTATAGTCAAATCTACATTATGTCCGTATTTGTCGATAGATTCTTCACTCCTTATATATGTCGATACAGGACACGTTGGTTTCGGACGCAGAATGTACAGTCCACGCCACGTCAATATGGCTATAAAATATGAGGAACGTGATATCAGACAGCGTAGCACAATGTCGTCTTTCTCCGATTTCTCTATTCCAGCGTCGGGGAGCACTATTGACAACGGAGTAGATTCAGGCCAGACCATGTCTGATTGCAAGAGGAATTATTTCAGGCAAGTCCAGTGGCAGAGATCCGCAGCTCAGTCTGAATGTTGACTAATAGCTGAGTTTGCGTTGGTGGAGTGTGAACGGGGGTGCGAGAGTTAATATTTCATCGGGAGCAGTCGGTAATAGCTGAACCTCAAATGGGTGCAAAGGGCACTGTGGATCGCAAAGGTCAACGAATTTTGAAAAGGTTCAGGATGGGCAAGCTTGCAAACTCGGATGCATTTTCAATTGGGCAAAAATTTTTATACCCTCAGTTACTTGACAGGCATTAACGTGCTCATGCCTTTTCAGCCCACACTATCGCTACCACCAATCTGGCAACTCAAAACAAGAAGCGGAACTGTGGTAACTGAGTATATGTGCTGGAGCAAGCTAGGAATCAAGAGGTAAAATTGAGCGTTTTATTTCGCACTCGTCTTCCATCCAAAGTGAAATAAATGACTCTTCCAAGCAGCTTCAAAAGCTCCTTTCGCATTCATGAATCGTTGATGGCAAATGAAGAATCCATTCCAATCTCCGTAATTCAAAGCTTTCAAAAATGGATAATCTGCTTCATAGTAGTTCAGTTTGATGTCAATATTGGGCCAGATTTGAAACTGATGCGCCCTTCTGTGCAGTTCACTGAAGACGATCTTTCTGTTATCTGCTTCTCATCTTTGCCTGAGCGCATAAATGTCACCGGTAACACCTCTCTGTTTCATACCTTCAGGTTTCCTTCCCAGCACTTTAGTGGTGAGATTCTTTATGGATACTGCCTATTCTCTCAGTTTCTCCAACCTGGAAGGCAAAGGGGTTATATTCAGGAATCCCTTGTGATATTGACTAGCCAGGAAATACCATGCTTATATCAGAAGTGTCTAAATCGCATGGTAGATCATGATATGTTCACCTTGTGGCCGCTTAACGAAAAGATCCCACTTATCGACACTGCCATTCACAATGTCGCTGCCTGGGATGCCGACAATGGAAAGCCATTTTTGGGTGAGGTATACGTAACCATGGACATGCCTGAGGATGTTCCACTACGCGAACTGATTCACTTCAAACATGCCAGTTTCATACCAAACTTGATATATTATCATCAACCCTTTGGATCGTGGTCAGAGATATGGAAGTACGTTGACACTGCGGACATTTATATGTTATATGAAAATATCTTATTGGCGAAACCACTCACTATTCTTGCATCTTCTCCGCATGTTTCGTCTCTGATTGTCACAAACCTGCTCTATCTATTATATCCAATCCCATACTGCTCAAACATTGCAGAGTATGTGACTATGCAAACAACAACGCTGGTAGAGGAGGATCCCTCAGGTAGATGGCTAGGAGTCAACGGAACTTCAAATCCCTTCCTAGCATCACATCAAGAGAGTGCGCATATTGGGTATAAACACAAGCAAAATCTTGTTTACTACTGTAAGGACGTCAGGGAACAAGTTCCTAAAAATTTCAACAAGAGTATCAAATTAATACCGGCTGATAACAAATTCGTGAGCAATGCACACAAAGCTAACGATTTTGAGATTCATTCTCATTTTCAGTCAGTAACGTCCCAAATTCTCGCGCCATTGGTTGCATATGTTTCGCAGACAGAAAGTTTTAGTGCTGATCATTTTCTCTACAGTCTGTCTGGTGGTTTATTTCAAAAGGCTAATAGGTTTCTTCCATTCTACAAACAGTTTGTAAGGTCGAAGAATTTTGAAAACGTGTTGTCGCTCATAGTAGCACCCGGCAGATAAGAGCTCCAACATCCTTGAGCATCTGTTATTGTAATTGCCACACAGCAATTGGAGTGCTATCATGATATTGTGCATTGTTATAACATCAAACTGCTCAATGATTGTATCACATGTGTCTTTGGCAGTCATTGAGCGAAAGTTGGTTGCAGCTTCACAGAAAGTGACCCGCTATTTCTTGGACGGATTGGCTGATCCTGATGGACCTGTTGGCAGCGACGTGCCAAACCCTGAAGAAGTCCCTGCCAAAGGAAGATTTAAATTAGCTGGTCTTCCGGTGGCCTTTGTTGCAATGCCAGTACCTTTTGCAACCTTTTTACCAGCAATATCAACGGAAGGCGATGCTTCGACAGATAGCGAGACCACAGTTTCACCGCGCAAAATGATCAGCCCTAAGGCACGACGTATTTCATTTCCATTCTTTTGATGGCGAAATTCTTCACTGTCTGAAAGAACAAGATTCATAAAGCTATCAAATGCCAACAAAACTCCGGCAATCTGTCTACCATCAGTGGTAGTGACTCTGAGTCTGAAGTGGATCAGATCCTTGAGCTTAGCTTTTCTTGGAGCCGACATGCTTTGAGGTAATGTTTTGCAATCACATACTTGAGATTTGAGTAGAGTAGGTCTGAAATTTCGTGTGCGGCTGTGCGCGATTGCGGCCGGGATCAGATATAGTCTTTGACATACGCGTGAGTGCGGGAACGCCGCGCCATCTTGGGTGGAATAAAACGCATACCCCGGAGGTATTTCATATTGGTTACTAGAGCGAAATAACACACTAGCTTGAAACTATACACAATGACTGCAGAAGAATCCAAAGAAACCGTTGGAGTTAAGAGAAGTGCTGAAGAGGGAGAAGTTGCTTCCGACAAGAAAGTCAAGGTAAACGACACTGTCGAGAAAGATAGCAATGCCGAAGACCAAAAGGCTAACAGCGAAGGCGACGAAGCCAAAGCTGGTGCTGCGAAGGAGCTTCCAGAAAACTCGTCAGGTGCTACTGCTGCTGATAAAGGCAAGGGAAAGGCCCCCGCTGTAGCAGATGACGCAGATGAAGAGGAAGAAGAAGAAGAGGAGGAGGAAGAAGAAGAAGAAGAGGAGGAGGAGGAGGAAAACGGTTATGCAGCTGACGATGACGATGAAGATGAAGAGGACGAACTTGATGAAATTGACACTGCAAATATTATTCAAGGTCGACGAACGCGTGGCAAGAAAATCGACTATCAAGCCACATTGGAAAAAATCAGACAAGAGCAAGGAGATGTGGATGAGGATGAAGATGACAGCGGTGAGTACACACCTGTACCTGAAGAATAGATGATTCTTTTGCAATGATGCTTGTGCAATGTCCACATAAGTTCTTCTGGGCCTGGTTCCTTGGTAAGTACTTATTGTCCACATCACCTAGCTTTATCTTCTCCCTAACGCAGTTGATATAAGAATGTATGGTAATTGATTAAACAGCTTTACTCACACTTACACTCAGTTAGCTCACAGCTCTTGATCACCAGTAGTGTACTATAGTTTATTGACATGTGCTGAGTGAGATCGCTTTTGCAAGTATCGAAATACTGAATGGAAGCCTTTAGTTTGTCATAATGCGCACACTAACCAAAAGTTATCGTCATCGAACGACTGCGCACACTAACCAACAGCTAACGTCATCGAACGACCAAATAATGCTCAGCTGTAGTGTCGGTGATGAATGATTCAAACTTATAGCAAAATCATTCAATAAGTGCTCGGACCGGACAAGTTTAATTAAGTCGTTGCTTCGAAGAATACCATCTTTTTGGCTTCACGCTGTACATGGCCATTTTGCACATAAACAGTAAAGGGTCGCGATAATATTGTCTGTGAGTTTCATCTCGGTCAGCAGCATAGAAGGCTTTTATAAGTCAGAGCAACAGCATTCACTATAAAGTACAGAGCACTCAGATGTTTGTCTGCAATGGAACTAGTAAAAAAGGTGCCCTGCATTGTAGCTATACATTCTTGGCTATAAAATAATTACTCCAGGGCATGAGGAATAAGATAGAGAGTGGCATGGCAACTGATAGTGCCTATACAATTAAGCCTACAGTTTCTAGCAGCCTCACAACGTCCCGAGATCGCACGGACAAGAATAGGATATTCAGCACGACCCACGTTTCATTCGCTCATAAATTTAATAACTATTCTCATAAACTAACAGCAGGAGCTCTTAACCTTGCTATCTTCTGGGTTGGGGGAGAAATCAATCTTATCACCCTCCTTGAAATTGCTCTTATCCAAATCAGTATGGAGAGTTTGGTCAGCATAGTGTCTGTAGATTTCAGTCAAAATATTTTTGAAAGCAAGCTCAACATTGGTAGCATCAAGAGCCGAAGTTTCAATAAACAAGAGTTTGTTCTCAGTAGCAAAGGCCTTTGCTTCATCAGTTGGAACAGCACGGAGGTGCTTCAAATCACATTTGTTTCCAACCAGCATAATGACAATCTGCGAATCAGCATTTTCGCGCAATTCTGATAACCATCGCACAACATTTTCATATGTTTCCATGTTGGAAATGTCATACATAAGAAGCGCACCTACAGCACCTCTATAGTAAGCTGAGGTGATTGCACGATAACGCTCTTGTCCAGCAGTATCCCAAATCTGTGCTTTAATTACCTTTCCATCGACTTCAACGGTTCGCGTAGCAAACTCAACACCGATTGTAGATTTAGAATCCAAGTTGAATTCGTTTCGCGTAAACCGGCCAAGAATGTTTGATTTACCGACGGATGAGTCTCCGATAAGTACTACTTTGAAAAGGTAATCGTATTCGTCTCCCATAGCTAGTGAGTCCTGGCTTTATTAAAATGTGGTATCAAGGATAGTTCCTAATTTGTTATTGCAAGGGGGGGGGGGTCAGAAAGTCAGCTTTGACACAATTGTCGTGTGTGGGACAGTCGCTTCTGGTGGTAGTGGGAGCGCGAGGGTGCGGAGCCAGTAAATTACTTGCACCCACCAGCGTGACGTGGCAGAGAGGGCAAGGACGCTTCAATTTTAAATAGCTTATATATCTGTTTGAATATTTTTCACAATCAGCCAGCAAATTTTTCACGATAAACCGGTTTATCATCGTGATGGCGGTCTTTGGCCTCTGTATTCCGTCCAATTTTTTTTGTCAATTCTGCAGCTAGTGCGCTTATGCCGCGTAAACCAACTTTGATTAACTAAATAGATAACAAGGCGGACGAATTCACCTACCAAATTGGGTCGCGCTTCACCTGGTTCTAAACTTAGTTTACAGCGACCGCGGTATTTGTAAATTAACATATGATTGCAGCTTGACGATTGTGTGCTATTGATAGTGAGAATTAATGCCGCCCAATGCTATTGACTGCAACTTGATCTATAGAACAGAGACTACACTCTCGAACCACGCCATCGTTTCATGGTATTTGATATAGTTTGCTAGGCCAAATAAATTACAAATTGGAATCTGTTTGACCAAAAAAATATAAGCGAATGAGACATTGGGTATCTATCATTGCTGCCAGTTCACGATAGTGTTCAATAGCCAAGGGCTCACGATAACTAATCTTCGACACAAATCCATTCTGCTGCTCACAATGTCACTCATTCCTGGACGTGACTGATCATGCTATGGTGTACTGTCCGTCGTTGTCCGATGTGCTTTCCAAATCTTTGACACTTTCTGAAACCCTATCCAAGAGATTCATAGACTCAGTAACTTGATCACTCAACTTTTGATTGGCCTGCATCGACGAGAGATGCTCCTTGAGGTTTTGAAGTTGTGACTCGTTCCAGTTTTCAGTCAACTGCTTTTCTCTCAGGACATTATCGTGGTTTGCAAGTATTTCTGTGAGGGCCAGTTGTGATTGTCGTAAAGACTCGAGTGCATGAGCATGTTGACTGCCAAAAAATGAGCCTGCTTGAAGAGTGTTTTCAGCCGCTTTTGCCACTTCATCAAGAACCGCTAGTTCCTGCCATAGCGGCTTGGGGTCTTCTGGCATCACTAGGATGCTGTGGTTATACTCTGGGTTTAGCCCTGGGGTGGTGGCAAGTTGTAAATCAGCATACATGCTCTAGAACAGCAACCGCATTCCCAAATAGGAAATTACAGTGATCTCTTCCAATCACCGTCATGGGCGTAATCGAATCAGTGGTGATGTGGTTAAAAGGTTGAATTCAACCAAATTTTGTCATTCTGTTCTGCTGGTGCCAACCTTTGAATGAAAGCAGCTTTTGCTTCTCAGGTTGCGGAGGGCTGTCAAAAAAGCGCGTTACGCGGCTGTGCGACGTTTTGTCAAGGCCAATTATCAGACTAAGCAAAATGAAATTCTTCTGTCTTACACACCATGTCTGAAGTAAGAATTGATTCGGCGCTGTTTGCTAAACGGGTTAAGGAGATACAGCAAGCTCTTGGCTCAACTATCCCTACAAAATCTTTATTGATTGTTTCTGGAAAGTTTGATGAAGCCAACCCCTACACTAAAACAGCGGCAATTTTCATTTGGCTACTTGGCTACGAGTTTCCGTCAACAGCACTGGCAATTACCCCTGAGCGTGTGGTTTTTGTATTGACCGCCAAGAAAGCTGAACACATTGCAGAGCTCAAAGACAAAGGTCTTGTCGAGATTTGGACGCGTAACAAGGAGGCCGATCACAACAAGAAGTTGTTTGAGGACTTGGCAGATTTGCTGAAGGACCAAGGAGACGTAGGAGTTATCACAAAAGACAAATTTGACGCTCCCTTCACAAACGAGTGGAAAAATGTGTGGGAGGACAAGAAGGACAAAACGGAACAGGTGGATGTTGCACCAGGATTGGCAACTATTTTGGAGGTCAAAGATGCCGAGGAACTCCGTTCAATAAGGTACGCTTCGAAGTGCTCATTGGCACTTCTTACAGACTACTTTTTTAACGAAATGGCTTCTGCTGTTGATGAGGAAAAGAGAATCACCCATTCCCAACTGTCTGACAAAATTGAAAAGAAAATCGACGATTTTGAGTATTTTAAGGCGCTGAAAATTTCGTCGGAACTGGATCCAGCACAGTTGGACTGGTGCTACTCGCCAATCGTTCAATCACAGGATTATGACTTGAAGCCTAGCGCCGTTTCCAACAACAAACCTTTGAAGCATACTGGTGTAATTCTTTGTTCTCTTGGTATGCGTTACAAATCATATTGCTCCAACATTGGTAGATCATACTTGATCAATCCAAACAAGCAACAGGAAGAAAGTTACGAGATTTTGGTTTCCCTTCAACAGTACCTACTCGATGATGTAATTAAGGCAGGCGTTAGCTGCAAATCAGTGTACGAGGCCGCCCTCGCTTTTGTTAAAGAGAAAGCTCCTGCTCAAGAAAAGCATTTTATCAAGTCCTGTGGATGGGGTATCGGTATTGAGTTCAGAGATACTTCGCTTGCCCTGTCAATGAAGAATACTGATTCGAAGCTATTGAAAGATGGTATGACTTTGAATCTAATTGTTGGATTTTCTGACTTGCTTGTTAAAAAGCAGCCATATTCTTTGTTTTTGATTGACACAATCAAAGTTACTGGCGAAAAGCCAGTTGTTTTTACGGCATCCCCTAAGGGCCTCAAAGATATTTCGCTTTATTTAAAGGATGAGGACGATGCTGTCAAAGTCGAGGAAGTACAGCCTAAAGGTAATGGACGAGCTTCAAGATCCAATGTTTTAAAGTCGCGACTTCGCGATGAAGATAAAGCATCAGATGATTCGGAAAACCGAAGAAAGCTTCATCAGACGGATCTTCATGAAAAACTCCAGAAAGAGGGACTTGAAAGATTTGCTGATGCAACTGGCACCGTTGATTCGGGCCCAAAGGTTGTTTTCAAAAAATTCGAGTCTTACAAAAGAGAAGAGCAACTTCCTCTGACTAAGGATCTACGAATCCATGTCGACACCAAGGCGCAAACCATTTTGGTGCCAATTAATGGTCGGCCAGTTCCTTTCCATATTTCGGCTTACAAGTCAGGCTCAAAGAACGAAGAGGGTGAGTACACATATCTTCGTCTTAACTTCCATTCACCTGGTCAAGCAGGTTCGGGTAAGAAGGATGACGTTCCATTTGAAGACCCATCTGCCAATTTCTTGAGATCTATTACGCTGCGTTCAAAGGATGGTGATAGAATGAATCAAGTGTTCAAGAAAATTGGAGACTTGAAGAAGGATGCGGTAAAGAGAGAACAAGAGAAGAAGGAGATGGCCGATGTGGTGGAGCAAGGCTCACTTGTCCCAATTAGAAATGCTCGTCCTGTCAGATTAGACAACGCTTTCGTTCGTCCTGGCCCTGAAGGAAAAAGGGTTGCTGGAGTTGTCGAGATTCACGAGAACGGATTACGATATAGCTCACCTGGTCAGCAAAAAATTGATGTCCTGTTTTCTAATATCCAACATCTTTTCTTTCAGCCGTGTGACCATGAACTGATCGCCCTGGTTCATTGCCATTTGAAATCCCCAATAATTGTTGGTAAGAAGAAAACTAAAGATATTCAATTTTACAGGGAAGCGACTGATATTCAATTTGATGAGACTGGTAACAGAAGAAGAAAGTACAGGTATGGAGATGAGGATGAATTGGAACAAGAACAAGAGGAACGTCGTAGACGTCAACAACTCAACAACGAATTTGAGGCGTTTGCAAACAAGATTTCTGATGCCTCACGTACTCTCGAAGTTGATAGACCGTTCAGGAAACTTGGTTTCGAGGGTGTTCCATTCCGATCCGCTGTTTTCTGTCAGCCTACAATCGACTGTCTGGTTCAGCTTATTGATCCACCATTCACTGTTATTACATTGTCTGAAATCGAACTCTGTCATTTTGAAAGAGTCCAGTTTGGTCTTCGTCAGTTTGATTTAGTCTTTGTGTACAAAGATTTCACTAAGCCTGTGACTCACATCAACAGTATCCCAATGATACAGATTGATGCCGTGAAAGACTGGCTTAATGAATCTGATATTCCTTACTACGAAGGACCTGTCAATCTTACCTGGCCAACCATCATGAAGACTGTAGCCGATGACCCTCATGAGTTTTTCAAAACTGGAGGCTGGAGTTTCTTGAGTATTGAAAGTGATGACGAAGATGGCGAAGAGTCTGAAGAAGAAGACGCATTTTCTCCCTCCGATGAGGATCCATCGGATGAATCGGTTTCCGATCAATCTGAAGAATCAGATTACTCTGAGTCTGGTTCTGAGGAAGACGATGAGGAGGAAGAGGGCGAAGACTGGGACGCTCTTGAGGAAAAGGCCGAAAGAGAAGACAGAAAAAGAAATAGATAAATTATGAGTATACTTTTATTTAATATCAGGTATTTTATTTCAGTAACTGTGATATCAACTGACTGTCTTTTACTCCCTCAGAAGGAGCCCGACCATTTTCCTTATAAATGGTTGATTTTGGCCATATTGCTTCCTTCTGTTTACGGAAAAAGAACGGCTCGTGGTTTCTCTTTTTGAACAGCGCAGTTTGAGGCTGTTTTGTTCAACAATAGCGATGATACCGAAAAATCATTATTTGGGTACGTTCTTGAGAAGGTTTTTCAGTGGTAGTCAGCTGAGTCATGCCTCGTCTTCACAACGCTGGAAGGGTAGACAGGGATCAGATTGGTTTGTTCGTGAAGCAAAGAATCGTCAATATAGATCAAGGGCTGCATTTAAGCTTTGCGAAATTCAAAAAAAATATAGCATTTTCAAGCCAAACCAGACGGTTGTTGATCTTGGATTTGCACCTGGCTCTTGGTCGCAAGTTGCCTATGAAAATACACAGCCCGGAGGTAAAGTCATCGGAGTTGACATACTATATCATGCTCCACCGAGGGGTTGTAGTGCAATTCAAGGAAACTTTCTGAGTAGATCTGTTCAAGATGAACTCAAAGCTATTTTATCAGATCCCGAATGGATGCGTCCGAAGCATGACCAAGAAAATACACTTTTAGATGCAGCAGAGACCATAGATGCCACCACCACTTTGGAGCCTTCTCAAGTTGAACCGTCCAATGTTGACGTTATTTTAAGTGACATGTTAGTACCTTACTTCCAAACGCGTGGATTCAATTCCAGAAGCATTTCTGACCCATATCTCAGGCTATCGAATACAAGTGGAATAGCTGTGCGTGACCATTCAATGAGCATAGTAAGTATTGCGTGATATTTATTTCGAGCTAACTAACTGTAGGATCTCTGTGATGCAGCGCTAATGTTTGCGTTAGACACATTGAAACCGAATGGATCCTTTGTCTGTAAATTTTACAGCGGATCCGAAGATAAATTACTGGAGCAAAGGTTACGCAAAGTTTTCAAAACTGTCAAGCGTGACAAGCCTTCGGCTTCTAGAAGTGAATCCAAAGAAGCCTATTTTGTCTGCTTAGGCAAAAAGGCCAATGCAAGCAAAGAATCGGTTTTTGGTCTCAAACCAAAATTGTAGTTCTATGGGGATTTCAGTATTACTCGAATACATCTAAGCAGAGAATTACTCAGACTCTTCGCTTTCAGATTCAGCGTTTTGAAGCCAATCGATCCATTTGGAGACTGCGCGACGCACCTCACTTGTTGGACTACCTTTATTCCACCATTTGAAGACTTTCTCTTCGTCGACAATGTCATTGTCATACAAAAACACTGCGGAAAGGAATAGAATCTTTGCGCCGTCCTTGAGCTTCGCGCATTCTTCCTCGTATTTTTCCAAGAAATCCGCCTGGTCATCTTCATCGAGGATACTTCTTTCAATAAGCTGTTGCCATCTTCCCAATATCGAGTTCACGGCCTTTTGCACGTCAAGTTTACGGCTGATTATTTGTTTTTGAATATGGCCAACCAATGCAATTGCAACCGCAGCTCTAACTTCGTCATAACCACTATTCATCGTCATACGTAACGTGTTCAGCTCAAGGACAGCGACATCAACCTCGTGATCTTCTTTGATGGATCTTTCAATTGACAAAAGGGCTTCCTTTTGAAACGATTCCTCATTATCTGAAGAATCTTCGGTGATTGTAGAATATGTCCTTTGTTTTCTTCTTCTAAATTCGTTTGATGCAATACTGGTATCGGACAACTCGAAATCCTGAAGTTCATAAATGAGACCGTCAACAGCGGCTCGTGAAACCGATTTACTTGAAAACACAGAATTGGTTTCAGAGTCAGCATCATCGTATTCTTCTTCGCTTGAAGATTCATCGCTGTCATTGACTGATCTCTCAAGTTCCGCCTCACCAAGTCTAGATTCTGAATAAACCCTTTCCTCATCTGGAACCACCACATTAGAGCAAATGATTGAACCTTGCTCAATTGTACTCCCTGTACCAATAACTGCACTCTCCCCTACAATTGAATTGGTGATTTTAACGTTATCTTCGATGACTGCATTGTCCCAAATGTACGATGAGACAATTGTGACATTTTTTCCAATTTTACAATTCTTACCAATACTGGATTGTTGAATCACGCTTCCCTCACCGACAATAGCTTCTGGTCCAATGATTGTGTTTGCCTCAATCGAACAATTGTGAGCGAGGACTACGCCTTGCGATTTGTAAATTGAATCTTTGGAAAAAGTGTAGAGCTGGCCTTCGAGCAGGTTGGCGTCTGGTACCAGCGGATAAGTGTACCTTGACAAAATGTCTTTTGATACAGCATCATAAGTTTGAAAGTTCTCCACACGGGCAGCATAGCCACTTTTCAAAATATGACAATAGATAGTTTTACCAAGAATATCGGATATAAGAATGTTTCGCACAAAATCTGTGCGTAAATCACGATAGTCAAAGTTTTCAGAAAAGAGGGCAGGAATATCGGGGGTGCAGATATCAATATGCGCATCAATAAGATCATTTCTGATACCAACATTTGACACCTCTTCAAGCACCTCCACATCTAGAGATAACGTAGTACGATCTGAAGGAGCTGCAGCCTGTTCATATCTTAAGCAACGATCGTTGGTTGAGTCCACTACAAACAATCCAGGACTCTTCCTAGTTCTGGTTCTATGGAAAGCCGATGATTGTCGCAGAACCATAGTCATAATGCAATTTTTATCTTTGGATTGACGACGTTCTGCATGAGCCTTGAGAGCGGGTGCAAGTTCAACATTAGATACGACATCGCCACTTACCAAGATGAAATCAGTTCGTACGATTCCACGGGCATCGACATCTCTCAAAACGTCTCCCACACATTCGCACTCTGGCTGAAGAATAACCTTGACTTCAAAGGGTGATTCGGTAGTCATCCACTTCGATTTCTCTATATACGCTTCAACCTGATCAGAGTGAGATGAGCACATAATGTAAACTTCTTCCACATCGCCCTTGGCAAGAAATTCCAGGGTGTATTCAATGAGCGGGACATTTGCTACAGGCAGTAAACATCGCGGTTTGAGAACAGTAAGCGGCCTGAATTTAGGAGAAAACGAATCGGCCAAAACAATTGCCTGGAGAGGTTCTTTTGGTCCTCCTTTTTTAGGTGGCATTGTCTATAGGTTTAGATGGTCTAGTGTTCGAAACTTTTACGGTGAAATGGATCAAGGCGTTTCCTTTTTGATTTTTTTAGTCATGACATTGGGACATAGTGGTGCTTGCTGAACACGGCGTGGGTTTTGCTGGGGTGTGGGCCATATATTTTTATAGCGGAAGCCAATAATCCAAATACGGCAAAAGAAGCACAATTGCCATGACGAGCGGTGATCCGCCGAAACACCGATACAATAGTAGTGGAGTTTGCAGAAATAGTGTACAAACACAGGCACATGTATTTGACTATTGTTAAGTATGTCATTTCTTTCGTTGAATGGAAACTCTTTTGTGTGCACTCCTCTGGTCGCGTTCCCCTGAATCATTTTACCAGTAGTACTTGCCTTCTCCCACCGGCAACTACTATTACGCCTCCACCCTCCAAAAGCATCAACTTTTAAGGTCCAAGACTATTTCAGCCGTATATAGGAAGTCTCACATGAACATCAGCCCATAATGAGATTCACTTATAACTCGGGTGAGATGGCTAAAAACACTCTTGAAGATGACCTTATGGATAGGTTGTTCGATAGCAGTGATCATCTTTACGATACCAAAGCGCGGGACGAACCTCTGGGTAATAAATGCACTGAGAAACCACAACACTTGAGTATACCAAATGAATCAACAAAGGTAGAGATTGTGTCTGAAATCGCAAGCTCATCAAACCCAGTAGAAACTCCGATAGCTAATCCGCCAATACCAGAAATACAAACAGCTGAGCCAAGCCAACAAACAAGTGATACTTCTCCCGTCACAAATGCCGTCGAGCAAGCAGAAGCAAGCGGGAGCTGCGCTAAGAATGAACAAACTGATGAATCATCTCAGGCAGGAGCTCATGTTGGGGAACGGAATATTCCGGAATCTGATAGTACACGGGGAGCACTTACTCCAGAAACATCCGTGGATATTCTGGACATTAAGCCGGCCTTTGTAAGTGATGGGGTTCCGGTATTCAAACCTTCTATGGAAGAATTTGCAGACTTCAAACGATTTGTTGAATCTACGGAAAAGTATGGAATGGTTTCAGGAATAATAAAAATAATCCCTCCGCAGGAATGGAAACAGCAGCTACCAGATTACAGCACAAAGTTGGATCGAATTGTTATCAAGAATCCAATCATGCAAGATGTAAATGGTGTCGGAGGAGTTTACAAAGTCACAAATATTGAGAGACAAAGGACTCATAACATTGCAAAGTGGAGACAAATCTGTGAAGAAGATGACCATCAACCACCAGCCAGAAGAGGAGAATCAAGACGGAAGCAGAAAAAGCATCTGAGTGAAAATGAAGTGAGAGATTTATCAAGTTTTGATTTCACATTTGATGATTCTGAGTTCACACCCGAACGCTGTGATCAGCTGGAAAAGGCCTACTGGAAGTCGCTAACCTATTCTGCTCCAATGTATGGTGCTGATATGCCTGGATCGTTATTTGACGACGAGACTGAAAACTGGAATGTTGCCAATCTGGACAATCTGCTCAATAACTTGAATGTTAAGATACCTGGAGTGAACACCGCTTATTTATACTGTGGTATGTGGAAAGCCACATTTGCCTGGCATTTGGAAGATATGGATCTGGCATCCATAAACTATATCCATTTTGGAGCTCCCAAGCAGTGGTACTCCATTGATCAGAAAGACCATCAAAAGTTTTACGAAGTTATGCGCGAAATGTGGCCAGAAGAGCATGCAAAGTGTCGTGAATTTCTGCGGCATAAAACTTTTCATGCTTCACCATCTCTTCTTGAGCAGAGAGGTATCAAAGTTAACAAAGTTGTTCACTACCAGGGAGAGTTCATGATCACTTTCCCTTATGGCTATCACTCTGGTTTCAACTATGGATACAATGTAGCTGAATCTGTCAATTTTGCTGGCGAATCTTGGATTCCTATTGGCAGATCCAGTTCAAAATGCATGTGCATCTCCGATTCTGTGGGTATAAACGTTGATGATTTAGTTCGTGCCATCAATGGAGGGATTGGCTCTCTACCAACTCCGAATGCAAGTGAGGATAGCGATTCTGATTCTGAAACTCTGAGTAAAATTGGCAATCGCAAGAAAAGAAAGCGCGCAAATGAGAGGAAAAGTACAAGAAAGAAGGATAGTATAAAACGAATCCGAAGCTCTGGAAAGATGAAGGTGTCCAATGGAGCCATAGTCGCAAGACCAAAGCTGGTTCCTTTGCCTTGCGGCATGTGCCCGGATGTGCATTCCGATGATTGGGTATATGGATGTGGAGTAAAGGTGCATAGAATTTGCGCGCTTTATACCCCTGAAACCAGCATCAATTCAGATGGCTGTCTAGAGGGGTATCAGCAAATCCCTGACGAGAGAAAGGCGATCAGATGCAACCATTGTTCTCTTAACCGTGGGAGCTGCTTCCAATGTTCCTATCCCACCTGCGTTAGGGCATATCATGCTACATGTGCCGCGCCGGCTGGTGTACTGGTTGACCTAAAATCTGAAGTCCCATTTTTGTGCCGATTTCACAGACCGAAGAGAGATTTCTCTTCTGAAAGTGATAAATTTGCTTACGAGTACGCTGTTTCTATTCTTCCTGGTGAAGAGATTCAGTGTAAAATTGAAAATGGAGGAATTTTCGCTGGTATTGTCGAAGAAAATGTTTATGAGGAAGATCGTGTTCAGATCAGGTTGTTACCAGAACGAAACACCACAATAGAAGTTGAGTATAGGTGGATATTCAATCCTGGAAGCGAAAAGGAGAGAAGTGCTCAGCAACGTCTTCTACAACAAGCTCATAGAAAGGTGTGGAAGGCGAAAAAGAAGAATGAGCTCGCTCTCGTATCGAACTTAGCTGCAGGCGGGCCAGAAGAACAAAAGAGATCACAGTACATGACAAATGTACCTATTGATATGCATTCTGTTCAATCTGTAGGTGTTGTCCCGGCAGAGCATCGCTATGTGATGAATAGTTCTTCAACGAATGACTTCATGCACTTTGCATCCGCAAGTCCTAGTCTGATCGCATTTCAAGGTAATTCCGTCAAAGGTCAGGTCAACAATCTGAAAAAAGAAAAGGTCAAATTCTCAGGAAATAGTTCAGTGGACACAAAAACTGAATTTTATGATGGTCTTCAGTTTGCTCACGAGTTTGTCAAGGCCAGTGATCATTTCTCATCGGAACAATTTCGGAGCTCTCCACTTTCTTGGTTGTCTTACTCTTCTGCTAAATCTTCCATGAAGCAAGATATTTATTTCACTGCCAATCCGGTTTGAGGAATCTGGTAAATTGAGTTGTAAATTTATTGAATTTTTTTTGTATTACTATAAGGTTTAACATATGAAGCAATACCAAGAGAGCTGAAATTTCAGTTATCTTTGCAGCAACTAGAAACTTCTATTATTTTGACTAATAATCACTTTCGGTTAATAAATAATTTTTTTAAATACAGTTGGCCTAATCTTCTTCATCTTTCATGCGCGATTTAAGGAATGAAGCTGAACTCAGAGAAAACAATCTATCTTGCTCACCCATAGATGCTCTTCTTCTTTGCGTAGATCCTTTGGAATTGCCATCAAATCCTTTTATGATGTTTCCAGTTGTTTCTTCTAGATAGGCAGTTTCAAGTTTATAGATTTGATCGTCAATGTTGGTCAGCGTTTTGTCAATGTTCTGCTTTTTCAAAAGTATATCCTTCAGTTCTTTCCTAGCTGCCTCATAATCTGCTCTATCTTTCGCCTCTCCACTTAGTGTCTGCTCTTTATCGTTTGTTGTTTCCTTCGTAGAGCTAGACATGTTTCATACAGCTGTTCACGAATCCGATGTTGACTGCTTAGTGATAAGGTGGCCGCAGTGGAAATATTTGCCCTGGACTAAATTCTTCTGTTTACGGACAACAAAGTCTGAAGCCTGTAATTATTTAGAGTTTCTGAATTTTGCAAAATACCGTTATTTTATTTTAAAAAAGAATATTCAGTAATGCTATTGATATAAGATTTCTAATTATTCCATGTTGACAATAGATCCACCATTTCTAAGATGAACCATATACTCAAAGAAAGCAAACTGACCAGGGTTAGGACCTTTCTCGTAAACAAATCTTCCTGCTAAGAAAGACCCAAAAATGGCTCTCAAGTATGAATCAGGAACTCTTTGAGTGATAGCCTCTAATCCAAGTTTTTCAGTGAGCTCATCTGGGAGTGCTTGCTTGAGGATTTCGTTTCTGAATTCCACATCACTCCAAAGATTTGATTTCGAAAGATCTTCACTTAAATCATTGATGGCCACAGAAAGCTCATCAGAAAGCACAGCGTATGGCTTTCCAGTTGCTTTGTGTTCTCTCCACAGAGCCTCGAACTCAAGTCTAGCATTATTTTTAATGATTCTTTGAACAGATCTCACGTATGCTTGGTAAAATTCAGGAACTTCACCAGATTTTGAAACACACATATTTGTGAAAAAGCCCTTGTCATCAAATGCAAGGGAGGCCAATACCTCAAGTGAAGAAGAAGTGACACCACCTTTGTTGGTTGAAGCATCTTTGAAGACGATTGCACCAGCGCTTTCGAGCTTCAGCTTGGCAGTTTGAGTCAAAAACAAGTTGGCACCCTCAACATAATACGGGATGATAGAACTTCCGTCCTTATTAAGAAGCTTGTTAACGTTGTTGATATTGATAGCTTCCGGACGTCCACCGCATGGAACAAAAATTTGAGTAAGTTTATTGGTGGCTGGATTGAGATGGAACGTATTTCTAAAATTTGTTCCATCAGCAACAACTTCACCAGAAGGCAAAATAAGATCGACGTCATCCACAAGAACTTTATAACCATCTTTGCTAAGAAGAGCAGAGTCATAGTGAGAAATGACCTTCCTTTCTTTGGCAAGACGAAGAAGCTCATTTTTGTTCAGACCATTAGGATCGTGGAGTACACCCGAGCCATCAACAATAGAAACGTACTTTTCATTGGAAAGCAAAATCTCATTTGAACCAAGATCACCGTCTGGGCCTCCTGTTTGCATTTTGGTGACATTCGACTGGTCAATACTGAGCTTTCGATAAATGCCTTTGACATATTCTCGAACAGAGAGCGAGGTCATTCCATATTCATCGTGAGGAATACCTCCAAGGCTCGGTGATTTACCTGTGAAAAACGATTTCCACCATGAGGCACCCCGTTCTTTTGCATGTTGTGTAGCCCAATCGACCAATCCTGCTGTATTCTCATCCGGACCCATAAAAAGAATTTCTTCTTTCTTGTACAAGTCGACAATTTTGTCCTTGATGCCCGGAGTGGAGCCAGGAAGCAGCAAGTCTAGAATTGAATCAATGTACTTGTGGAAAGCTTGTGCTTCCTTGTCCTGGTGTGCCATATCCAGGAGTATAACGCCCTTTGATCCACCCTCAGGAATATCCTTGTTTTTTCGCTGCTGCGTATTAGCCAGATTGTAATTCTCATCAAAGATTGAACGGACATTGATTGAATAAGCTTCCTTATTGCGAGATTTGACAATTCTGATTCCACCTCTGGCAATGTCTCTGAATCGAAGATGGAAACCTCTGAACTCTTGACCTACCACAAGAAACATACCAAACAGTGGCTGTGGATACTCACTCTCAGGCAAAAAGTCTGGCTTGAATCTAAATGACAAAGCAACCTTTGTTGGAGTGTAGAAATTGGTTTTGAGAATATGATCATTAAATGTCATAAATCCTTCAAAGACAAGCCGCTCATGTTCATTGTGTGACGATTTACTGATCAATGCTTTTAGCTGTGGTGCAGTGAGAATATTTGCGGTTTGCAATCGCTGATATGAAAGGGTGGGTAAGAACCCTTCACCTTCACCATGAGATTGTACATAGTGCACGTCTGCAAATTGCAAATAAAGCTGTTTAACTAGTACAAGCTGAGATTCAATAATTTCATGGACATATTCGCGAGTAAATGTCTCTGAGCGAAGCCTTCTTTTGATTCCTTCCAGGACCTCCTGGTGGGCTTGATTATTGGAATCCAGTAGCCCTCTAAGGTCATTATAGACGGGGCCCAAACGGTTCAAGAAATGAGAAACAAAGATAGACACGCAGTGAGCATAAATTGACTCTTGAAGAGATAGCTGACCCAAAGCGAACTGCTTTTGAAATTGGTTCTGTGGGACACAATAAAGAAGTGAGGCCTCTTTGATAACCTGATGAATAGAGTTTTCAATGGGAGGGAAGTGAGGGAGTGCCTTTATTTCTTGAAGATTCTTTGCACGTGGTTGGGGGGCAGGAACAAGATAGAGTGAAACGACAGTTATGCCGTTTGCGAATTGTTCAACGTACTTTCTTGTGGAGGTCAAGCCATAAAAGTGGTAAAGGTCCGAAAGCGCAGCAAAGTATCCTGGAGCCGTACCTTGACGATATCCAATGATGACTCTGCGCTCGTGAGCACCACCGTCAACCTCATAGAGCTCAATGACGGGTCCACTTCTTTTAACAGCTTGATTGATGATACTTTGGTATATCATTTTTGTATTAGCTGTTGCCTTTTCATAAAAGCTCTTATCAGAGATCTTCTTGAGGTCTGTTTCAAAGAGATCAACTTTAGCATCGAAATTGCATTTGTAAACAAAGAAACATCTCAATTGATCATTGGTGTCAGCAAGAGCACCTGGGGATCGGAACGTCTCTAGTCGGAATGCTTCGTCACTTGAAGAAGGAGATAAATAACGCTCATCTATACGTTCTTCATATTTAGGGCCGTCTAAATTCGAATCGCCTGGTTTGGAAGTATCAATATAGACAGCATGGTCGCTTGCTTCTCTTGCAAGACGGACGACAAGTCGCTTGTCTTCGGAAGAATAGGCCGAAATCTTTGCAGCATAGAGAGAAAGAATATGTGATACAATTCCATCAATTGATTCCGTTGCAAAATATGAATCGTCAATGTTGAGGTCATTATAGAACCATTTAGTTTCCGATTCTATCAGGTTCTCGGGAAGAAATCCGCGGCGATCCAATTCGTCCATAACTTGCTCCTGTTGAACTTGTTTGCCATCAAACTTCGCAGACGAATAGCCAGAATCTGGCGTCATTACATGACGGACGGGACCATGTGGTCCAAGTAGAGACGATGTCATTGTGGTAGAGAGGATCTAGTTGTTGGTGTGGTGAGGGATAAAATATGCGTGCGAGATGTGACGGTTCGAGGCTATTCAATGCCTTAAATATTTTTTGAAATTCACTGGGCTATTCTTAAACCACACCTAGTGTGAACGACAGGCTGCCGTGCGCCTCGCGGGTGCTAAGATATACAGCTTCCCAATGTGGAACCCCAGGCGATGAGGTTATGCAGTATTAATTTGGGATGTTAAAAATGTATCACACAGGACAGAATGTAATGCAGGTCTGCAGAGGGGTTCACCTAATGTAACCACTAACGGCTTTAAGAGAAATCGTTTGCTAAATTGTGCTTCCACAGAAGATATAATGGCCTATGCTGTTTTCTTGTTTCGCCTTATACCTCAATCTCTTATCTCCAACAGTTTTCAAAATATTGACTGTATTCCCAAAACGGGTTATCTCCAATACAAATCAGGATAGAGTGTGTAGGGTTGAAACGGCTATCGATGGCCCGGGATGACCAGAAGTCCATGGAATGAAAACAGCAGGCCACGAGACTTGCGCAACTATAATCGGCACGGTTTGTCAACGGGGTTGGAGCGTGGGTTTCCCTAAATGACTCGAGCCCGCGGTCGAGTGGCGTCAGCTGACATGCGGAGATCGCGGCTCCACAAAGTCAACCGACCCCAACTTTTCATTATTTACATGCCCCTGTTTGTCATACTCCGCGAGGCTTTGCTCAGTTGAGGGGATGACACCTTTTCTCAACACTGATTCATACAGCGTGCCATATTTATCACCGGTAGACATTTGGTAACAGTGCTGTACACCGAGTCACTGCCCATTGCTCTAGGTTGAATCTAGATTCCCAAATAATGCCGTGTGTCAGTGCTTGGTTTACATATCTCAATTATGCTAGCCACAATTAGTGTATTTTTGCAATGCTCATATACGCCATTAAACGTTTGAAAAGAAAGGACTCGGCTGTACAAAATGCGTGCCTTATCTTGCTCACGTTGGTGCAGCTGGTATATTGGCCATTCTCGTCTCCCCTAACCCGCAAGAGCTCCTGCATCAGATGCTTTAGAGCACCTGCCAACATGGAACTTGACTATAAATTTGATAGAAAATGTAAAATTATGATCTCCTGTTTGAACTTGTGTTTGAATGAGTGCTATTCATCATCTTGGAATGGAACGGACCTGTAAATCGCAAAATTCTTTCCAATTGGAACTCTCAACAAACAACTGGACTTTGCAAGACGGATCGTGTACATGCAGTATTTGCGGCCACAAGGGGTAAGGCTCATATTGGGGTTTAGTGGCACTGCTATCTTTCAAGCAGATGGTTAGTGGACGGCCATTGGCTAGTAATTACTATCTTGTCCATGCTATCAGCGAGACCCTTACTATCTGCGGAGCTCCTATCAGCGAGACCCTTATTATCTGCGGAGCTCCTAGCCCAAATCGGGTACTTGTCGGCAAGTCGCAAGAGATAACAGCTGCGCTATCAAGAGAGTCTCAATGCCTATAGATTGTAAAGAGCTTCCAGAGTAAGCGAATCTGTCGCAATGCTTGTCAGTGATTTCGAAAGCATGAGCAAAGGCTGCTGCTGAGGAGGCTATAGTTTCTGAATGACATTGCAAAAGAACCAACAATTTCAGCTTGAGCTTTGTTTTTCCAAGTATTAACAAGTTCGTTCAAATCATCATTCGGAGCATAGCCCAGAATAACAAGTGCATTATAAATACATCATTAACTACAGTTCAACTTTTTGAGGGGTTTATATTTAAAGACAAGCGACTAGCTTACTCTTCGTCATCTTCAGCCTCGTCGTCTTCTTCTTCTTCTTCTTCGTCGTCAGACAACTCCATGTTGAAGAATCTGACCTCGTACTGGCCACGGGAAGTGGCAACAATACGAAGCCAGTCACGGAGAGAGTTCTTCTTCAAGAACTTCTTGGTCAAGTACTTGACGTACTTACCAGAGGTCTGGGTGAAGGAAACAATGGTGATATCATTGCCCTTGCGAGAAACAGTGACGAGCTCGCCAAGGTTACCGGTGCGGCCCTCAACCTTGATGTGTTCAGCAAAGAACTTCTCAAGAGCGGCAACATCGACAATTTCTTGGTCGTTGTTGGCAGCAACAGAAACAATGTACTTTCTGGCCTGTTTGGCGGACTTCTTAACTTTCTGGGTTAGCATCAGCCTACTGCGACTGTTAAAGATTTATGCAGCAAAGCGCACTAACATCTACTTACAACTGGAGCCATTATTTATGATATTTCACTAGCAAGATAGAGTTGGTGGTGATTGTTACTTGATGGTGTATGTGAGTACCTGGAGTGCAGGGCTGAAATTTTGTGACTGCTAGGGCTGGTTTGTGGACATGTTGCGGGTACACGCCTGTGCACGTGTGCTGCGAACAGAAAAGAAATACAAAACTCGGTTAATATATTGAACAGTCGTAAGCTAGAGCAAGAATAGTTCAATGAATTAAGTCTCACAATGGTCGTCTCGGCTTCTATTGACCAACACGTTAGCTTTTTATTTCCTGCGTGAGCGGTTCATCTACTTCCTCTACCTTTACAGTTACGATGAACGTCGGAAAAATTACTGCACACAATGCAGAGCCAAGTCTGTTGAGAATAGGAACGGCGCCCAAGGCCCAAGATTGGAGAATGGGTAGGAATATAATTTGTTGGTACAAGAGTATAAGGCTATGAGCTTAGTTAGAAAGCAGTTGCGTTTCAAAGTAAGTCTCTAATGTATTAACTAACGACTACATTCTAGTTATACATCTCCTGATCTACGAAAAGCGATGAGTGCTCAGTAATGTAAGGTTAATTACCAGTAATTGTGAATGCTGAAATTAATCTTTTGCAAATACACACTGTAGAGTTGATATGACATGGCCTTCATTTGTCGTAATATACTACGCTCAACATGTCACTAAAAAATCTATTCATCTATATTAAATGCATTCTATCGAAAATCGCGTAGAACAATCTAGGTGACGTTATCTTCAAGGTTGATCTCACTGTAACAGTTCAAACAAATCACCCAATTTACTGGCAATGAATTTTGGCTGGGCAACTGCCTTCTCCCCCAGATCACTTTCCTTATCGACGCCAGTGAGCACAAAAAGTGTACCCAGACCACCCTGTTGACCAAAAACCATGTCCGTATTCAATCTATCTCCTACCATGCACGCCCTAGCCGGATCAAACTCAAAGCGTGCCTTGATGCAGTCCATCATTGTTTGCGAAGGCTTACCGAGTGATATTGGCTTTCTGCCCGTGCAAGTTTCGAGCATGCCGACAACAGTTCCTGCACCTGGGAGAAGTCTTCCACCCGTAGGAAATGTAGAATCTGTGTTTGTGGCTAGAAAGACACAGTTAGGATCGCTCAGTTGAATCATGCCATACGCAACTTTGTAATAGGAGATTTGGCGATCCATTCCACATAAAACAGCACCGATCGATTCATCTCTTTGAATCTTAGCAAGCTCCTCTTCGGTGGTTTTGATTGCAAACTCAGGCTGGGATCCACCAATGAATGCAACCCCTGACTCAGTCAGCTCCTGCTCAATTCCTGTTTCTCCGATAACAAACACTTTTTTGTCCTTAGGCAACTTCATCACCTTTTGCAAGTAAACAGCGGCCGAATATGCCGATCCAAAAACTTCCTCCTTGGTTACAGTGATACCAAATCCTTCAAACTTCTTGGTGTACTGTTGACGACTTTTTGAAGAGTTATTTGTTACAAAAATTAATCGTTTACCTTTTGAGCGCAAGAGTTCCAATGTCTCGGCAACATGAGGGAGAAGATGAGTTCCCTGCCAAAGAACACCATCGCAATCAAACAGAAATGAATCGTAGGAGTTTAGAAACGATTCTGCCTCTTCTTTGGTACGGATCCACGACGAGGAATGGCTAGCTGTCATTTTGTTGGGTGTCTGCAAGTGCACAACAGTTTGTCAGGTCATATACCCCACGCAACGCCGCAGTTCTTATCATCTGAGATATCGCTGAGAGAAAAGATGCTTGTCTGAAGCAGTTTTTTATCTACAAATTATGTTGCTACTCACATTTCTGGAAACATCTTTATAGCATGAAAATGGCTGAAATAAGAGGGACCAGAAACAGACTTGTTATCGACACGCGCTTGGTGGAACTGGAGTTGGACACAATTGTTTCTCCGTATGGAGTATACTCATTTTCCCCATCATCAGCCAGATCTTCAGTTGAATTGTCCTCAACATACTTCACAGTATGATTGGTTCGGGGCTGGGGAGTCCTATTGTCATACCAATTATCTCCATATCCACCCCAGCAGTATTTGGAAAAGCAGTCCTGGCATTGCTGAGTTGGGGTCTGGCCCCTCTTGTGCATTTCACGCTGAACCATTGCACATGCGACACAGCTGGCCCAGTCGCCATCGTAAGTTCCGTTGCCGCGAGTCACGGTTTCATAGCCATTCGTGACCAACTTGTTGACATCTGACGTTCTAAATCCCAGGCCATGCTTTTCGCTCGTGGGTCCGTAAGAGTATTGCGAATTTGGAATGTAGATGACCATTGGAGGTATGCTTTGCGCCTCGTTTTCAACAAGAGATGTAAGGTTGGTGATATTGCATCCGAAAAATAGCGGACGTCCGCCTAAGCCCACATCGTACAAGCTCTTGCTCGAAACATATGGGAAAGTCAAATTTTCACCTTGCCGATGAAATTGTCTTTCATATATGGACTGAAGAGCTGTGCCGTCTGGTAATTTATCTATGGTATCTTCGCTGTTATCAAACGCGAAAACGACATCGACTTTTCTTTCTGGCTGAAGATAGGGGAGAATGGGAAGTTTCTGACCATCCATACTACCATCAACGACGTAAAGCTTGTCTCTAGACTTGAATTGACCATCGACTGGGGCATCTCCGAAAGGATTAGGCTTGATGATTGCGTCGAGTAAGTCATTCGACTCGCGACCGTCAAACAACATGGCGCTCACAAAGTCAATGACTTTACGCAACTTGTCCAAGCTTGGATGATTTACAACGGCTTCCAACAAAGAAGAAGAGGCAGCCATAACAAAGCCTGCATTATCATATCCCTCGGTACATCCATGATCTGTAGAGCCCAAATACTTGATATCAGTCATATGGTCTATATCAGTATCCCAAGAACCAAACTCATGTGGAGTGAACTCTACAATAGTGGAATTTCCAGAGCTGTAGTGCTCACCGGGGGTCTGAAGCAAACCAAGGAGAATTGGATACGGCATAGAGTAGTCCTTTATGAGGTCAAAATTTCTGATATCACTCCAATCCAATGCAGGAGCTCCTCCTTCAGTCTTTATCATTTTATCTGCCAAAATCTGACCCCATACATCGTTGAGAGATATCTCGTACCCAAGTATGGCCTTTCCAGTGATTCTGGCAGCCAAGTCCTTAGCATAGCCGACAGCATCCGCAAAAATTCCTCTGCCCTCGTCATCAATGACGTCCCAGCCAAAATTCCACAATTTTGGATCGGCCTGCAATTGTTCAATTGAGCTGAAGTTATTGAGTGCAAATGTACCGACAAGCCAAGAACTTGCAGACAACCCCGAGATATAGGTTGAAGATTGCAAAATACCACCAAGATGGTTAGTATCCAAAGCAGTTGTTGTTCTCGCATCTAGTGCTGCAAGCTGTCCTGCCCCGGTGAAGAAGGACTTGAAACTACCACCAGAAAACGCCAACCCAGTTGTAATAGAAGTATTTGATAAAAATGCTTCTGGGTCAAACTCACTGAGATTGACTCGTTTGAGAAATTCAACCAGTGCATGATGGGTGACTACCTTTCTTCCTTCAAAAAATTGTTGTTCACCTGTGCCCAGTCCAAATGCCCTCCTGAACGGCGCCTCATCTTTTGGACAGTTTACGGTCGTTGGAGCATAATCATTCCTAGGGTTCCACGCAAAGGTTGACCCAGCTAAAAGAGAAATCGATAGCAACCCCAGCATCCGAGATTAGTTTGCTTTGCAATTAGAGGTGTGGATTTAAGGTTCTTTATAGTGCTTGCGATCTCCATATTAATTTCATTTCTTGTGGTATGAGGATCCAATAATGCGTGCTTCAAGTTTGCCAAGACTTGATTACAGCACGATGGTTCAATTGGCACTCGGCACTGGGCAATAACTAGATAAATCCATCTGTTTTTAGAATATATGCATGCTCCCATTTATTTCGTGATGAGATCTGAATAATGTGTTTTGCTTTTTATCATTGGCAGTAAAAGAGAAGAGAGTGCAAAAGGTGAAATTATTAATGAACTGAGATTTTATTTCTTGACGCAGCTATTTGTTTGCTATCGCACGTTAAGCGTTTGTTTGATGTAGAGCAGCAATACTTTACATCCACGGCAGGTGTTGTTTCTTACGACGCAATCTGTGATAGAAGCCATAAACTTTGGGTGCTTTGCGTCTGGGCAAACACTCATAGTATTATCTGTTAGCTTGGTGCGCAAATTTAGCATGTTATCATCCTTAGTTGGAGAACAAACCTCTGAATCTGCTGACCCATATGGCGGTGTAGTAAGTACATTTTGGTACGAATCTCTTTTCTCAAATTAAATTGACAAGCTTTGTAGATTATTTCAAAACTGAGTTATACCTATTTGATTCAAAGTGTTCAGTTGCTTGTTTTCTCACTTGCAGAGCTTTTAGTTGTTAGGATTAGACTAGTAACTCCGGAATGAAAGTATTGTTAGAAGAATTGACAAACAAAATAATCTCTCAGCATAAATAATATTGATTAAATGACATCTGACAAATGGCTACATATTCAGTGACAGCATCCGCATCTTTTCAATTCCAACGCAGCTCGAGGTACCTCAACAAGCACGTTTAATATCAGTAGCTTGGACTACGATCAAGTAGGCTGAGAAGGCTGCGACTTATGTTCAAGAATAAATGACACCAAGTTAAGCTCTAATAAAGGTGGCATCAATCTGTTGCAGCGACGGCCCTAAAGATAGTTTCACCTTGTTCCTGTAAGTTGCCATATTGTTCTTTTGCAGCGGGTTATGTTCAAAATAGACAGTCTCCAAATGTTGAAGTTTACCTAGCTCTCTTTCAACTTCTCTGAAATCAGAAAATTTATTGTTGGAGGCCCAAAACTCCTCAAGGTTCGTGAGGTGGCTGAGGTTTTCCAAATGTTCAATGAAATTAGCCGTGACGTCGAGGGTTGTGAGTTTCAAATTGTTTTGCAAATGGTCAATTTTGGTCAAACCATTATGAGAGATGTAAAGTTCCTCCAAATTCTCATTTTCTTCCAACCCTTCGAGCGAAGTAATTCTGTTGGACTGTATTGATAGAACCCTCAACTTTTTGAGTTTTGAAAGTCCCTCTAGTTTAGTTATTTTGTTCTTTCCAAGCCAAAGCTGTTCAAGATTCACCAAGCTGTCGAGATTCTCAATGGTGCGGATGCGATTAGCAGCAAGTTCCAAATACTTGATGTTTGTGAGCGAGTTCAAATTCTCAATCTGAGTAATTTTGTTTTGACAAATGTAGAAATATTCCAAATTCACGAGAGCATCCAAATTTTTCAGGTGGCGAATCTTGTTGAACGACAGATCCAGGGTTTCCAGTTTTGTAAACCTCGAAAGATGGTCGATATGTTTCAGCAAATTGTCATATAGATCGAGAGATTCGAGATCATCCGGTAATTCATCAGCCAACTCTAATGATGTAATGAGATTTTGTCTGAAGCAAACAGATTTCAAATTTTTGAATTCTGCCAAAGAGGGTGGCTTTCTAATCTTGAGATGAATCAAGTTGATTTCCTCGGTATCCTTGGGGATTCCATCAGCTAAATTTTCATCTGCCTCAATCACGTCTACAGGAACTGGATCCTCTTCGTTGTCGGAGACGTCGCTGTGATGATTTTCAATTTCCACCATTCTTCAAACGATTCAAGGAGCGATAAGTATTATGTCTTATTGAGATCACTAATTATCCTATAATCCTTGTATTTATTGCAAAGAGATGTCGTGTATTTGCAGAAGCTTGTACCGTCACAATAGTAGTTGTTGATTCAAGCAGTGGTTGTAGTGCGTGTGGAGAAGGTTGCTGCTTTGATCACAGACTGCTTGATGGCAGTTGAGTAATAGCCCTTTTTGGTGGGACCTGAGAACGACGAAGAAAAGTGGAGAAAGGGAGCTAGAGAGGAATTAATTCAATGACTTGACTAGGCCTATTTGAACCTCTTATCCCTTTGGTAGAGGACGATTTCCAACCGGCTCACCAAATAGTTTTGCGGATACAAGCAGATACGGCCTTGGTGGACTCTGGCAATGTCGGCAATTGAAACAGATAGCGATCAAAAAGTTTAGCAACTTGCCCAACAGGGCCCGCTGAGAAGCGCTCTCGTATACCATCAAAATATTCAAAATATGCTTGCATGAACTTACTAAACAGATTCAATTATATTTAAAAAAAAGCTGTTGAGCTATATACAAATTTAACGAGCTTCTGGTTGAGCAAGAATATAATCAATTGCATTATCAACAGAGGTAATCTCGTCAGCCTCCTTGTCAGGAATTTCGATTCCAAACTCCTCTTCAACTTCAACCATCACCTCAATGGTATCGAGAGAGTCCAAACCAAGATCAGTCGAGAATTTGGCAGTTGGGGTGATCTTAGCAGGGTCAACAACCTGAGTTAGTAACTATTGTTCAAAATGCAAAGCGTCCTCGAATTATCCTCCCTATGGGCGCCACATCTAGATACCGAGCATTACGAAAGCTTTGCAAACATGAGCAACAGACTTGACAACCAATGACGGTGCGCCTTGCCTTGCGAGAAGAAACACAGTTTCCATCACCCCCGTGCAGATTGCGCTTTGCAAATCTGCGACGGTGAGAAAGCTCATTCTATACTTACCGTCCTCTTGAAAACATCAAGGACACGCTTCTCAACCTCCGGTCTCGATAGAGAGCTGGAGTAAAATCTTTGTGCGTTCACAATATTAATTCTTGGTGCTCTAAAGGCAGCATATCTCAAAGCAGGTCTGAACATTATAATTTCTGTGTTTTTTCTTTAGCGAGAGGTTGTTAGCTGTGATTGTTTCCAGCGTTGGGATTCCCAAGTGAAAAAACCTTGTCAATTACTGGTGGATATTGAATATGAGATGGCAGTATTTCCGAGAGACTACCACAACCTGCGAGTGTACGCCACCAGGATAGTACGGGCACTGTTTTACGATACAAAAATAATCATAAATAAGCACTAATCTAATAAAAAATGGTCTACAGAGATTTTTACCTTTGTCCTCATATACAGTGGTTCAACTTAATTCTTTCCAGTGCCAGGGAGCGTAATACTATACAGTTGCAAGCAACCGGGAAGTGAGAGCAGTGGGGTTCATCCGGCTCGTCTAAGTTATCGCTTCACGTCGTTGCCAAATTCTACAGGCATCGCTTGCTTTGTCAATGGATTTCGTTTTTCAGAAAGGAGGCAAGTTAGAACGCTCCAGGCACCCAATAATATCAGTAGTTACTCCAGGATAGCCATGCAGTCTGTCGAGCATACACTCAAGCTACCACCGCATTTGCTCCTTGTGATCTCTTATTCCTCTTTACCAACAGTGCTGAAGAGTCAAGATCCAATTCAAAGAATTGCTTTTTATTCATTGAAACATTGGCCAGTCCCTGTTGTACCAGCTCGACTCCGGACGCCCCGTCGTAGTCCTCCTCTTCTTGGACCTCCAAAAGAACACCTGGAGCACCCATACGCCGCCTATAGTTCTCCTCTTCCATTCTATGCACAGCATTCGAAACGTCAAAGACCTCCTTAAGGATGGCAGGAGATCTGAAATCCTTGCTGTAGGACCTTGGCTGGGCAGAAGGCTGGACGGTGTCGGATGTGGACACTGACGTGTCTTGCTTTGCAACTTGAATCCATGGGTGTTGCAAAAACTGATCGATATCATAACGTTTTTCGGGATCCACAGTCAGCAAGTGTGACACCAAATCCTTTGCAGCCGGCGAAATTTCATCCCACCAGGGACTCAAAAAGCTATACTGGCCTCTCGCAACCTTTTCAGTTAAGGCTTCGATCGATTCGTCATAAAACGGGGGGAATCCGCACAATATTGTATAGAGGACGCAGCCCAATGCCCACATGTCGACCGATTTTGAATATCGCTCATCTTTGACAATTTCAGGAGCAGTGTATCCTACAGTGCCACACGGAGTCATTGTTTTCTTGTCCCAAATAATCTTGGACAGTCCAAAGTCGGCGAGCTTTATGACGCCAATGCCACCGCCGCCGACGCCGGGAATGAACTCGCCTTCATCTTCCTTTGTATCGTCGTCGCTCTTTCTCGTCACCTTCTTTTTAGAGGGAATGAACTCGGTGGGGTAAAACAGCAAATTTTCTGGTTTTATATCTCTGTGAACAACACCCGCCACCTCGTGGAGATATCGAATGGCCTCCGCAACTTGCAAAATCACATGGCGCGACAAATCTTCAGAAAAGTACGTCAATTTGACAATCTGATGAAACAGTTCGCCACCCGGCGCCAGTTCCAAAATGATAAAATAATGATCGGGTGTTTCTTTGAAGGAAATGAGTCGCGTGATGTTTTTATGATTAAGTTGTCGCATGATTGCAGCCTCTTTGAGGATGGAGGACTTCTGTGACGAGCTGAGCGATCGCTTTGAGATGACTTTTACAGCCACGTGCTCATTGTCCTTGTGATTAAATGCACGATAGACGACGGAGAAGGCACCATCGCCCATTTTTTCAACCAATGTAAAGTCTTCCAATCCAGGGTATTGAGCCGGTTTGTCTGTTGCCAAACGCTCTTGCTCGACAATTTTTTGAATTGCTTCGTCGTACTCCTTTTTCTTTGCCTCGGTTTTTGTCGCAGATTTGGGCTCTGATTTGGAGCCGGAGGCCGAAGTTGCATTTGCATTGATGGCTGGGGAGCCGGAGCTTGTCGGGGCGACCGTTTGTCCTTTTGCCGTCGATGCCGTGACAACAGGCTGGGCAATGGTCGAATTGAGTTGTGGAGAAGGAGGCTCTTTTGCATCTAGTGTCCCATTGCCGGGCAGTGAGGTTTGTGTTTGCTGTTGTGGTGTGCTCATGGTGTGGGCTTGCTTTCCATGCCGAATAAAATTCTTGATATTATCAAACACAGCCATTTTGTAGTAGTTTGTCCAATTAGTTTCTGATTCCTGAATAAATATTTTGCAATCAAGTGTGGGTCAGCTTGGTAAGTAGTTGTGATGGTGGTAAACCTGAGTTCCTTTGCGCTTCTTGTTTTGGATAATGTAGTGAGTCGATTGAGTGGTCGGGCGGCGTTTACTTGGTGACTTCCAGCCGCAACACTACTTGGGAGGGCTCAGATACGTTGAACGCCCAATTTTGACACCTACTGCTTGTGTTTCCAACGGGGTTCAGGGGGGAAATGTCGGCCAGCTCGTGGGATAGCTTTTGAGCGACTTTTATTCAGAGTGCTGGCGACGTCCAATGTGTGTGGCAGCAATAATCCGCGCTAGGCGCAGCTACTATGGTTCAGAGAAAATGCCTCGCTGTTCTATCACCTCCGCCCCCCTCCCCGCGTCCCTGCACCTTGTGTGTGAGTTTTTTTCTGGGCTACTTAGTCGTCGGCATTACGTCATGCGTTTTTATGCATCACGATATGATGGCACTCTGACACAAGGATCGGCATAGAGTCAGCCTCTGGAGAAATATAAAATGCTAATTACTAAAATATGATTCCGTTTCCAGTCGCCAACAATTTTTTTACATAATGTAGTCTGCAGGTTGGCCAGACCGGACCATCCTTGTCGATACTACTCAACAAAACTCGTTCTAGCCGGCTTGTTGCCCATCCCAATCTGGTCTCTGGCGTGGCACTCCAAAACTGTGTCCAAGCTATTATCTGCTGAGAGCGTGGTGACAGAGTTTTCAAATTTAGCGCATGGGTCCAGCTATACAGTTGGCGAATTGATATCGATTACTGCAGTCCAGCGCGCTGTTTGATCGTACCAGCATTGCTCGCACCCCTACCTAAAGTGCACTCGCCATCATTTGCATCTAAGACACAAAGCAACGCAATTGCAACGAGCAGAGCCAGCAAACAAGTCGGATTTTATTAAATATTAGGTGAGCGTATAAACCTTTGCAATGAGCATCGCATCTTATTGCTAAACATTGACGGACAACTCGGCAACTGAATAATAGCAGTCACGCTACAGCAATGAGCCCTCCATACATCCTTCACCTTTATCGCAGCCTCGAAGTCATAAATTTCAAGTCGTGGCAGTTTCTCAGGCGCGCTTACTACAGACAGCTGCCAAGTATCCAAAAACGCTCTTCATCGTCTTCTATACTGTGACTGTCGCTCTATGATTTCAAAAATTGTGATTCAGGGATCAAAAACTAGAGGACAGTTGCGTCATCTAATTAAATCTACTATTTTATTGCTATTTAATAGAAATAAGCTCATTTTACTGACCATAACGATTTTTTATAGCCTTACCATTCTTGCTCTGTGAAGTTACCTATCATGTACACAGTTTGCTGTTTTTTGCAATTAGAGCGTTTTGTTCAGCCTCGCGACACATTACGTCGCGAAATTGATAAAAATCCGTTCAGCGACAACGGGAACATAACTTGCAAATTCAAGTGACCACCCGCAGTGAGGAATTGACTCTAGAACCGTCAGTCTTATCCACTTCACATTACAATGCCACCAAAAGGCTGGAGAAAACATGCCGATGGCTATAAACCAGTAAATTCAGCTGGGGTCCCCCTGGAAGAAAAGGAGCAATTTTCTCTAGATGAACTGCTTTTCCCTAGAACTACGGTAGCTAAGATTTGTAAAGACATGTTGCCAGAGGGTACACAAGTTCCAAAAGATGGAATGACGGCATTACTGAGATCCTGCACCGTGTTTGTGAACTACCTGAGTTCTGAGGCAAATCGGGTAGCTCAAAAAAGCTACCGAAAAACAATTACTCCTAGCGACATTTATCAGGCTCTCAACAATCTTGAATTTGGAATGTTTGTGCCAGCCCTCAAGCAAAGTGTTGAAGAATTCGAGAGGGAGAGAAGGGAGAAAAGACACCAAAAGCTGATCGCTGACAGTACTGCAGAGGGACAAGAACGTTCTGAAATTGACTCTAGCAAACGTTCGAGAACTGATGCTACTTCAGGAGCTGCAGAAGTGTTGACTCCTACTGGCGATAACCTCAAAACGGTTTCCTTTCTTCAAGACCCAGACGATGCTGAAAAGGACGACGATGAGTTTTTGCCAGAGGAGGTGTCGGTGCCTGAAGAAGACGTTGATGGTTTTGTTTATGATGATTCAATCCCTTATGAAAATCCAGAACAAGAAGCTAAGGTGAGGGAGAATGTCGACGATGCCTCTGACAATGAAACTGTTGAGAGGACTGAATCTGACGACGAACAGGACGATCATTTGGTGAGAAAGTAACGCATTCATCTCACTCAGTGAGCATGGCTGCATGATTCTCTGGGAACGTACAGCTCGGAGTTCTCTACATTTGTTGGACGGAATTTTTGAAATGCACGGGACTGGATCCACAGAATGGAGTGAGACGTACCACTACTCATATCTGAAATTATTCGACAGTTAGGCGAGCAGGATTGGCAACATACAAAAACTAAAGATACGCGAGAATACTCAACAGATGACCACTAAAGACGACCATGCATGTAGATGAGAAAAAAGGAACGGCTAATGTCAGGTTGGGGACACGGTAGCACTGGATATTGCCAGCCTGTTGTGTTGTAAATGTTAGCTCTTGTTTATGGCTGAAAGGGAATATGAGGCTAGATCTGCTGGCGAGTGTTGTCACTTCTGATTGCTTCTGCTGCCCTTTTTACTCTCACTGAGTCGTATTAACTTTGCTCTGGCATTGCAACAACCATTTTAATCCAAGCTGACCACGAATAATGTCATTCTTCAGGCTAGAATTCACTACACAACTATTTAATATTAGAAAAATCCATCTCAGGGTGCTGTTTTTTGAAATTTTCAAGCATTTGCTGCCTTTTCAGTTCGTCGGACGACGGCAGTCCAGCTTGCTTTTGACGTTGATCAAACATCATCTTCTCCACCATTGCTTTTGTCTCTCCGTCGAGATCACTCAACTGAGTATTTTCGGGCTCGATTTTAGTCACGTCTATCTTTGGATCTGTAGTAAGGACATGTGGCCACCATTCTGATTTGTTCTGTTTTTCAAGAGTGATGGACAGCTCTTTTTGGTCTATTACGGACC
This sequence comes from Limtongella incommunis, assembly GCA_003706695.3. Taxonomy (NCBI): domain Eukaryota; kingdom Fungi; phylum Ascomycota; class Dipodascomycetes; order Dipodascales; family Trichomonascaceae; genus Limtongella; species Limtongella incommunis. The sequence goes on from PPME03000005.1 coordinate 497,817, forward strand.
ACGTACACTCATCTACCACTACTTTGTTGAACAGCTGGCCCGCAGCAATCACTTCATTGTTGACAGACACACTAATTGATTGAGCAGAAAAGGCCACTTTCACCTGTTTCGATCGGGTGCCAGACGGTAAAGATATACTTATAGTCAGTTCTTGAAGCGTTTGTTTAAAATTTTCCATGATTCAGCGCCAGTTTTTGTCGTTGCTTCTTTTAGCTGAGGCTGTTGCGGTTGTGCTAGTGCGATAGCTATTTTACTCGTAAATGTCGGTTAGTGATGCACAAAATTGTGTGATTTTGTAGTAGAAACACGGTTGCACTGATAGCAGCCTACCACTAAAGACAACACATTGGGAAGGTCTATAGCTCAATATTATATTACAAATTCAGAAATTTCGTCTCTTTTGAAGCTATAACGGTTCAAAACGATTGCTCGAGAGGATGCCCTTACAAACACCCCCCACCCCACAAAAACAGCCAGGAGTCTGTGGTGACTCCTGTTTTGGTATTTTAGTAACTAAATAGTAGCGACGACTGACACGGCTATGCTGCTGTCGGAGCCAGGACTGGAGCGCGAGGAATTCAGCAATCGGGCTCGCGGGACAGCTGATTGCATTCACATGAACAATTTATATTTCTGCTGATATTCTCTATCATTTTCTTTTTCTCCTCACGCATTTGACTCGCTGTTGCTCCCTGTCACGTCGAGCGCCATCTCCTCTGGCTCGACCCGTCATACTCTCCCATACCTCCACGAACACCACGAAGTCCACAATTATTCCTCCTGCTGCCATTTACAACTCCTTAAGGAACCGTTTAAGGACAGTAGGCTCAAAATACAAAAATAGCCTATGGCATCTATGTCATCGCCCTCTAAGTATCCATCTGCAATTTCAGAAGACCCTTACCATCATTCTTCACCCTTTCCCCAGCAACAGCAGACAGCATATCGCAGCCCCCAGCAACAGCAGCAGCAACAGCAGCAAAGGAGTTCGAGGCTATACTACAATCCCTTTGGTTCTCCTCAACTTCCCTCGCAGGCACAGTCCAACTATTCGGACACTGCCCTTCCCTATTACAACAACAACACAAAGTATGGAAGTAATTCTCCACTAACAACACCTTCCACTCCAAATTCATACGGCAGTAGCAATTGGCCACCCTCAAGATCGTTGGCAAGTGACCAACTTTCCTCTCCTGCTCGTTCCAGTTTAAATCTCCAGCAGATGCAGTCTGCTCAATTGTCTCCAGGTCAGATTCCTGCACCTCAACATCCGCATCTTCCTCAAATATCTCAGCTATCACAGCAGCAGCAACAACAACAACAGCAGCAGCAGCAGCAACAGCAGCAGCCACCGGTCCCGCCTCCTTCATTTCAAGCTGTCCAACCGATGGAATCGTTCTCGCTAGATCCTGGCCATGTCTCAAGGCATACACGTGTTCCCTCAATGCCTGCTGTTCAGCGTCTATATAGCCCTGTCAAATCCGGCCCAAGTCCCCACATTGCTGGTTCTCTGGGGGCACCCACATCTATGGCTACAGCAATTCCTATCCCCGAATTCAAGCCCGTTCGCAGCAAAAGTGACTTGGTCAGTGTCGTTCATCCGCAACCCAAGTATCGTCGTGCCTTGCCAGAGGGAGGTTTCATGAGCCCGCTAATGGGTGTAACGACCCACGTCCTTTCCACCTACAAGCTCTGCAATCCAGAGTTTGTTTACAAGTCATCGCGTAATCCGCGCCGTGAACTCACGAAATTGTCCGAACCGAAGCTCAACAATGGCTATGACAACGAAGAATCGGATTATATTCTTTATGTGAATGACGTACTTGGAACAGACGAGCAGCGGCGATATCTCGTGCTCGATATTCTCGGACAGGGAACTTTTGGTCAAGTGGTCAAGTGCCAGAATATGCTCACAAAGGAGGTGGTGGCAGTGAAGGTTATCAAAAACAAGCCCGCGTATTTGAACCAATCCATGATTGAGGTCTCGATTCTGGATCATCTCAACAATGTGGTCGATAAAAGAGATGAGCACAACTTGTTGCGTTTACGCGATAGCTTTATGCATAAGGAGCATTTGTGTCTGGTATTTGAATTATTATCCTCAAATCTCTACGAACTTATCAAGCAAAATCACTTCAAGGGCCTATCGACTAATCTTGTGCGTGTTTTTGCACAGCAACTACTGGACTCCCTCATGGTTTTGAAGGAGGCGCACCTCATTCACTGTGACCTTAAGCCTGAAAACATTTTGTTGAAATCCTTGGATTCCCCTGTCATTAAAGTCATTGATTTTGGATCGGCTTGCCACGAACGCCAAACAGTGTACACGTACATCCAGTCACGGTTTTACAGGTCACCCGAGGTTCTCCTAGGACTTCCGTATACTACTTCTATTGACATGTGGTCCCTTGGTTGCATCGTGGCAGAGCTTTTCCTCGGTCTACCAATATTTCCCGGTTCTTCTGAATACAGTCAACTTGCTAGAATTGTAGACTCATTAGGGCTTCCCCCCAATTGGATGATTGAAAAGGGAAAGTCGTCTGGGCAGTTTATGGAGAAGTATTTTGATGAATATGGCCGAAAGTGTTACCGGCTCAAATCTCGTGAGCAGTACTCAAAAGAAACAAACACGGAAGAAGACGTTCAAAAACAATATTTCCCGTCTACAGACTTGAAGCAAATTATCATGACGTATCCACTTCCAAAAGGAAATATGAAAAAGTCTGAAGTTGACAGAGAAATGCAACAGCGTGAATCATTTGCCGACTTTGTTCTAGGACTTCTCAACCTGAATCCATTTGAAAGATGGACCCCGCAGCAGGCAGCAATGCATCCTTTTATTACAGACTCCAAGTATGTCGGACCTTTCAATGCTCAAGCTACACAACGGAAATCTCAGGTGGCTCAGGGACAGCTGCAAAATCAAAAACCTCGCCAATTGTCGGGTGTGACTGCAGTTCAAGAACCTGTTACCACATCTTCTGCACAAAGATACGCAGCTCAACCGCAACAAACCACTCAGTATCATTCTCAACCGTTCAGGAGAGATGCGGTACCTCAAGCGGCTCCATTAGTTTCTAGTGGCAGTCGTCGACATAGAGCTACCACTATTGGACAACTCGATTCTGTGCCAAGTTCAATACAACGAGCTACTGCACGCATTGACCCAGCTCAGCCAATTCGAGCGCAGCCAAGTCCTGCTTACATACCTCCCCTTCAGCCTATGGATGGTGTTTATGGAGAGGTTGTGAGGAATTTGGAAAATGGACTTCATTGATTAACTTTGGTTAACCAGGTACGTTAAATTTCATAACTACATATTATGTACTACATCATTGGAAAATATTTCCCAAACTTCAATCATCAATAACCAAAGTCAAAACTGCTCATAAGGTCTGGTTCTGAGAAAGTTGTTGGAGTCACTTTCCGGGTTGTCAGCGTATTTTGCACAGGCTCGGTAAGGTTGAACTTCAGTTGAGACTCTGGCAAAGATTCAGACTTTGGATAGTTAAACTTCCAGTTTCTTACCAATGATAAAGCCAAAACTTCACAGCCCATTCTTACATACACATTGGCCACATGGAGCACAAAGTCAGACTCTTCTTTTACCGACATTGGAGAATAGCCACGAAGATGCTGGTATAAAATAGAAAGTACTGGGTCATTTAGCAAATATCCCACCCCTTCGTGATTCGGAACTGCCAATGATAGAACACTATCGCTTTTCAGACCTTTCATCCAGTAGCACCATGCCAGCTGCCATCTATCTTTTTCTTTCTCTGCTCTGGTCATAATGTGTGCGTCAATTACTTGACTTAAACCATCTTCACCGCTATAAACTCTGGCAACAGCTACAGCAAGTGCAGGATCTTGAAGATTCCTGCAAATGACATCAGTAGCACTTTTCACCGAGTCGCCAAGCAAAAACCAAGCAGCGGCATACTCATATCTATGCTTTCCAAGAAGAGCATATGCGTTCTTTAAAGCGGCCTCTCTCCATCGGGGAAGCGTAAAATCATTCTGCAAAATCTTAAGTGTCTTTGCTTGCTCCTTATGTCCAGATGAAGTTTTCCATAGCCCTACCAATAGGTGCTTCTTTTTGAGAGCAAGATAGTATAGAGAACTTCTGACAGGATCCCTGGTATCATCCCTTGTGAATTCTGTCCTCGCTATACGCTCGAAAATTTCGCATAATTTAGGGGTGTTGATCCAATATGGAATGCCTAGCGATTTTGCCTGAGCCCAGCTTTGAATTTGACCCTTAGATTCGATCTCTGTCAGGAGAATATCTTGAGATTGACTGTGTAACGCCCAAGAGAAATCTCTAAACACCATTTCTTGTGTTGTTCTGTGAAGCTGATAAAGATGATATGCAACAAGAAATTTCACGCCGAACTCATCAATTGAGCGCCGATAATATTCCACCAACGACAATGCCTCCACAACAGAAGCCAAAGTAATTTGCTGATGACGGGTGAGATATTTAAGACTGACCTTCGTCAAGTATTCCATCAGCTCGCTGAACATGGTAGATTCTTCAGACATTGATGACTTCATCATTTCCTCGTTGGACCTCCAAAAAATCTCATTGTTTAGTTTTAATGTCGAGTCAAGATCCGTTGTATAGCCATCATCATCAATCCCAGTTTCAAACTTCAAGGCATGTAGTAAATTTTTTAAAATGCTTTTAACAGCAAACTGTTTTCCCGCAAAAATAGATTGTATCAAAAGCTGGGGGTGATAAAAGGGAAGAGGGCCATTTAGCAAATCACATATATCGAAAATACTCAAATCAGAACGAGATCGCGAAAATCCAAGCTGACGTCTAGTCGCTTCATCTTCGACTTCAACCCTTTTGTCCTGAATGAAAAATTGGTTGCCTGCTCCCACGACAAATGTTCCATCTTTCAGCCACAAAGAATCACCTATGGGATGAGTGGTGAATCCACTGATATCCACGCTCTTGATTGGCACCCAGCTATCCACTTTATTTGTATAATCATAACGCAATTGGCAGTACAATACAACTTCGCTAGTGAATCCAACACCAAGCACACATTGCTGGGAGGGGGAAGTTGTCCAGTCAATATCGGCTATTTTCTGATTTTTGGAAAACGAGATTTCAAGTTCTTTCACTGAACTTTTGATATCCCAAATAAATAGTGTTTGATTCGTTTCATCTGTAGCCGCAACCTTCTTAGTGGAAGATACAGTCATTTTTGGTATATTGTGAACATCCGTTTGCAAATAGCCGGATTGGCTCCAATCATCACTCCAAATTTTTACTACTCCATCTTCTGAAATAGTTATCAAACTATCTCTGTCTGTTGAAGATCTGCTCCAGCCTACAGGGTCAACTGGGGCAGCAATATGGATCTCACTATTCTCATTTGCTGGTAGTGTACTTTTCTCCTTCTTCAAGCTACAGCCGTTATCAATGTCAAGCAAGTAGTCATCGATATGGTTAGAATACACTGCGGCAAGTCTTATTTGATTTGTAGACGGCTCACTGGCTGTGATAATCTGAAAAAAGCATAATGCGTTGGTGGGTGCTTGAATTGTAGATACTGAGAATGCTTTGAAATTACGGCAATCCCATACAACTATTTTGTCCTCGGTCATAGTCACCACATGATCTTTCAATACAACAGCATGTCGGATTCTCAATGGGTAATCTGGACGCAAAATGGAATGGCGATGAAGGGCAACTCCAGAACTCTGTTTATGAGTTTTCCATACCCCCGCTGCCTCCCGTGAATACGTTAGAAGAGCATTTCCATCACCGGCCCTCACAATTCCTCTCACACTTTGCTTGTGTCCAGTAAATAAAGCTTCTCTGAGAAAGTTTACCTCAGAATCATCGGTTGACACCAGAGATTCGATGCGAAAAGCCATGCGAAATATCACTCCAAGTACGTTTTCGTGTACGAGGATACCCATGTTGTTTATTACAGAAGGGTTCAAAAAGTCCTGAGATTCTGCAAAAAATGGAAAAAAGTCCAAACGATGGCCAAGCTCTGGGTCATTGAAGTAGGAACTTTTGAACTTCATTGCCTTTTTGCTAGATACAAGCGATGCACGTATAAGTTTTGCTCTAGAGCCATTTGACCCGACGTTCTCGAGAGAGTATACAGAAATGAATTTGAAATCTTTGGATATCGCCATGATCAAGTCTTGATCACGTCTGAAAAAAGTCAAATCTTTCTCAGAAATTGCATTACGCTTCACTGACGATTCAATAGCTCTCATGATATCACCACTATCAATAAAACAAGCATAGAAGTTGCTGTAGTGATTGCCCACATCAATGGATGCCCATAGCTGTAGGTTCAGCGAATCTTTCTCGTCGAATGGACTCCATAACCTGACAACCCCATCACCGGCAAGGGTGTAAAGCGAATTCGTTAGGCTATGCTCAGTGGAGATTGGATGTTTCCACCTAATATGAGTTACAGAAGTCGGGTGAGTCAGATAGACAAAGTCAAAGCTCACAGACTTAGTGTCAAAGGAAGATCTTCGCCAAACCTTTACCAGTCTATCATATTTACAATACGTGGCCACCAGATAGCCATCGGGTGAAGAAGAACAGCACATCAATGGATTTGCTAGTTTTACAGACCAGCAACATCTTGAATTCAAACTGATTCCTGTGCTGCTTTCGAAATCTTGCTTGGTTTCAAGTGTCCACAACTCTAGGTAATTACCTCCAACGAACATTTCCTCGCCTCCTGGACCGCTGAATGCTATACATTGCGCATTTGAAAACTCGATTCTTCCTACCAGTGACCAACAAATTGGCTTTGAATATTCCTCCACGACAAAGTAAACTTGAACGCAACTAGGAGTGGAAACAGCCAGTCTTCCTGTTACAAGGTCAACAGCAACCGCAATCCCATCACCATTGCCAAGGTATATCGTTTGAATTAAGCTGTTGTTGCAAATCACTACTAAATTGTTGCCAGAACAGTAAACGATATATCGCTTCTCTTTCCAAAGGAAAGTTACAACGCTGTTCTGACCAGGATTCGGTTGCCCAGGTAGAAAAGAGAGACCTACTGTCATTTCAGACACAAAGGTTTGTACAAGCAACCAGTAGGAGACTCAGAGCTGAAGATAATTATTAGAACCAATTGCCTCGTTGAATTCTCAGTGGTGTCGGTGCCACGCCCTTGTAAATAGCACCGATTCGGATCTTCTACAGTGCAAGAGGAGCTGAGTTTACGATGCAAATTAATGAGCTGACAGACGGTACTAAGAGAGCTGGAAAATAAAAATCTATTGATAATGATAATATACTAGACAAGCCGCTACTATTCAATATGTTCGGTGCATTATTTTCTTAAACCATTCACCGTTGTATTGATATGCTTACCATCGCTTCGTTCTACTTCGTATTATATTCTACTTAGGAACAACAACAAAGTTTGGTTTTCTAAATTTGCCATCATGATAAACATTTTCTTCAGCATTCCATCCAGGAACATCTTTCATCAGCTCCTTTTCTCTTGCAACAGCAGCAATTTGTCTTCTAACAGCATCTCTATCAGCCTCCGCAATTAGCAGAGGTTGGAGATAAATACGAGACCAGGCTTGTTCTCTTTTGAGTTCATTTCTTTCATGAATACCAGCACTGGCTTTATAGAATCCGTAAGTACATAGGGCAACTACACCTGACAGATAAACGAGAGGGCGAAATCCTCTGGCGGGAAGGTTACGCTGAGTTAGTGATTTGGCTAGAAAGCAGATGGATTTGTATACCAGTATTTACATACCTTCCATTGAATTGGCTCGTAGCCTCCTTTTGGCGGCAGATCCTGCATATTTCAATTCTTTGTCTTTATGAATTAAGTGATTGGTTAGCTCTGGGAGTTTTCATCGAATCCGCCGGTCCAGAACGGCTGTGCTGTTTTCTGTGAAGTGGGTGGGAATAACAAACCGCTGGCCTACTTTCTGAAAAACTGGAGTCGTTCACTATAGCAGCGTACTTTTCCTTTTTGCAACATGTACAAGTTTTGTTACGGTAAGAAAGTATAAGTAGCGATTGTCGTTTCGAGAAGCCTTTTCTGAGCCACCTTTGGATTGTCGCATCATTTCATGGACATCTACAACACGGACATTATAGGGCAAGAAAATAAAAAAAAACAAATTTTGTTATCAAACGATTCCCAGTTATACTCCGCGGCGCTCGGTCATGTTAGTGGGAATATCTTATACTTCTACTATGATATTGAGCAACTTGCGGCAGTTATTATGTACTTCGTACCTTCTCACTCTCGCAGCACCATAGTAGTAGAGAAGTAACTAAGAAATAAATAGAGATAGATACAGACTATTTTCGGTTCTTCATGGACTGCCTTTTTAAAAAAATTGGCTCGCATCTTGGCTTTGGTTGAAATTAAAGCCTCTTTGACCGCTTCTTGTATGTATCACTCATCAGCCCTCTGATCTGACGTGCTCATATGCACCCCTGCGCACAAAACTGGGGGAAGCAATGAGACAGATGTCAAGATATCAAGACAGGCAGATAAAGGCGTCGATTTTTGCCGGAATTCAACGCACCCCGGACGTATGCGGTGGAAATTTGCGCTTATCTTAATCAAATTGCAACATGCAACGTCATACTGTTATTAGTCTTTCGTAATAGTACGCCTGTGAACCGATTCAAAACCGCTAGTCTGCAAACTCAAGATGAAATTGACAGACAAAGATACTATTTTATAGCTAATGCCAAGTCAAAATGTGAAACTATTTAAACTTGGCTATTCACCAGGTGTTCCAACTCAATTTAGTAGAGAATAATAGAGTAGCTCATTTCGAAGATGAGTGACGAGGAGAAAACCCAATACAAAGTGCATGCTGGACCAGCAATCCAATCCGATGCATCATCAAATTCTGATACAATCGATCTGTCTCGTGAGCAGAAAATTGAACATTTTTCTGAATGGGATAAGGCTTACAAACCTATAGACAATTATGAAAACTGGAAGGTGTTTGATCCAAAGGCCACTTTCACTGAGGAGGAGGAAAAGAAGGTAGTGCGTAAGATAGACTTGAGGATTATGCTCTGGGTTCTTGTTATGTTTTTTGCCCTCCAGCTTGATCGTGGTAACATCGGTCAAGCAATTGCTGGAAAGTTTTTGGCTAAAAATGGCATCACCACCAATGAATACAACAATGGAATGCTGTTATTCTATGTGTCCTTCCTGAGTATGGAACTTCCATCGCAATTGATTTCAAAAAAAGTCGGTCCAGAGCGCTGGATTCCTATCCAGTTGATGCTTTGGAGCATTGTGGCTATGTTACAATGTAAAATAACTGGAAAAAAGTCGTATTATGGAACTAGGGTTGCCCTTGGCCTCATGGAAGGAGGATTTATCCCTGATACTATCCTCTATTTGTCTTATTACTATACTGGAAAAGAACTTCCTTTAAGACTGAGTTGGTTTTGGGGCGCACTTACAACTACCACAATCATCGGTGGATTTCTTGGTTTTGGTCTATTGCATGCAGCATCAGGAGGCCTTGTTGGATGGCAATTTGTTTTTCTTATTGAAGGAGCACTCACGTTTGTGATTGGCTTGATTTCATTATTCTATCTTTCTCCCTCAGTGACTCAGAAGAATCTTTTTGCTATCCTTTTCAAAAGAGATCATTTTTTCACACATCGTGAACAAGTTATCATTGTTAATCGAGTTCTGAGAGATGATCCCTCTAAAGGGGATATGCATAATCGACAAGGCCTTTCGTTCAAAGAAATTCTGGAGGTGCTTACTAACTATCATCTGTGGCCGACATGGATCGCTGGAGTTATCATCTACTGTCCCACTGCTCCTCCAACAAATTATTTGACCATCATTCTTGGCCAGCTTGGTTTCGATACATTTCACACGTCATTGCTTACCATTCCACCCAATGTGGTTTACATCTGCTTCATTGTTCTTACTGCCTACACTACTGAGAAAGTAAAGGGCAATTACAGGTTCATTATTGGATCACTCAATCTTCTCTGGCCCCTCTTCCCTTTGATTGCTTTGGCAACTATCCCTGCTTCGACTCCGAAGTGGTCACAGTATGCGGTTCTATTTGTGCTTCTCTGTGGCCCTTATGCTCATCCAATTCTTGTTGCGTTAAACTCTCGCAATGCAAACACTGTGCGAGCCAGAACTGTTGCCTCGTCTGCCTACAATATCTCAGTGCAGATTGGTAGTATTATTTCAACACAGATATATCGCAGCGATGATGCCCCAATGTATCGCCGCGGCAATAGAGTCTTGATTGCTTTGGCTGTTTTAGGATGGTTCATTATGATTGGCTCTCACTTTTACTATAAATTCATTAACAAAAGAAGAGAAAAGATTTGGAACGCTATGACTGAAGCTGAACAATTGGAGTACTTGAACACTACTACTGACAGAGGGAACAAGAGACTTGATTTTAGGTTTGCTCACTAGCAACCGAACATAAATTGATGTGTTATGATGCTATAGTGTTAATATGATTGTTTTTAGGGCTTTTTCGTAACAAAACAATGCAGTAGCTACTTTTTGAACATGTTGTAAACGCTTTTTTCTATTTGAGAAAAAGCTCCTCCTGGAACAACACCGTCTTTAATCCAAACAGCACAAGAACCCATAGTTTTTGCCATCAGAACGTCAGTCAGAAGTCGATCACCAACTACAGCCACTTCGCCAGGATGGTCAATTAAATTGCTGGACTTGAGATATTGTAAGATCTCACTATAGCAACCGGGTTTTTTCATTGCATGTTTGAATACCTTGACACCAGTATTTTGCTGTAGCAAACGCGCTTCTTGTCCACCAATATCATCACTTGATCCAGCACTGTTAGACACGATCATCAGTCGGTCTCCAGGGTATTCCTTTTTCAAAAGTTCCCATTGTTTTTCATATTCATGGTAAACTTCATTTGTATGGGGAACAGCAAAGCAGTTGTCCTTGTCCAAAATGACAACCTTGATTGGAGTAGTATGGGGAATTGGAATTGGCAGCTGAGCGAAAGTGGGCACTGTAATATGAGGCACCACTAGTGATGGATTGAATACTGCACGAAATGTATGCACCACTGCACTAACATTGATAGACATGTCTCTACATGGCTATGTCAAGAATTTGTAATTGGTTCATTTTCAGTACGGCACGTGATTGTTCCAATGTGGAAGGTTTAGTAAAAATTAATGAAGGCAACGGGCCTCAAAATGGCATTTGATATTATACATGCTATAATGTCCATCTGAATTATATGACTAGATCAAACAGAAAAAAGAGACAAACAGGAAACTGATCATAGTGAAGAAAGAACCACCGCCCACAGTCGCACCTGCATTTGATCTGCTAGTAGTGCTACCTGAGGCAGTGGCACTCGAAGCACTACCAGAAGTCTTGGTGGTACCTGCAGATGTTTTGGAACCGTGAGTGACACTTCCCGAAGTTTTGGTTCCTACTTCACCAGAAGCAGAAGCGAGCCCAGATGTGAACGCAACTGTACTCTCTAGGGAAACAGAGGGAATTGTGGTGGCGGATCCGTAAAATGTGAAAGATGTCAAAGTAGAAGCACCAGAATCAACAGTCGCCGAAGGAACAGAGCTCGATATTGCTTCAATGTCAGCCGAAGAACTATCGTAGTTAGCTTGTGCAATCGAGGCTTGTTTATTTTCAAGGTCATAGACAACATAGGCTGAGCGCAAAAATGTGTCGCCCAAGATGATGTCTTCAACATCAGAACTTTCCAACATGAGGGCACAAACAGTTGTTCCCCCTGACCTCACGGGAGTGCCGTCAGAAAGTGTAACTTCAAGCAACAATTCAGAGAATGGCACTTTTATTTGCGCATCATTGAATTTATAAATCAAAGCACCTGCAGTCTCATTGTAATCGCAAGATGTGGTGTATTGTCCAACCTCGCTATCATAATTGGCATCGAGAGCATTGGCAATAGTATCAAACACAACCTCTGGAACATAAGTCAAGGTTGTACCTGAATCCAGCAATGCAGGTGCGGATCCCTTTACCAAGGTAGTATTTTCCTTTCCAGTATCCCAGGTGATTTCAGTCAGTTCAACATACATTGCGACCACTTGTGTGGTTCCATAAGCATCGTAGTTTGCTACAAATGGAATTGTGATGAGAGAACCAGAGTATTTACTGTGATCAACACCGCCGAAAAGAATTGTACCATTGTCAGCATTGATGTCGTTTAAATAAAGTGAATAGGCAACTGAATCAATTGCTCCAGAATTTTTCAACAAAATTGGCACATTGTCGTATGTGTAAGGAGTGCTGGAGGCGGCATTTGTTGACTCGAGCTGTTCAAATCCAATTCCAAACACTGGAGTGGAAGAATTGGTTGTATTTGCGACCGCAAAAATAGCGTTTTTGACAGTGGCATCCCCGAATTTGAGAGTGTCCTCACCAAATGTGCCTTCAGCAAAAGAGTAATCGCCATATTGGATTAAGAAATCGGCCGACGAATTGGATTTGAAGGACGAGGATTTGCTAGAATCGAACGTTGGGATGCCGGTACAGTTGATAGCATCTTCACTTTGAGATCCATTCTCTAAACAAAGAGTATTGTCAGAATCCATGAACCAAAGGTCCGAAGAGCCTGTGTCCAATAGGGTATCAATTTGCTGAGACGGGGTACCCACCTCGAGAGAAATGTAATAGCCGACAACCTGGTTAGACAAATCCGCATTGACGTAATCGTTTGCTCTCTTAAGCAGAAAGTTTTCGGGGTTTCCGGAAGTTGAAGGAGACCTTTTTTGAAGACCAAGTCTGCTACCAGCGGGAGCTAGCTCTGCGTCAATATGACGCTTTGTGAAAGACATCGATACAACATTGGCAGCAATTACCGATGATGCCGATGAAGCAACAAGGAAAACATGGTCCAATTTCATTGTGATTGGTTAGCCTGTGGCGTTTCACAATGTTTGTTCAGACAAATGGTGATTGTGGCTAGGCTTTATACCAAATTCCACTAAACGGCACTGTAACGCCCCCACCGCCCCTTCTGTTCCTTTAAAGGACAACAGCTATACACTGGCTGAGCCGTCTCCACCCATGTACAAAGCGAAGGCGTGGCCAGATTATTGGGTCAAAGGGCTTCTGAAATTTGAGTGGTTGAAGGTGCATAGTTGCGACCGCTGCCTTTGTAACCATGACGAGTTGACATCAGAAAATTCATAGATTGGCGAGCTGCATTTTTGAATACATCTAGTATGTGTAGGTACACATGTACCCCTTCTCATCGCGTTTGACGATCCACTTCGTCACGCTAGGTACATGTTACTGATTAGGTATAGACTTTACAAGTGCGCGCTGAAATCATAGACCACGTACTTGGATTGTTAGGCGTTGAAATCAGGCCAGCTTCAGCTTTGTGAAAAGCCTGTCTTTATTTGAACCAACTTACTAGGACTTCTAGGACTTCTAAGCAAGCTTCTCGGCAGTGAGAGGCCCATTAATGCCGTGACGCCTTGCAGCGATCACCGTTTCGCATAACGCCTCAGTTCATCTTCGAGAAACGCAATCTAGCTTTAAGTTTAGGAAAACCGTTATTGATAGATGCAAGATAAAAATGTAGCCGTGTTTTCCACTGGATTGTAACATAGCATTAGATACAAGTTGACCTTTCACCGTCATTTAAGTCTGTTTGCGATTGTTCTGCATTTTGAGAGTGGCTGTGCCGCAATTTTAGGGGTGTGGCGATGAACCAGTTTCGGTCATCCGACCCAGACCTGAGTGCCATGGAAACTCCACATGTCTAGCCACCAGATTCGATAGCAAGCAGTACCTGCTAGAACGGTTGCAGGTGATGCTCGGCCCTGTTTCTCGTGGTTTCGTGTATATCATGTGCTTATTTGTGAGCGCTTAAGCCTACTGGTTCTTCGGGGTACTCAATTCCTCCGTTTCTCTTCCAAAACCGGCCATGTTAGAGACGAGGAAAATTGAAACAGGTAATCGTTAAACTATGCCACCATGTTTGAGCAGCTGTCAAGGAGGATAGAAAATACACCTGGCTAACCTCTGGTTAAAACATAATGCATACCGATTCTTTATCAATCAGAAGGTGAAAGGGATCTCACTTTCCAGGTCAATTGAAAGACTTGGTACAGCATTTGTGGTAGGTTTTTGCAGATTGGTAAGGGACAGCTGTTACTTGTTGCAGAGCCTTGTTGTAGATTTGTTATCGCTGTTGTCTTTTTTGTCTTTAGCCTATTTTAAAGAAAGATAGAAATTCCATGAAGATACAGTCTCCCTGGTATGTGAGTTGCACTTGCTATTTAGCCATCCCATTGAGGTTCTAGAGGACAGGTGATCAAGCTTGAAAGATTGAGTCTCGCAAATCTACCTTAGTGAAGTCAATAGGCCAACACTCGCAACCCGCTGAAACATACGGCTTTAGCCTATCGCAATCGCGTATGGAGTCAAGTATGTGATAAGTGGGAGACCTATTCACTCAGTTAAGTCGAGGGCAAGCAACCTTCATGACGAAATGCGGTGTTTCTATCGCAACCCAGGAAGTACGCCTGTGGCTGCTTTCAAAAGTAATATTCACGCTGTTGAAAACTCACGAGGTGGCCCTCATTCGTAATGAATCAACTTCCGAAAGCTTATACGAAGATTTGTATTATAGCTACTGACTACACTGCTCACCGACGAAGAAAGGTAGCAAACACTTTCAACCTACCACAGATTCTATCGATTGCACAAGAGGAACAAAAGGAATAAAGATTTCATCAATTATTCACATGACTCAAAATGGCGGTCGGACTCCGAAACTAGTGCTCTGCTACTATCCGCACTATGAATTGGATGCTTGGCATGTGCTATTGTTCAAACGATATAGCGTAAGAGAGCTAGCTCATCACATCAACGAGGTGGTGATAAGCGATAGTTTACTGGTTAGTGTTTTGCAGCTGTGAATCCTCGACATTCACAATGTGTGCATTTGTATGACGCCATTGAAAATAGCTGAACTATAAAAGAGGTCAAAATCTTTACATTATTGTCAAGGTAGCAAAGATGTCCTCAGTTCTCAACATAGCTGCTAAGGAACAAGAATCCAAGAGAGATTCATGGAGAGATCGCCATGTCCACGAGAAGCTTGCGAAGCATCTCAAATACCCTCAATATGCTCCATTTCTCAACGACAATGACACCGATGACCCAAATCCAGAGTTTGAACATGTAGACCCGGGTCTTCGAGCTGACGCGGACTTGAAAAACCTGCTAGCACATGGTCTGAAAGCTGCAGAAGCTGCTCAATCATTGACTACATCGGAACAGCTGGTCAAATATGGATACTCTGTGAACAATCTCACTCCAAAGTTTGGCAGTGAAGTTCATGGCATTCAAGTTTCTCAACTGGATGAAAAAGCCAAAGATGATCTCGCTCGCTTTGTGGCCGAGAGGGGTGTAGTGGTCTTCAGGGATCAGAATCTAAGAGACTTACCAATTGACCAGATTGTTGAATGGGCAAGGCATTTTGGCCGGCTGAATGTTCATCGCACTGCTGCTGCTCCTGTAGATCAGCCAAATATTATCGTGGTTTACAGGGATGAAAATAACAAAGATGAAGACCTTCGCAGATCCATCAGAAGTTATTTTGGAAATAAAGTATCCCACGTAGGATGGCATTCAGATGTCTCATTTGAACGACAACCCGCATCATTAACTTTTCTTGCTGCGCTAGAAGTTCCGAACTCAGGAGGAGACACGCTGTTTTTGGACACCGAGGAAGTCTACAATAGGTTGTCACCCTCTTTCAGGCAGCGTCTCCATGGCCTTAAAGCTCTGCATTCAGGGGTAGCTCAAGTCGAAGGGTCCCTTGCAAATGGCGGTATTGCAAGGCATGCGGCAGTAGAGAGCGAGCATCCGGTTGTTCGTACTCATGCCGTAACTGGACGCAATTCCATCTTTGTCAACAAGGGCTTTACCAGAAATATTGTTGGGTATAAGAAGGAAGAGTCTGATGCCCTTCTCAACTTTCTGTACGATATTCAAGCACAGACGCAAGACGCACAAGTAAGGGTGAGATGGGAAGACGGCACGATAACTTTCTGGGATAACAGACGTACTCTCCATAGTGCTATTGCTGACTGGGAAGATGATCAGAAGAGAGTGTTGTTTCGCCTTACCCCCCAAGGAGAGGTTCCATTTGGTCCTGAGAATTAAGATAACAATAATTTTTTTCCTTTCTGTGGCCCCAAGTCATTATTTTTGTCTAAATGTTGTGTAATCAATCCTCACTATTTGCCTGTCATGAAACAAATTGCATGTGATACAAGTCTTAGTTGAATATTTTGAGACAAATTCTACAGCTACGACTTGATACTGTGCTATTTCTTGTACTATATGTTATAATTTTTGAACTTATTTCAAGTCACGTATCTGTAGTTTGGATCAGTGTCAGTCGGTACATCGTCAAGTTCTCTCAAGTTTACGGTGAATCCTTGCTTCTTATCCAACCTCTTGTTCAAAATGGTAAGGTATGTCCTTAAAATCAAAGACAGAGTACACAAAAAGCATGTGAATCCAAAACCAATCCACATTCCTTCTCTGTAAAGAGGTCCCTGCTTGGCGGGGAATAGCCTTGTGCCAAGAACAGGTCCACACTGGCCTCCAAATTGAAGAATGACATATCCAACATTTTTCTTGCCATCAGACGCATGGAGATTACTCATCCACGTAAGGAGAACCGCGATACAAGGAAAAATGCCTACCAAAGTCAAGTATACAGCAAAGTATCGAACAGCAACCGAGGAGGAGACAGCCAGCAAAAGATAACCTACTGCTCCTATCGACGAGTGAATGCAAATGGCCAGACCCCTTTGAACATATTTGTCAGAAAGATATGCTGTAAAGAGGACAACAAAGAAGGTGAGGACATAAGGTGGAGACGAGAAACCTTGAGCGCGTACAGCTGTGTAACCCATTCCTTTGATGATAGATGGCAGAAACACAGGCAGTGCTGAGAATGACACATTGATGCTAAAGAACATTAAAGCACAAATAATATTCTTAATGTCAAGAAAAGAGTCCACAATATCGCGAAGCTTGAGTTTATGAGAAATATCAACGTCACCATTTTGCTTCATAGATCTTATCATGAGCATTTCTTGTTCTTTTTCGTTGAGAAATCTACAATCTGTGGGTCCAGAGGGTATAGCCCAGTAAGCTCCGATACCAAGAAGCACGGTTGGAATGCCTTCCACAATGAAAAGAATACGCCAGCCTTCAATATCAAGATGTTTGTTGCTGGTAATGCCATAAGCTAATGCACCCGAAAATGCAGATGCTATTGGTGCCATTGACATGAAGATTCCAACTCTCCATGCAAGCTCTTTTCTTTTGTAAAACCGCGATAGATAATATGGAACTCCAGGGCCGTATCCAGCCTCAAAGACGCCCATTAAAAACCTAAGCACTGCCATACCAGCAAAGCCACTTATGGCCGCTGAACAGGTAGAGATTATACCCCAAGAGATTACAACGACAGGAACATAATAACGAGCAGGAAAGATTTTCCAGCATACAACCAACACCTCAAACAGAATGTAAGAAATGTAGAAAAAGGTCAGTAACATTTGATACTGCTTGTCAGAAATGTGAAGGTCCTTTGACATTCCCGCGGTGTTGGCATTACCAATGTTACCTCTGTCAAGATATGACATCAAGTACAAAACGGAAATATAGCCTGTAATACGAAAATCCATTTTGCGTAAAAGCTTTTTTTCTTCATTTTTATCGAGCTGAATCCCCTGGATTTCTTTGAGATCCTCTTTCGCGTTGTCTATCTCAAAAACTTCTGTAGCTGGCTGATCGATAGTTGTCTGGATCTTTTCATTGTCAGTTGCCATGATTTAAGCTATCAATCAGATGTTGAATTTTGCTCTATAGGACAACATAACGAGCATTTATATACTTCTGAGAAGCATGTTGATACCAGTAACATTTATCGTATACAACAAAGCTGAATGGCTCAATTCGACTTCAAGCCAAAAATCTGGTTGACGGTACCGTTTCTCTCGAGTAAACTAAGAAGTACCAAATCATGACCACACAATTAAAACCCGCGATTAACAAAGAAATAAGATGCGGGGAAACCCATCACCAGCCCTACCCATAGATTCTCAGAATCATGGCCTAATGCTTTACTTTTTTGGACAGAGCAGCAAAATACTCATAAAGAAAGTATCATTTAGCTTCAAGGTATTCTGGTTTAAACTTCGTAGTCTTGTAATCAAAATATTGGCAAAGCATCTGCAAAAAAAGAGATGGGTGTTACATTTGCGGAGATGATGTTGCCATGTCGGTCAACTCTGCGTTATGGCATGTGCCAAGTCCCGAGTATTTTTGCCGATAAGGAGCTGTATCCCTGTAGACATGCCTATCACAAATAACCTTATTTTTCTCCTCAATGCCAAGGGTAAGGTGGAGTAGTGTCGATAAAATGGATGCTAGGCAGCAATCCCATTTTTGACGACGTATCTCACTTTGTTTTACCATTCCATGCCAATGATTTTACAATGGATAGAATAATCTTTTACTTCTTGATTTGAGAATGTCTTTCCCCGCTCTATATGCCCTCGAAAGGTGAAGTACATAAATCAAATTCTTGCATTAGTACTCACCATTATCCTTGTACATGCATCATCGGAAAGCTTCTAACGACACAACAAGGACCATAAAGGCATTTTCGCAATATCACAAAAAATACTTACTTAGTAAGAGCTAAAAAAGGACGAGCAGGAATAATGAAACTTAATGGTATCTGGTAAATAATTAGCAGGCAAAAGCTTATTTGATCAGAGTACCCGCTATGTAAGTAAGTACCCCATGGTGCCTCAGACGTAGGGTCAAATGCGGCTTTTCCGCGAAAACTGTTTTTGGGATGAGAAAACGAATTGAACAATTTGCAGTGAATATGCGGGGAAAAATGGAAAAATTCGGAGCAATTACAAGGTTCTTAGATACAGTATAGGGAACTCTGCCGATCTTTGACTGATGTTATGATATCCGATCTGCAACCTGGGAACAACCAGCTCTAATGGTTACTCGTTTTGCTAGGACACGATTGCTAGAGAGCCGTAAGCTGTCTTTACGTCGAGGAGGAAAAATTTGAAAAAACCGCACTGGGGTTTACCAAAAATTTCTCCAGTTTTGGGATGCAATTGGATTCCCTAGCAAGATGATTGGGGGGGTACAGTACTTGAATGATGTCGATGGGGTAACATGCAAGATAGGTGGAGAATGAGATATTTTGGAACTGATAGCTCAGGTGTTCGGCCGAAAGTTCGAAGACCAAAAATTTTTCAGGATTGAAGAATTTTTGAAGTTGAATTTTGCTATCAATTTAATGAACACTGCTTGATTAGCAAGGTGAGATTGAGTGAACAGTTGAAGGACTATACGAAGATTCAATTAAAGAGGGACGGTTAAATATCGACATCAAGCTTTTCATCAATAGTCTTATCTTTGGCCCTAATAATTGGGGGAGTACGTTCGAAATACGAGTTGATTTCGTTTCCTAACGAGTCTACATCGGTGACATCCGTGTCAGAATCATCATTGCCAGGAACCTTTGCCGCGTAACTAGCCTCCCAGTCAGCACGTAGCTCGTCAACTTTTTGCTTATAATCAAATTCAGCATTGTAGTCTTTATGGACTCCGCGAAAAACTTCCCACCATGACAAGTGCTGTCGGTGAATGGCAATTCCATGATATTCACGTCCTTCTCGAATATAGGCCCATCGTCGGTCTGCCTCTTTAATATCAAGGCCGGTTGTATCAGGCATAAACACCAACGTCAATATCATACGCCCAAGACCAAACCATGACAAACCATGACAGAACATAAAATTTGGTCTGAGTATCGATGTAGTTGTAAAGGATAGAGGCCAAAAGGGCTCCAGCTTTACCCCAGGCCGCAGAAAATCCATGAGCAGACGCTCGTACACTCGTCGGGTAGACCGCAGCAACAAGGAAGGTATCACAGTTAGGGCTAGTGTTCTTGATCAATAATGAGTGAATTTCTTCAGCTAAGTGTGACACAAGATCCCTTTTTTGACCCACTTGTCCAAACTTGAATTGTCCCGCAAGCCAAATTTTTCTGAGAAGTACATTTAAAGAAAAAGTAATCAGTTCGTGTTGAATGCTTCGGTGCTTTGGTGGCAGCCAATGGTCACAAACTTGAAATGCATGTTTCGGCAACGTCCAATACACTTGGATTATGTGGAAGGCTATTCCAAGACATATGTCATATTCTGGAACAATTTCAGTGCCGTTCGGGAGGAAATATATAAGTCTCCTGCAGCATCAACGCGAGCACTGCTGTACAGCTGAAGTGATCCGGCTGGTCCCAGCCAGATGCTGAACAATGTTGGAACAAGTTTTTTTTCATTTTGAAACATACATGAATTTGTTGTGGCGATAACTGGGAAATACCCTCGATCAAGAATTTGTCTCGATCGCTTAAACTATATATTTCGTCAAATGATGGAATCACTGGGTCGCCGTTTTCTATTTATCTTCCTCATTCCGGCACTCCTACTTAGCGCCCTGTGCCTGGGTAAGGATTAAACGTGCGATACTACACTGATGGGTATTTTCCGAGATGCCTGCGCTACTGCAATATATAGCAGAATTGATTGAGAGCTGTTTTCGAAATGTCTTTTCGTTGTGGAAATCAAAGTCGTCAATAAAGTGCTATTGAGTGTTGACTGACGTGTTATTGCAATTACCTAATATTTCGGCCTGCTGAAATTTGAGAATACCTCCAGTCATTGAAATGCGGACTCAGTGATACTTCTCCACATAGGAATAAATATCGGCGTTAGTTCTCCATCGATTCGACTGACAGGCTGCCTCGATATCGTTTCCTAATACTTCCGGCCCACACCCTAAAACAGCCACTGGCCCTGGACTGTCATCAACCGCATTGTTGATGATATCTCTTACATGAGGCTTTTCTTCATGAATGCTGACTGTGTATCCATTATGCTTTTCAGAAGCTATAGTCGTCCTCGATGATTTCTGTTCTTCAACTTCGAAAAGAGGCGTATCAGTGAAAGAAACTTGTGCTTCTTCGGAAATTCCAGTTTCTTCTGGCTCCTCAGGCTGTCTTGTAACGCAGCAATAAACACTCACAAAACTGTTGTCCTGTAGCTCATTCAATTCACTTTCATACCATTTGCAATTTTCTCTTCTGCGAATATACCAGTACAACTTTATCTCTGGTATATTGAGATTCTCTTCATACCTTCGCTCCTTAATTTTTCTGATCAAGTCAAGTGCCACAGGAAACACAAAAGAACCTCCTGATCCACCAGCAATGAACACTACCGTTTTAAATGTTATCAAAGGTTGTAAATGAGCACCATAAGGACCGTGGACCATAGCTTTCATTTGTTTGTACCCATTTTCTTCTTTTTCAAGGTCCTTGACGATCGCTCTGGTCACACCACTTCGTTTTTTGATAATGAGTTTTATCTTGTCTGAACCTGGAGCACTAGCAATTGTGAATGGATGCCACTGAAGCTTTCTGATTTTTCCAAAGTTCACATAAACATGCTGGCCAGCATTCCAAGAGGTAAGAGGAGAAAAGAAGCGGACAAACTTATTTTTAGGTCGCTGACAAGTAGGAATGAGAACTTCCAGAGTAGTATCATCAACAAGAGTTATCTCTGCAATGCATTTTGTTGGTGAAATGTATCTTCCGACAAACATTTTTACCCTAGACCAAACTCTGTCCAATACCACAATGTGGACTGCAATGATTGCAGGAGTTTTAGCAGAGCTGTTGTGGAAAATGATCATGAGAAACATAATCCCCGAGAACAAACCGTGATTGAACAAAAAGAATTCGTACGATATTCGTCTTAAAGCTCTAGGGCTTGCCCATATCAGAATAGTCATTGAACCAAAAGCTATCATGCCAAAGATTTCAGGAGGGATGACAAGCATTTGTGGGAACCCAATATTGGTCCAATAACAAATACTCAATGAAAAATGAGCTATCACCATTAGCCAGATAATTCGTCCAATCCATCTGTGGAGAAAAATAATTTGATCATGAGGAATACCGGTAACATAGCCAACAAGGTTATTTTTGGTAACAAAGAGATTCAAGACAAGGAAATTATGAACTGCTAGTTTTCCAATTCTCTTTCCAACAATATAGTATTGGGGCTCATAATTCAAATCCAGAGTCTGTGCCACCGCAAACGCAGCGTTGACTGCAAGGTATGCGGTCAGTAATACTATCAAGCTTGGTGTAAAGTAAGAGTTAGTGAATGGAATTTTGAGTCTTGAGTTGAAGAGTTGCCACCAATTTAAAAAGTTAAAATAAATCTTGCTTGCTTTTCTTAATCGAAAGTAGCGCTGCAAATGGAAATGGACAAGGCCATAGACAACTAATGAAGCCACTGCTAAACCAAATAGCAGCCACCCAAATTTATTGTTCCGATTAACCTCGTAGTGGTATTGATCGTAAAATGGAATCTCACTCATCTCCAGTGTGTGGATAGACTTGAATAGAGGAAATGAACGGGGGAACTGAGAAAAAATAGAAGCACCAGTTTTAATGTGATGGGATTTGTATATCTTCTCAGTATGAATACAATACAAAGAAGATTATCGATAAGTCAAAACTCCAATTAGTAGAACCAGTTCGAGTGAGCAAGGTTATTTGCTTGGAGGAATTTCTGAAAATATAAGAAAAGAATTCAGAAAAGTAGCCGCTGTTGAGCGATTTTATAAACAAAATTGATCACTATATGTTGACAAAACCGAACTTGATGAAAGTAAACTGTAATTTACAGCACAGCCCAGCAGTAATGAGCGGCGACGCCAAGCAAGAAAGATTTCCATAGATTTATCACGGAATCCATTTATTTTTAAAATTTTCCCAAAAGCAAAATAATATCTGTGCTGACAAGAAAAGGAAAAAAGGCTCTTTGAAAAGGCAATTCAAGCGCCCTGTCTGCAAGTATAATTTCTGGAGTTGAATGTTCACAGGGCAATTCCGCAGTACATGGACTTCGAAAGAGGTAAATTCAAATGTCGATTTGTGCCACAAACCGACAGCAGGATGTGGAGAGTATGGAACGAATTTAAAGAATGGGTTTGAATAATAAATAGTAGAATACAGAGCGAAAATGATTTTCTATGGAGAAGAGTTCCATTAGTTGAGCAAACTTCAACTCATAACTCATAAGTTGACACTTCAAGGGAAAGCAAAAGGTAAGCGACTAAAACATTGCTAACCACACGGCGGCTCGGACGGTCGCTTAACTGGGGTGTCGATGTGCATCAGATAATCTAGATTGAGTATCCGGATTAGGAAATAGTAAATGTGAGTCACAGAAAAAGCAAATCAGGCCTATTTGGGAAAGAGGTAAAAAGAATCTAAAAAAGAAAACTTTGTCAGACCAGAACGCTCAGCAGACTTTCATAGTAAAAATTATTTGTTTTTTCTGCTAGCACCTTTGCATAGTCAACCGATTGGCATAAATTCTTGCTGTGAACTCCTCATCCTCTCTATTCTCTATATTCTATTTGTCTTCGTTAAAAACCAGAAGTTGAGTACCGTTACCTTCAGAAATTATCCCAAAATATTATTCTATCTTCAAATATAAGGAGAACTCGATGCTTTTCAAGTATTTTGTCACAGGCTCTGTGCTATCTCAACTAGCGGTTGCTGCAAACTGGAACACCTATCCTCAAGTACCGCAAACTGCCAGTATCAACGGATTTGCTGATCCAATTTACGACAAGCTTCCCTCGTGTGCTACAGATTGTGTCAAATACGATACCGGCAATACCCCTTGCCCATACTGGGATACTGGCTGTCTCTGTGTTATGCCACAATGGTCGGGTTATGTAGGAAAATGCGCCGCAGAAAGCTGCGATGGTGAAAACCTGAAAATTGTAACAAGCTTGGCGCTTTCCCTTTGTTCTTCTGTCGGTGCCAACATGTGGTATTTGCCGGCATCAGTTTCAACGGAAATTAATGACAAGATCGCCTCCGACACTGCTTCTGTAGCAGCTAGTGCTACTTCCGTCGTTGCTTTGGAAACTAGTACTTTGAATAGTTATTTCAACTCCACTGTCGTAACTACTGCTATTGCTAGCAAAACCAGCGACGCTTCGTCTGCCGCAGCTACTTCATCTACATCATCGGCAGACGGTACACCTGGCATGGCTGTTTCAGCCGGTGTTTTTACCTTGCTTTTCACTAATATCTGTGTGAACATAATCTTTTTCTAGTTGAAGAATCGGCTTCAACTTGTTTAGGTAGCCAACATGTTTAGGTAGCCAAGAACTTCCACTGCGAATGTGATTTCTTATTTGCTTACGTAGGCTAGCTTTGTATATGAATGTGATCATACTATATCTAGCTTTAGTCTCGACATTTCAACTAAATGGTAGGCATTAACTGCAACCCTCGTGCCACTCGATAATTGGCCTTGGCATGGAATTTGTGGCTCCCAATGACGCGGCAGCGCTAGCAATGGCAAAATCACATAATGCATTTGATTGTCTTCAAAAAGACTAGGAGACTGAATCACAATTAAGTCCGTGCTTTTTTTGTCTGGCTGCAGGCTGTGAAAGCACTTCTTTTCGAAGAAGAACATACTACAGTGATTTATACAAAAATGATACCTCGGTAGCGCAAAGGCTGCTGCGTATTTCTCGTTCTGCGCATGTAGTGCTCAAATAAATTTCAATTACCAATTTCGATATGTACTCGGCTGTGGTTGTTTGATCTTTCGGTATATTTTCTGCACTGGTCTCAATATTGCCATGTTCCAGCTCCGAAGCGACTGCCCAATATGGTCCATCAGATAATTTTCGATCAATCAGATAAAAATTTGTCCCACTCTTATTTGCTTTTTTTGATGCTTTTTGGGGGAAACGCCCTAGCTAAACGGTCGGGTATCATTTAGATCAATCAAATAACCTTGATAACCTTGCCGCAAAATCATAATATGTTATGAAAATGCGCCATGATAAATGATTGTAATCTACACATTTGATCGTATTCTATGGCTAATTGGAACTTTCAACAGGTGCTTGAAAAACTCCCGTCTACTTTGCTCACCTCCGTTATTTGCCAAAAAGGATCTCCGGTTCGAAGAAGTGTGGGCCGTTTATGGTTTATGCATAATGCAATGCATAGGCATATTGGCCAAGACATGCTCCAGAACTGAAATGGCATGCATACAATCCTTGCGGATCAGGCATCTATCTGAGCTTGTAAATCAACACTTTCTATTATTGTTGCTTTCTTAGAACTATATTTATTCCTCAATCTCGCCACTTTTCTATAATTCAATAATCCTTTCGTTCAACTTTTCTCCAACTAGATCCAATCGCTATGCTTTCCCAACTCGTTGTTCTTGCCCTCGCAACAGGGGCTTTGGCTCAAAACTATGCTACCTATCCTTCAGTTGCTAAGACCGCAACTATCAATGGCTTTGCTGATCCAATTTACACCAAGCTACCAAGTTGTGCTCAACCATGTGTTACGCAGGATGTATCAACTCTAGTTTGCCCATACTGGGATACCGGCTGTCTCTGTGTTATGAGTAACTGGGATGGAGCTGTTGGCGAGTGCATTGCCGAGAGCTGTTCCGGAGATGATGTATCGGTGGCTACTTCACTCGCCTTTTCATTGTGTTCTTCTGCCGGAGTTGGTTCTCCATACTGGTACCTTCCATCTTCAGTAATTTCCCAGCTTTCCACCGCTGCCGCTGCAACTGCTTCTGCCACCAGCTCTACAGTGACTGCTACCACAACTGAAGCGTCTGCTGCTGCTTCTTCTGCTGCTGCCTCTTCTACTGCTTCCTCTTCTACTGCTGCTGCTACAACTGCCGATGTTTCGTCTTCCACGTCAGCCGTGACCACTATTACTTCAGCTTCTGCATCCGTAATCTCTTCCGTTGCTACATCTGAGGTTGCTTCCTCTTTGTCTGAGACTATTACTTCCGCTGATGTATCTTCCTCTGATGTATCTTCCGCTGGTGTATCTTCCGCTGATGTATCTTCCGCTGTTTTCTCTGCCACTGATATATCCTCTTCTGCTGAGCTTACATCTTCCTCAGCCTCCTCTGCCACTGTTACATCAGTGGCCGTAGAGAGTTCAGCTAGTGGTAACTCTTCAAGTTCCAGTTCTGTTGTTGAGTCCAATAGTGCTAGTGGTATTCAGAAAACTTCATTCATCATCCTTGCCGGTATTGCTGCTTTTGCCATCGCTTACTAGATAGATTCGCGTTCTAAATTTAATCACGCAAACATTTACATCTGATTCACATTGCTAATTAGCGCTCTAACTAGCAGTTTCTTTTGCTTCTTCGGTTCTGCCGCACACCACCCTCTTCAAACAGAATTTTTGATATTATCAATTTTATATCTCAAATGGAACCATTCTATTGAAAAATTAATAGCCAAAAAATATATTCAGTATCAAGATATTACGTGTGTTTCTGATATTACACTTTGATCCTACGTTTTACAATATCGCCTCAGGTATCTCTCCATGTTTTTTTGGTGCATAGAATGTAATGTAACGATTGATGCTTCAAAGGCTATAAATAACTTGTAAGTGTTTGGTACATACTAGAATTATCTTTTTAGAAACAAAGAGTTTCGTACACATCCTCTTTTGACATTCATAATTACTTTATGAAAAGATCTTTCACCGGATGAAGTAAATGCGCGTTCTTTGTATACAAATTGAAATGTTGACCAACATTGCACCGCTAATTTGATGATCTTTGATATCATTGTGCCTCGTATAAGTAAATATTTCATTTATCACAGTTTTTTGACGCTTCACAAAATTCACATCTAAGGAAAACAATAGCATCAATTGGGCCTGATGGCTCCATTCAACAATGGCCGGCTAAGATACTGGACTTACCAAGCACCAAGCGATGATTGATCCACATTCTTCTCAGTCCTTATCTTACAAATTTTTCGCTGAAAGATGAATGATATGGCATCTATATCCATAAATTACACTGAGTTTTTCCCCACAATCTCATACGGAAAGCAAACTGACACAATGGCAGTCGTACCAAATAGCGCTGCCAGCACATAGACTGGAACAGCAGAAGAAGTGTCTGCGTAATAAGCGATAACTGGTGCTATCGTACTGACCGCTCTAGCCATCGATACCGATAGTCCATATCCAAATCCTCGATGCTGCACAGGCATTGATTCTGGAGTGTAAGCAAAGAGAACTCCATAGTAAATGCATATGCTACAAGAGATTGCAGATGCAAGACCAACATTCTGAGCCTCAGTACGTACGGCAGTGTAACCAAACATTAGGGCCATAGTAATTAGTGCGCCCGCTGCCATTGTTCCACGTCTTCCAAACTTCGGAATCTCCACAAACGGAGCGGCAATCACCGGACCCAGAATAGACACGCTATTAGCAATGAAATCGTCCAAATATGTAGTATATAGAGACCCATCTCCTTGGTCCGCTCCTCTTGCAGCGAGATACTCTGGAAGAAATGTTGTGAACAGTGGGTAAGTGATACCAATTAAAATCCAAGAAAGGAAGTTCAGAATTGTGTTCAATGCCATCTTTTTTGTTGAAAATAATCCTACAAAATGGAACTTGAACACTTTTAGAATATTCTTAATGTTAACCTTGTCCTTCCATGATTGATCGGATGTGTCACGTTGGATGGTACCAACAGCCTCCAGCTGTTCCAAGGTTATTGGGCAAGGTTTACCAGCTGAGCGTGCCAAAGTTTCGAGAGTCTCAATAACACCAGCATCGTTTCCAATGGAAAGATCAAATTTTGGGGATTCAATCATTTTGAAAACAAAGACACGGGCAATAGCAATAAGAAGTACAAAGCCTCCACAGGCAATGAAAGTATATCTCCATCCCATATTGGACGAACGAGGACAATCTTCAGCACTTGCACAGGAAAAGTTAGCAATCAGTGGCCAGGCAATCAAGCAAGCAATTGTCTGACCGACACCCCACCAAGCTGCCATAAGAGTGACCATGTACTGTTTATTAGCGGGTAAAAATTCAAGAAATGTGACTGAGTCAAGTACCAAATTTCCTCCTCCTGCCCAGTAGGCAACCGTTGAAAGCGAGCAAACAGATGCATTGCTCAAAGCACCACCAGAAGCAATAGAGAAAATAGAGCAAAGAAAAAGTGTGACGTTAAACGCTGTTTTCCTGCCAATCAAATCGGCAAAGAATCCCCAAAACAGAGCACCAAAGTACATTCCAACATAGTTCGCGGACACGAGAGGATTAAAATTCAAATTGAACTCATTTCCAACGGGTGTGTTGACTAGGGAATCAATCTGAGTGAGCAATGAGTCCACAGCATAACCCATACCATTAAGACAGAAAAGTTTCCAATGGTAATTTGTGAAACCAATCTCATTGATAGCGTGGTTCACCAAGTGCATTTTCTTATCAAGAACTGAATCAGACAAGCTGTAGAGATCTTCATCACTACTGGATAAGTTGGACTCTTTGTCTGTCACTTCGATCACTGCCGCTCGCTTGTTGCTCTCTATTTCAGAGTTGTAAACGCTCATGATGAGAATTTTTATCAAAGCAGATTGTATGCCCCTAAAGACTTGGCATGGTATTCGTTTTTATATGTTTCTGAAGCTTCACTGAAAGGATTTATCCGATATTTGAAATTTCTTTTTGCATCATTATTGTTTTTTTTCAGTGAACTCTACTTATCATCTTTATCTTGATAACATAGGAGAACAAGATAGTCAGCATGCAGGACAGTGATTTTGTCAACCCACCTGCCAATAAAGTGAACCAGTTTCAGCCAAAGCATGTTTGACACAAAGCGTCTACAATAAAAATAAACGTATTTAGCGGTCATTGGCTATTATAAGAAAGGCCATATAGCACCGTTAGTAGCCAACGATCACATCTTACATGACAGTAGAATTGCGTTCAGGAGAAAACAGAGAGCTGATAATGGATATAAATGCCAAACCAGGAAAAACCTTCCCATGTAGTTGAATTTCTTTGGTAAGCTTTGGGTAGTGCATAATCGGAGAACACATACAGCTGGAGACAAGGTGAGGCGGGCGCTAGCTTTTTACCCCACACTGCAGCCAATGAGAGCAGCGCTGATTTCAATGTGTATTGCTCACTACCGGTAACTAGTTGCTTTGTCGCTACATCTCTATGCCACCACCTGCTGATTTCCATAATCTCGCATTACTCTATCGCTAACTAGCTCCTTGGGGCAGTACTCTAACGCCGTTCACTTTTTTCCCAAATTAGGCCTAATCAAAAGGATTTTGGCTCAACGGTTATCTTGGCATGCGGTTCATCCAAGAAAAACGTACATCAAAGTGTCACTTAAACGCAGGGGGGAGGTCTATCTTGAATTTGTTAACACAAGTTCTATGTGATTTACAAATTGCTTTGAATCCATTTCATTTTACCAACTTCGTGCTCACCATTTTTACAGGTTAACCGCAAGTGATACTGGCCGCAATCCAGTGCGGTGTACTAGCTGATTAACGTCGGCATCCCGAGGTATGCCATCGGCCATACTATCACCGAAAGCATAGTATGTCGAAATCGGTGGGTAAAAATGTAGCAGGATATGATATGCTCTGCATAAATTTGTCACAGCGAGCAATTAGCGATCTTTTTGTGCAATTTTTCCAGTTATCTGTGTATGGGCGCTTTCACGTTCTTATTGACTACTTTATAACTCAGAGAGTTATCAGCTGCTGATAACACCTTCAAGCGAGCAGGATATATTCATCAAGCTGTCAGCCGGAGTCCGACGGTTGGCCGCTAGTTTGACAGAGAGGGAACATCTAGTGAGCTTACTTATCATTGTGTTGTAGGGATCTCAAAAGTTCCATCCTAGCCACAACGGTCTCATAACTCTTCACTTACACCCCTTGACAAGCGCTTTGAGAAAAATTTTGATATGGACCGATGGATGATGTAAATGCAATTATATCGATTGTGAATGTACTTCCTGCGACCATACTGCACTGTGACCGAGATCGCAGTAAAATATAGCTCATTCCACCTTTGCAAAAACAATTCAACTTCAATTGCCATCGCGGATAGTCAAAGATGACCACCCCCTCTTCGGTTTCTATAGAAACCGCATAAAATCCCTGGTAAACTTTCTCGACCTATTTACAGTTTCTAGATTTCTCTTTAGCGATCACTCTCGTATGAATCATCGAATTAGAGGGCTCCATGTCTGCTTAATTTCACGTTGAAGTTTCACATCCATCCCAAAGGCAAATGACTAATAAAGATGTATTCTCGATATAGCATTTCATTAGCTTTAATCTTTGCACCATTCGCTATTTATTTTTACATTTATTTTCATTGAATTAATTCAAACCTGAAGTTACTATTCTATGAATCTGAAATAGGCACAGATTCACACATCTGCTCATATGTATCTTTCAAGTAATTTTCGCACCCCGCTAGTTGCTCAACTGCTCGCTCAAGATCAAACAGTTTACCATTACTCCTATCTGCTCGTATGAGCTTTTTGAACCTGTTCAGTTGTTGTTCAATACGTGCCATGCGGTATTCGCACCAATCAGTATATAACTCGCTAAGATCTGAAATTGGACGAACAGTAGTAAGGACAGAATCATCTTTGACAAACGGAGATCTAGGGCGATATGACGTGACCATGGTGATGCGCTCCTTTCCTGATTGAGGTCTGGAAGCAAAATGCTCAATATAACGGCCTTGAAGTACTGTTGCATTTCCTCGCTTGGGATCTTCAACCTTCAAGTCTTCGCCAAATTCATTGCGCAGGCAAGTCTCTCCACCTTCCATGTCAGCAGTCTCGGAAAGCATCAAGACGCAAACAAACGGATATGAATCAAAATGCCAACCCACCACAGGAGTTGTGCTTCCAGGCGTTGAGGATGCAGCATCCTTATCTTCGACCGCCAAATTACAATGAGCTACTTCATAATCAAAGACAACCTCTAATGGAATACCAGCCTGTTGAGAAACAATTTCAGCCGTTTTTGGATGTGTCCAAGCAGCGTATGTAAAAGGGCATGAATCTTTTGCGTATCCACGTATATAGCACTTGCCAAGGTTGGAGGCGGTGGCATACTTAGCCAAAATCTCTGGCCGAGAGATTTCCCATCTCATAATGTCAATGGCTTCTTGACTGAATAGTGCAAATGGAAGAACCGCACCCACTGGAGAAATGACTTCATCTGAGTCAAGTCCCAAGTCGTCGGTGTATATCTTCTTTGTTGCAACTTCCGGTTTGAAAGTAAGGTGGACATCAGGGTTGAATTGGGCTGTGGCGTAATGCGCAATCAGCGAAGGATCGGAGGTAGTTTCAAATATTGGAGTATCTTGAGGATTGTAAGCCTTTTTCTCCATTCGTGTATGACGCTGGCTCTTGATGGTGGTGGCTTCTGACATGGGAGATGCCATTGGCGATGGCGAAGCAACAAGAAGAGAAGACATTTGAGTTTTGATTTCTTCGATATTGATATAAATCCAGTCTGTCCTTCTGTTAAAAATATTTTAGAGTGATTTTCATGGGTACAACAGCCCTCTTTATACGATTCCTTGATTCTGTGAAATGGCATGATGGATCTTATTTCCTAATTAGGAATGTATCTCCCTATCAATAAATGATAAGGTCTACAACACTCAACTCCGCCCAGATTGCCAAATAGGGTACCTCTTATGATGCAGCTCATTTTGGTAATTGAAAAGCATCGTCTGGAATATGGCAAATTCAGTAAATTTCTGTTGGAATTTCGCGAGATTAATTGTCACATTTGGAAATTGAAGAGGCTGCCACAGAGCGCACAATTGGATGACAAACCGCGATTGACCCATCCCATTATTTAATACTCGCCCCACGAAACGAAAATGCGGCTTGGCTTAGAAAATACAGCTCCTTGTGATACCTTGAATATTATTCAGGGCTGTATTTGATGTTCATTAATCAGCAATACGTGATGTGCGCTTATTGCTGGGCTGCTGGCAGTCATGTTCGCCATACACATCCAAAGAGCCTCTAAAAGTTTCGGAATCATTTTACTGAATGCAGTAAAATGACTTGGAGCTGTTTCTGTTCATTTCGTCCATTTATCAGCTGTTGGAAAGTAAAGGGTAAATTTGATAGTGCCTTACTTATCGAGAGCACAAAGATGAGAGTTAGAAATAAGTGTGATCAGGATGATTCGGACGACGCTAGTTGTAGGAAGCGGTACTCGACAGCTCAGCTAGCCTTGTTAGTACGCTATTGTGTCGATAAGATTATGGTAGTACTCAACTTTAGGAGATTTGACTGATATGCTACCGGGTAACCTGCTGTGACACATTAAAGATCCCTATATGACTGAAAGAAGTTGTGGGGACGGTTGATGAGTTGCTAGTTTGTAAACTAATGATCATGAAATAGTCAAGAAATATAATTGGGAATGGAAAATTGAAGCGATCAATAAAATATTCATAAGAATATCAAACGGTTCGTATGGTTCGTATGGGATGTGGAGTAAACTATGTGGCAGCAATATAAGAGACGTAGAAGAAATGTGATTAAGTTTGAAAAAAGGTAGAAGGACCACATTACTTCTAGAAATAATAAGGTAAAATTCAACGTCTTGTCTATCCCGAAGAGATTCTGATCATTTGGCGAGCGTTGGCGAGCGTGCGTTGGCGAGCGTTTGGCGAGCGTTGGCGAGCGTTGGCGAGCGTTGGCGAGCGTTGGCGAGCGTTGGCGAGCGTTGGCGAGCGTTGGCGAGCGTTGGCGAGCGTTGGCGAGCGTTGGCGAGCGTTGGCGAGCGTTGGCGAGCGTTGGCGAGCGTTGGCGAGCGTTGGCGAGCGT